>OY754492.1:6127884-6705384 GCA_963575735.1 Amblyjoppa fuscipennis | reverse complement strand
TTTTTAATCGGAGCAGTATTTTTCGAGAAAAATCAGGTGTAAGATTATAATGGGACACCCGGTATATATGATGATAATAACTATATAATAAAAATATTAATAATAATAAAAATAATAAACAAATAAAGCAGAAAGAAAGTTACATTTTTAATGATAAAATGAGGACAACCGAAGCCCAATGGTAAAGGCCCTGCAGTTTATGCAAGGCCAGTCACGATGTCCCTCGGGATATTAGCAACTTCCCGAGCCAGCAGTAGGAGTAAGTACTCCTCCAGAAGATCGTCAGTGAAGGGGGCCAGGAGTCTTCTGGCCGCAATCGCAACGGGGGGGTGATGTGGCCGACGAGGGGGAATCGCACGACAGATGGTCTGGGGCAGTCGGAATAAGGCCCGAATGCCCAGGAAATCATGCGGATGGTCGTCGTCGAGTTCTTCGTCCCCGGTGTCTCCCCGCATGATGTCGATGTTGCGTAAGTTGCGAGCTCGGGAGGCTCGGATCAAAATCCTCTGCGCCTCTTCAGAGGGGCGGTCATAAATGGAGATGAACAAGTTCTCCTAAAAATAAAAAAAATTAAAAAAAAATAAAGTAAAATAAAATAAATATATATATATTTCTATAAATAAGTAAAAGAATAAACAAAATAATGGGTTACCATTTCCTGGAGAGCCAGTGGGGGTGGTGGACCATTACACCGGATGATTTTAACCGGGTTGTCGATGTAAATGGAAAAGTTCATGTTCATCTAAAAAAGAAGGAAAAAAAATATGTATATAATAATAATAATAAATCAAATAAAATAAATAAATAGAGATATACATAGATATAGAAATATAATAAATAATACTTACTTTAAATGAGAAAACTGGATCTTAATGAGGCACTGAGAAGACGATGTACTGTGTGGAGATGCTGAGCGAAGAATGAGGGACCAGGGCTAGAGACGTGAGTCGCGGACTAAGAGTTTGGAGGATGTTTAGAGAGAGAGAGAGATCGCGATAACACTTGAGTGTCGCTCTACCAAGAGACAAAGCCAAAGAGAGTCTTTCCATGGGTAGAGGATGGTACAGTCGAGATGAAAAAGATCACAGGAAAAATGTAGGAAGAAAAATTTAGAAATAACAGGGAATAGTTTGTTGAATAAAAACCAGTAGGGGAAATCATAGATAAGGAAAAAGATAAACCAATAATTAATCAAGCAGAGAATATTGAAATCCTGATGAGATGACTTAATAAATTTTGTTTTTATATTCAGCCTCTACCGAGGTCGAGCGATGTTCTTCGAAGCACCGCTCGTTTAAGGGGGGAGGTGTTACGTCTTCCAAAATTTTCCCAAGATATTTCAAGGTCATTTGGGTCACATGACCGGTTAAGTAACAAAAATTTGAAATTTACCAAAACGCTGAAAATAATCAATGGCAAATATAATCATCAAACCCGAAAGGGATAATGAATAAATTAAATACCAAATGAAAAATTTATCCACTGGTAATAATAATTAGCCTTCAGGTAAATTGGGTTGAGGTACAGAGGCGACTGTACAGCCCAAGTGAGCCGCGCGAGGCTCGGTAACCTGAACCGCAAAAACGCAGATAAGGATATTGGTGCGGCGTTCATCAGGCTTGTCGAGCATGCGAACGCTTGTACGGCTTGTCACGGGGTCCGTGATGCCGAGTGTGATCGTCGGCAACGATGAGTGCAGCACTTCCTGCATTGTTAATACCAGTGACCGATAGATCACTGGTGTGGTCTAGGAGGATCATAATTGAGATGATTTGATGCAAGAATAAATAGAGAATGAAATAATGAATAACAAATATGAAAGATGGCGAGATATTTTGGGGAATTATTAACAATATTGAAACGAATAGAGTAAAGTCAAGCACGTGTAATAATTATTGAGTCAAAACGTCAGGATAAATTTAAAGATAATGGGTGAAAATACAGAAAATTATGAAAAGTAGGAACGAAATATAAAACGGTTAACACAAAATCCAAGGAAATAATCAGATAGATATTACGATAAAAATTTATGCCAACCATTGTTAACTTTTCAACGAAAGCTTGTAGAGCTTTCGTTCAAATTTGTATGTTCATAGAATTCGCGTTAAAATTTAAGTATTAACAAATAGAAGGGTCAAAATTATTGTAAAACTACGAAACTGGGAATAAGTAATTAGTCAATCAAAGAAAGTAATCAGGTGATGTGGGGAGACGAGGCGCAGGTGAGACAGCGGTGACGCGGGGGTGTCCGGCACCGAGGTTATTTATTCGCGCGCCCACCGCCCACTCGACGTTATTATTACTTCTTCTTCTTCTACGCGAGCGGGGCACTGACCTCAATCTTGTATTGTACTTAGAGCCATTAACAAAGAACTTGTAAAATCACCTTGAAATATCTTTGAATATCAGTTCTCATTTTAATTCTGTTCGAATAAATTATTCATATCTTTCCGAATCATTTCATCGAATCGAGTATTTTCTTCCTCGAAATCATTTCGTCGTCGAAGTAATTTATTACCATCTACCGGGTGTCCCATTTTAATCTTACACCTGATTTTTCTCGAAAAATACTGCTCCGATTAAAAATTGTGTATAATGAAACTTTTAGGGTTAGAAGGGGGACGTTCAGAAAAAATTTTTCTTTTGTATCATAATTCAAAATGGCGGTGTTAGGATGGCCGACATATTTTTTTTTAATGGAAATATGCCATTTCTTTGTCACGAAAAAATGTGTCGGTTCAAAACTAACAACTTTCGTAGGAACATTTTTTTGATAAAGTCCATAATTTTTGGAGTAGAACACCATTTTTGACTATTTTAGAACTTTTAGGGTTAGAAGGGGGACGTTCAGAAAAAATTTTTCTTTTGTATCATAATTCAAAATGGCGGTGTTAGGATGGCCGACATATTTTTTTTTAATGGAAATATGCCATTTCTTTGTCACGAAAAAATGTGTCGGTTCAAAACTAACAACTTTCGTAGGAACATTTTTTTGATAAAGTCCATAATTTTTGGAGTAGAACACCATTTTTGACTATTTTAGCGTTATCCAGGATGTACCACGAGGAGGTAAAGTCTTTAACATCCCAAGTGTAAGTGTGTGTGCGCGCGCGCGCGTGTGTGTGTGTGTGTGTGTGTGTGCGCGCGTGTGAGTGTGAGTGTGAGAAACACTCACAAGGATTAGGTCTCTGCGGCTCGTCACATCCGCAGTATTTTTTGACTCCAAACCCTCCTTGTGAGTGTGAGTGTGAGTGTGAGTGTGAGTGTGAGTGTGAGTGTGAGTGTGAGTGTGGGTGTGGGTGTGGGTGTGGGTGTGGGTGTGGGTGTGGGTGTGGGTGTGGGTGTGGGTGTGGGTGTGGGTGTGGGTGTGGGTGTGGGTGTGGGTGTGGGTGTGGGTGTGGGTGTGGGTGTGGGTGTGGGTGTGGGTGTGGGTGTGGGTGTGGGTGTGGGTGTGGGTGTGGGTGTGGGTGTGGGTGTGGGTGTGGGTGTGGGTGTGGGTGTGGGTGTGGGTGTGGGTGTGGGTGTGGGTGTGGGTGTGGGTGTGGGTGTGGGTGTGGGTGTGGGTGTGGGTGTGGGTGTGGGTGTGGGTGTGGGTGTGGGTGTGGGTGTGGGTGTGGGTGTGGGTGTGGGTGTGGGTGTGGGTGTGGGTGTGGGTGTGGGTGTGGGTGTGGGTGTGGGTGTGGGTGTGGGTGTGGGTGTGGGTGTGGGTGTGGGTGTGGGTGTGGGTGTGGGTGTGGGTGTGGGTGTGGGTGTGGGTGTGGGTGTGGGTGTGGGTGTGGGTGTGGGTGTGGGTGTGGGTGTGGGTGTGGGTGTGGGTGTGGGTGTGGGTGTGGGTGTGGGTGTGGGTGTGGGTGTGGGTGTGGGTGTGGGTGTGGGTGTGGGTGTGGGTGTGGGTGTGGGTGTGGGTGTGGGTGTGGGTGTGGGTGTGGGTGTGGGTGTGGGTGTGGGTGTGGGTGTGGGTGTGGGTGTGGGTGTGGGTGTGGGTGTGGGTGTGGGTGTGGGTGTGGGTGTGGGTGTGGGTGTGGGTGTGGGTGTGGGTGTGGGTGTGGGTGTGGGTGTGGGTGTGGGTGTGGGTGTGGGTGTGGGTGTGGGTGTGGGTGTGGGTGTGGGTGTGGGTGTGGGTGTGGGTGTGGGTGTGGGTGTGGGTGTGGGTGTGGGTGTGGGTGTGGGTGTGGGTGTGGGTGTGGGTGTGGGTGTGGGTGTGGGTGTGGGTGTGGGTGTGGGTGTGGGTGTGGGTGTGGGTGTGGGTGTGGGTGTGGGTGTGGGTGTGGGTGTGGGTGTGGGTGTGGGTGTGGGTGTGGGTGTGGGTGTGGGTGTGGGTGTGGGTGTGGGTGTGGGTGTGGGTGTGGGTGTGGGTGTGGGTGTGGGTGTGGGTGTGGGTGTGGGTGTGGGTGTGGGTGTGGGTGTGGGTGTGGGTGTGGGTGTGGGTGTGGGTGTGGGTGTGGGTGTGGGTGTGGGTGTGGGTGTGGGTGTGGGTGTGGGTGTGGGTGTGGGTGTGGGTGTGGGTGTGGGTGTGGGTGTGGGTGTGGGTGTGGGTGTGGGTGTGGGTGTGGGTGTGGGTGTGGGTGTGGGTGTGGGTGTGGGTGTGGGTGTGGGTGTGGGTGTGGGTGTGGGTGTGGGTGTGGGTGTGGGTGTGGGTGTGGGTGTGGGTGTGGGTGTGGGTGTGGGTGTGGGTGTGGGTGTGGGTGTGGGTGTGGGTGTGGGTGTGGGTGTGGGTGTGGGTGTGGGTGTGGGTGTGGGTGTGGGTGTGGGTGTGGGTGTGGGTGTGGGTGTGGGTGTGGGTGTGGGTGTGGGTGTGGGTGTGGGTGTGGGTGTGGGTGTGGGTGTGGGTGTGGGTGTGGGTGTGGGTGTGGGTGTGGGTGTGGGTGTGGGTGTGGGTGTGGGTGTGGGTGTGGGTGTGGGTGTGGGTGTGGGTGTGGGTGTGGGTGTGGGTGTGGGTGTGGGTGTGGGTGTGGGTGTGGGTGTGGGTGTGGGTGTGGGTGTGGGTGTGGGTGTGGGTGTGGGTGTGGGTGTGGGTGTGGGTGTGGGTGTGGGTGTGGGTGTGGGTGTGGGTGTGGGTGTGGGTGTGGGTGTGGGTGTGGGTGTGGGTGTGGGTGTGGGTGTGGGTGTGGGTGTGGGTGTGGGTGTGGGTGTGGGTGTGGGTGTGGGTGTGGGTGTGGGTGTGGGTGTGGGTGTGGGTGTGGGTGTGGGTGTGGGTGTGGGTGTGGGTGTGGGTGTGGGTGTGGGTGTGGGTGTGGGTGTGGGTGTGGGTGTGGGTGTGGGTGTGGGTGTGGGTGTGGGTGTGGGTGTGGGTGTGGGTGTGGGTGTGGGTGTGGGTGTGGGTGTGGGTGTGGGTGTGGGTGTGGGTGTGGGTGTGGGTGTGGGTGTGGGTGTGGGTGTGGGTGTGGGTGTGGGTGTGGGTATGAGTATGAGTATGAGTATGAGTATGAGTATGAGTATGAGTATGAGTATGAGTATGAGTATGAGTATGAGTATGAGTATGAGTATGAGTATGAGTATGAGTATGAGTATGAGTATGAGTATGAGTATGAGTATGAGTATGAGTATGAGTATGAGTATGAGTATGAGTATGAGTATGAGTATGAGTATGAGTATGAGTATGAGTATGAGTATGAGTATGAGTATGAGTATGAGTATGAGTATGAGTATGAGTATGAGTATGAGTATGAGTATGAGTATGAGTATGAGTATGAGTATGAGTATGAGTATGAGTATGAGTATGAGTATGAGTATGAGTATGAGTATGAGTATGAGTATGAGTGCGAGTGTGAGTGTGAGTGTGAGAATGGGGGAATCTTCGAACACCTTTAAGCGTTCAGAGAACACTCACAAGGTTTGGAGTCGAAAAATACTGCGGATGTGACGAGCCGCAGAGAACTAATCCTTGTGAGTGTTTCTCACACTCGCACTTGCACTCGCACTCGCGCTCGCACTCGCGCTCGCGCTCGCACTCGCACTCGCACTCGCACTCGCACTCGCACTCGCACTCGCGCCCGCGCCCGCGCCCGCGCCCGCACCCGCACCCGCACCCGCACCCGCACCCGCACCCGCACTCGCACCCGCACTCGCACTCGCACCCGCACTCGCACTCGCACTCGCACTCGCACTCGCACTCGCACTCGCACTCGCACTCGCACTCGTACTCGTACTCATATTCACACTCACACTCACAAGGGGGGTTTGGAGTCGAAAAATACTGCGGATGTGACGAGCCGCAGAGACCTAATCCTTGTGAGTGTTTCTCACACTCACACTCACACGCACACACACACACACACACACACACACACACACACACACACACACACACACACACACACACACACACACACACACACACACACACACGCACGCACGCACGCACGCACGCACGCACGCACACACGCACGCACGCACGCACGCGCGCACGCACGCACGCGCGCACGCACGCGCGCGCACACACTTACACTTGGGATGTTAAAGACTTTACCTCCTCGTGGTACATCCTGGATAACGCTAAAATAGTCAAAAATGGTGTTCTACTCTAAAAATTATGGACTTTATCAAAAAAATGTTCTTACAAAAGTTGTTAGTTTTGAACCGAGACATTTTTTCGTGACAAAGAAATGGCATGTTTTCATTTTAAAAAATATGTCGGCCATCCTAACGCCGCCATTTTGAATTATGATACAGAAGAAAAATTTTTTCTGAACGTCCCCCTTCTAACCCTAAAAGTTTCATTATACACAATTTTTAATCGGAGCAGTATTTTTCGAGAAAAATCAGGTGTAAGATTAAAATGGGACACCCGGTATAAGGGTGTATATATATATATGTGTGTCAGATACACACAAATAATGTGTATTAAAGATAAAATAGAGAGAGAGCAAGAGCGTGCTCTCAAGACACAATTGATACCTCACTGACGGCCGCAATGACACAGCGTACAGAATTTATTAAATGATTCGATACATAGATTAAAAGGGTGCAAATAAAAGTTACAATATGAAATCTCTCGATAGCGGTGCTAGCGGAGTGTATCGCGCAGAGCCTCTCTTTTAAAATATGCTCTTTCCGACACGATGACCCGAGAAGGAATGAATTCCAATACGTGAGACCTCTTGGTCTTTCCTGACTTACTTCTTTGTCCTAGGCCTCTACGCGATACAACCCACTCGTGGTACATGCACCACGCACCACCAACAGAGTCAGTATTTTCTAAATATCTCGGCGACGTATCGTCGCTCGGCGCTCGTCATTTGAGCCTCCATAAACATCATAAAATAGTTCGAGTGCGTCGCCCAAATCACGTCTTCGACTGCGATGCGACATATATATATATATTGTGACGTGTTTTTTTTTAATCACCGTCACAAAATTAAAGAAAAAAAGCATCTAGTACTTTTTCTTGCGAAAATACCGAATTTTATGGTATAGATCTCGTTTTGCTGCCCCTCTCGCTAATCGCGGTACGATTTAGCTTACGGGAATACAGTTCCGCTAACGTTTGGATTTATGTTATTTTTTGTACGGTTACGGTTACAGTAAAGATCCAGTTAGTCGGGGTTTTCGAATCCAGTTGGTGGTGCGGATCCATAAGTTATTACAAGCCGAAGTGGAGGAGAGACTCGACGAGGCTTCGTTACGAATACGCCAAAGTCCGGTGCAAACCCGGCGCTCTAGTGGGTGATACGGTAAAGTGCAATGCGTTGGAGAACAAGCGGAGTTACGGTTTAGTCCGGACAAGGATGGAACCCTTGTGCC
This sequence comes from Amblyjoppa fuscipennis, assembly GCA_963575735.1. Classification (NCBI taxonomy): domain Eukaryota; kingdom Metazoa; phylum Arthropoda; class Insecta; order Hymenoptera; family Ichneumonidae; genus Amblyjoppa; species Amblyjoppa fuscipennis. The sequence goes on along the minus strand of OY754492.1, from coordinate 6,697,641 downwards.
ATGTTTTTGAGATAGTGAAGAGCCTTGTTTTCACGCATTGCACGAGGAGAAGCGGTCGTAACGATCCTCGAAATTTACCGCTTCGTACAGTTCGGTTACAGGCTCCCGTTGAAATCCCGAAATAGTTTGAGAGGGCAGTAGCTATCGGTCAGAGTTCCCGAAATAATGATAATGATCCGTTACAGGTGTTATCGTAGACAAATCAGTCTACCGAGAGTCGTCCTCGAGGCCGCTCGGACTGCGCTCGCGCTCCCGTGTGTTTACGGTTTTTCGGGTATTATCTCGCGCTCGCGATGCGGGTCTCGCTCGCGCTGTCGTAGACTCCGGCTATCGCTCTCGCTTCGGTTCGTGCGTCTCGCTCGCGCTACCTGTCACCGCGGGTGTTCGCGGGTCGACTCGTGTGCCGTTTCTCGTGCGAGTTTTGTTGCCGATTTTCTGTGATCGAGATGCGTTCGGAACGCTCTTGAGGTGCAGTGATTGTGCTGAAGTTCTCGGAGCATCGTAAGGTGCGGTTCTCGCCCCATATTATTGGATTTATTCCTGCTGTTCGGTGAGTTTATCGTTTGTGTAAATTTTCGATCGCGTATAGGATTCGTTCTCGCTCTCGTTACGCTCGCTCGATCCTTCGGTCAGCTGAGCTCTCCCGATGCACGTGTGTGCGAGCTCCCGTGGCTTATAGCCAACAAAATTAATTATTTTCGTTTTGGAAATTTTAAGCTCTCGTTAGCATAGATTTCGCGTTACTTTATTGGCGAAGGATCGCGACCCTTCTGCCACAACCTACACCCTGAGCAAACCGTGCATTTCCGCAACCGTTGCTCTCGCGAGTGTATTGGTGTTAGCTCGTTACCGTTCCGTTCCCGTTTTTATCGTTTTGTGATTGTCCTTGCGGAGGTCGGTTCCATCGACCTCCAGTTTAGTCCGGTTTGGCGATTCCGGCGAAACAAAAATCCGCCCTGCGGAGGTCGGTTCCATCGACCTCCAGTTTAGTCCGGTTCGGCGATTCCGGCGAAACAAAAATCAGCCCTGCGGAGGTCGGTTCCATCGACCTCCAGGTTAGTCCGGTTGTTAATACCGGTGAAACAAAAATTAACTGGCGCCCACCGGGACTCCAATGCATTCGCGAGGGTGGACGGCCGAAGGTGACGTTTTTTGGTTCTCGATTTCGCGTTTCGCTCCCGTTTGGTTTGAGCTTTGATTTTCGATTTTCGGTTTTTTTCTGTTCGAGATTTGCGTTGAGATACCGGATATACGTCACAATATATATATATTAGGGTTTCCCAAAAAAAAAAAAAATCTCTCGGCCGTTGATGAAAAAGTCCAAATATATGCAGAAATACATTTTGGTGGAAGGCGGGCTCTGTAGCTAATTTTTTAGAGGTCGCTCATGCGAGATTAGGATTGTTAAAAATGTACTAAATTTACTGAATGTTATTGATTTTTGAAAAATATATTGATTATTACCGTCGGTCATAGTTAGTTGTTAACCACCATCCAATCAAGTATTAAGCATATTTAACGTTGAACATCACGCCAACTAGGCGGAATATTGCTGCTTTTGTACGGCAAAGTGACAGAAGAGAAGGGGAAAAATAAAAGACGTATAACCGACATAATCGAAATATGTTTTAATTGATTCTTTGAAGGAGATAAAACATTGTGCGTGATGATGACAATAAATTACTAATGTTATTTACTCTACAATCTAAAATATTTTTCTTTAATTCGTAATTTTTCTTTTTCTTAAATATTTATTATCACTTTTTGGAAATGGCTTTCAGAATGTTTTGTTTGCATTCGGATATTCCTGTATGAGGGAGACTCCTCACTCGGCAATATCGCTGTCATATTCTTGAACACCGTTTGGCATTTTTGGAAGCATTCATCGTCTTCCCACAGCTCCGGTGCTTTCCGATGAAATTTATACGACAGCTTGAACTGATTAAATAAGAACTTTGTTCTTATTTGATCAGTTCGAGTTGTGGTACAAATTTCTTTAGAAAGCACCGGAGCTATGGGAAAACGACGAATGCTTCCAAAAATGCCAAACGGTGTTCAAGAACATGACAGTTATCAATGATATTGGCGAGCGAGGAGTCCTTCTCATACATAAATATAATAATTCAATGACGAACAATGAAGAAGAAAAGCAATATCTTTTGCAAGTTGTTAAAAGCCATCGGCAACTATATCCGAACACAGAAAAAAATTCTGAAAACCATTTCTGAAAAGTAATAATAAATAAATAAAACAAATATTACGAAATAAAGAAAAATATTTTGGGGTAAACAACATTCGTAAATTAACGTGATCAATACGCACAACGTTTTATTTCCTCCAAAGAATTGATTAATAGTTATTTGTATGGGAAGGACGAAGAAAAGAAGTTCTTGACGAGTGTAACAATGCCACACGAGCCGAAGGCGAGTGCGGCATTCACACGAGTCAGAACTCCCTTTTCTACGTCCATGTTATTGACATAATTTTTCATGACGAATTTTCGAAAATCACGCTTTCCGTTCACGTGAAGTGTGCGTTGAAAGGCACTTTTCCGCACTAGTGCTGAAAAAAATACTGTATTGCGTTTGTACGCGAGCAGTATTTTTCCCGCACGTAATGCGAAAAAGTGCCTTTCTCCGCACACTTCACAGGAACTGACAGCGGGATTTTACGTGCTTGAGTTAGCAAAAACATATTTCGTTTATGTCAGTTATACCTCTTCTATAATTCCCCTACTGTTCTTTCACTTTGCCGTGCCCCCCACGAAAAAAATTATATAAAAGATACATGTGCTAAATATATGCGCAATATAAACATTAAGTATGTTACATATACAACTTTTCGTTGCTTAACATGTATGGTATACAAAATCAAAAACTGACTCAAACTACTCAAATGGCTCAAATGGGCGCCAGCTACTGTGACGGTGTAGCACCGTTATAGATCGTGCAGACGGCACGGATCTCTTCTCAAAAAAAAACACAAACTCAAAAAAAAACTCTGTACTTGAAAAATGTCTCTGTCTTGCGGACAGTCCAGCTAGCTCGGGAGAGGGGAGAGGGCTCAGGGGGGAGGGTACACGAATCCGACGGCTTCTTACACTATTACCTCGGTACAGGCTAAATTATACAAAAATGTCTTAAGGGTTCAACGGGAGGGAAGGGAAAAACTTTGACTAAATAAAACGATCACTTATCACGAATTTTACGCCTTTTACGCCGCTCACCACGCGCGCGATATCTCTCTTTGCTCGTGTAACAAAGGACGTCGACCACGTGTCGACCACGAGGCAAAGTCTTTTCTGAATAATTTCTACCAAAAATACGGGGTTTCGGGGGAGGAAAAAGGGTCAAACAGGGTCGGGAAAAATGTGGGCAAAAACTTACGGGTCGTCGGGTTTCACTTACTCAATGCACTCAGATCCTGGTTACAATATTTCCTCAAATCAGTGGATAGCCTCGGTCGTTATAAAATTCCGTACAATGGTCCAAATCGTATTCCTTGGCTATCACTGAGTCGTCGTAATGGGCGGGTTTTACTCTCCTACACGGAGTCGGAATTAACAATGGACAGCCGAGTCGTCTTATAAATTTGGGAAGGATATTCACTCGCTTTCGGCTGTCGAACAATACAATTTCTCTTAAAACTATCGACACCCGATCTCACACACGTCGTACACCACGCGGCTCGGCTCGGAGAGTCCGGGGAGAGTGAGGGGGCAGGGCGATGTCTTCTTCTTCATCGTCGGGTCTGGCGCTGGTGATGATGGTGGGGAACGAGAGCACCTGTGCGTCGGCTTTGGTCGGTAATCGGAGTCATGGACGGACGTTTCCTCCGGACGGCGAGGGGTGGCGACAGAGGTGTCGCTGGATCGTCAATCGATGTCGTGCGTCGAAGATCACAGCGGCAGCGGACAGGCGGGGCGGGCAGTGGCGACTTTTCGGCGGGCTTTTCGAGGCTGGTTCGGACGGTCTTTCACAGGGCTTTTTCCCCTCGTCCACGATCCTCCTACCTTCCTCGGCGTCAGCACGTCCCTCGGCGTCAGCACGTCGGCTCTCGTCCCTTTGCAGGTCCTGGGGCTTGCTGGGTCGTTGGGCTGTTCCTTGGGGCTGTCGGGGGGAAATCTTGACGTTGCCTTCGAGCCGCGCACACTCACACAAGGGGTAACGGGAGGGAAGAAAAAGGGGGATTTTAAACATTAACTTACACAAAATATAAACCAGAAAAAACGTAAAAAATACGCTTGTCTAACGTTCGGTGAGCGGCGGACTCGAGCCGAGTTTGGCGAGGGACCTGTGACGTACCACGTCACAATATATATATATATATATATATATATATATATATATATATATATATATATATATATTCGGGTGTTTCATTTTTACTTTCTTTTTTTGTGGGATCGCACCTGATAAAAGTGTGAATTGTTATCGCACAAAACGTCTCGCGGAAGAGGGCCGTGGGCAAAAAATGCTAAGTGGTGTCTTTATTGGCTTTTGTATAACAATCCATAAAGACACCACATACACTTAACTCCCAGCGAGCGGGTTTTTCCCGGTGTTTTCTTACACAAAAAGTAAAAGTTCTAGCTGGTGGGAGGTGAATGAGTTTTTATTGATTTTGAAAAAAAAAAAAATCCGTGGCCAACCGGTCAATAATTTAGACTTTCCTCTAAAAGAACCCCTCCCAAAATGAGATCCTTGGCAAACCATCCTAAATGGTGTCTTAATCGATTAAAATGATAAACGACCTTTAACAGTTACTAAAGACTGTTATACACAGTTTTTATCATTTGTTCTATTTTGAAGTCATGAAGGAATGTTAGGTTGGTCCTTAAATTGAACTTTTTCAATTTTTTGGGGGCCACCCAGAGTGGCCCCCGAATTGTATCATGAGGTATAAAATAAAAATGGTATGCGCGAAAGGTCCTGAAAACTAATGCACTTTTAGAGGTCGCTACTGGATATTTAAAAAATTAGAATCTAAGGAAAATCTAAATTCAAAGTTAAAACGAAAAATTCGAAGATTTCCTTAGAGCCACCCCTCACTTCCACAGTGTAACGTATAAGACCAAACCCAGCGGAATCCCTATGAAATCAAAGCATTTTTAGAGGTTGCTAGCGAGGATTAAAAAAACAAAACTTTCGACAATTATAGCTAATAGTTACGAAATGTGGTAGAAAGTATAAATCCACCGCGGAAAAATAAGCAAACATTATATTTGAAAAGATATATATGTTGCAACAGAAGTTAAATAAAAAAACCGAAGATTTGTCTTTCTGGTAAAGGGAGTCGACAAACTCCTGCTATTATCAACATGCATAGAATATCTCTATTGTTCCGGATCGCACCGAAAGTATATCTCGTCCGTTGTCGGCTGCCGAGATCTCTCGATTTTGGAGCGAGGTCGTTGCCCTCGGCAGCTGACCAGTGCGCGAGTCTCTGTACCTAATTCGGAATTTCCATAGTCTGTGCGCTGCCCGGCGCTCTCGTTTTCGGTTCGCTGTCACCGAGACGTCAGTCGGCGTCAATCGCTTCTCTCGATCTCACCTACTGTACCACGAGTTATTAAAGTTAAATATATTGTGTTCAATCCATTAGCCGTCCGTTTATTTAATTACCGCCACCCACCTCCGCTCCGGCTCCCGTGTGCGCATCTAAGACATCTATCGACGAACGAACGAAAAATTTTAATTCCCTAAGTCTCTTCTACAGCTGATAAAAGAGTACTCTCGTTTCATAATTAGGTAAATAAAATGCATCGTTCGTTGGTCGATAGAGATATTTTACACAGTTTGACCATTGCAAGAATTTGTCGACTCCTTTTTACCAGAAACGACAAACCTTTGATTGTTTTCTTTTTTTGTCACAACAAACAGGTTTTCTAATATAATATTCGGTATTTTTTTCATCGCGGATTTTCACCTTCTACATTTTGTAAGTATTAGCTATAATTGTTGAAAACTTTGTTTTTTTTTAACCCTCGGTAGCAACCTCTAAACATGCTTCGATTTCATAGGGATTTTGCAGAGATTTTTCTTATGCGTTATACTTTGGAAGTGCGGGGTGACTCCAAAGAAATTTCGAATTTTTCATTTCGACTTTTAATTTAGATTTTCCGAAGTTTTCAATTTTTTAAATAGCTGGTAGCGACCTCCAAAAATGCATTAATATCGACCACCCTTCGCATGCGACATTTTTATTGATACCTCACGATAGTACGGGGTGCCCCCCAGAAAATTCTAAAAAGTTCAATTGAAGGGCCACCCTAACGTATGTCTACAGAATTGTATAAAACAGTATGTAAATGACCTTGAAGATATCTGCATCAGACAAAATTTTGTCTTTGGCACGCATAACTGCCGTATTTTTTATCGCACAGAATTTTCTCTCAGCTCATTGTCATCGCTATAAAATTATCTAGGTGTGCATTTTGTATTCTTATTTTCATTATTTTTTTGAAGGCAGTTCATTGGAAACCAATTTTTGGCACGTTGTAACTGCCGTATTTTTCATCGTACAGACTTCTCTCTGGGCTCATTTTCTTCGTTACGAAATTCTCTACGTGCGCATTCTTTTTTTTGTCATTTTCGATCGATATAGTAGTTGTTGAATTAATTAAGTAATTTAAAATTAATTCAGTATTAAGAAAGTCTGTACGATCAAAAATACGGCAGTTATGACATGCCAAAAATTGGTTTTCAATGCACTGCCTTCAAAAAATTTTTTTCAATTAAAATAAAAATGCATACCTAGAGAATTTCATAAGAAATTGAGCTCAGATAAAAGTCTGTGCGATACAAAATAGAACAGTTATGCGTGCCAAAGATAAAATTTTGTCTGCTGCAAATATCTTCAAGGTCATTTACATGCTGTATTATACAATTTTGTATACATACATTCATAACTTCATAATAAATGGTAAAAACTGTATAACAGTTTTTAGTAACTGTTAAAAGTTGTTTACCATTTTGGTCGACAAAGACACCACTGAGGATGTTTTGACAAGGATCCCCTTTCGGGAGATGTTCTTTTAGATGAAAGTCTAAAAGTATTTACCGGTGGGACACGGATTTTTTTTTAAATACACCAAAACAAACAAATTCACCTCCCGCCAGCTAGAACTTTTACTTTTTATGTAAGAAAACACCGGGAAAAATCCGCTCGCTTGGAGTTCAGTGTAAGTGGTGTCTTTATGAAAAGTTCGTACGATGAATAGTTTCTGAGATATAAGCGTTTAAAGTTGACCAATCAGAGCGCAGCTTGAGTAGTCACACGCGCACGCGCACGCGCACGCGCACGCGCACGCGCTCGCACACGCGCACGCACACGCACACGCACACGCACACGCACACGCACACGCACACGCACACGCACACGCACACGCACACGCACACGCACACGCACACGCACACGCACACGCACACGCACACGCTCACGCACACGCACACGCACACGCACACGCACACGCACACGCACACGCACACGCACACGCACACGCACACGCACACGCACACGCACACGCACACGCACACGCACACGCACACGCACACGCACACGCACACGCACACGCACACGCACACGCACACGCACACGCACACGCACACGCACACGCACACGCACACGCACACGCACACGCACACGCACACGCACACGCACACGCACACGCACACGCACACGCACACGCACACGCACACGCACACGCACACGCACACGCACACGCACACGCACACGCACACGCACACGCACACGCACACGCACACGCACACGCACACGCACACGCACACGCACACGCACACGCACACGCACACGCACACGCACACGCACACGCACACGCACACGCACACGCACACGCACACGCACACGCACACGCACACGCACACGCACACGCACACGCACACGCACACGCACACGCACACGCACACGCACACGCACACGCACACGCACACGCACACGCACACGCACACGCACACGCACACGCACACGCACACGCACACGCACACGCACACGCACACGCACACGCACACGCACACGCACACGCACACGCACACGCACACGCACACGCACACGCACACGCACACGCACACGCACACGCACACGCACACGCACACGCACACGCACACGCACACGCACACGCACACGCACACGCACACGCACACGCACACGCACACGCACACGCACACGCACACGCACACGCACACGCACACGCACACGCACACGCACACGCACACGCACACGCACACGCACACGCACACGCACACGCACACGCACACGCACACGCACACGCACACGCACACGCACACGCACACGCACACGCACACGCACACGCACACGCACACGCACACGCACACGCACACGCACACGCACACGCACACGCACACGCACACGCACACGCACACGCACACGCACACGCACACGCACACGCACACGCACACGCACACGCACACGCACACGCACACGCACACGCACACGCACACGCACACGCACACGCACACGCACACGCACACGCACACGCACACGCACACGCACACGCACACGCACACGCACACGCACACGCACACGCACACGCACACGCACACGCACACGCACACGCACACGCACACGCACACGCACACGCACACGCACACGCACACGCACACGCACACGCACACGCACACGCACACGCACACGCACACGCACACGCACACGCACACGCACACGCACACGCACACGCACACGCACACGCACACGCACACGCACACGCACACGCACACGCACACGCACACGCACACGCACACGCACATTTTTTAAATCTGTTATCAGGGCGTCTAAAGGTTAGTACTCACAATTTGAATTTTTTCCAAGTTTTCTGTCGGATGCCGTTACTTTGGATGAAAGAAATAAGGAAAGTGCATTTGTTCTTGACAAAATTGCGGATATATTTCTTTCTATCTTTAGTTTGCGGGTACTTGTAAATAAACGAACACACTTCGTTGAGATCAGCGGTAAGAAGATACTCGTGCTCCTTTAGGTAATCCACAAATGGCACGAATGCAACTATCAATCTGCCGAACACTTCGGGAATATTCATCACGTTCTTCTCATATTTGTAAATTTCCTTTTTCTTGAACGAACGAAACTCGATTTTCGACATCGTACCGAATGGCAAAAATCCGTTAACAGGCAATGTGTCCTTTGTCGGAGCAGTTTTCAATCTGTGATACAGACCGTACGAAGTTGGCCACCTTTCTCGGACTGGAAAACAAAATTCCGCGAGAGATACTATTGCCAATCGAACAATTGCAAAATATAGGATGGAACAGGGTAATATCCAGCACGATTAATGTACTAATCTTGCTGGTCCATATTTACCTCTTCGATCTTATATTTTGCAATCGTTCGGTTCGCATATATAATACTATCTCTCGCGGAATTTCGTTTTCCAGTCGGAGAAAGTTGGCCAACTTCGTACGGTGTGTGTGACAGATTGAAAACTGCGCCGACAAAGGAAACATTGTCTCGTTAAAGTTCGTCGTTCTCGTCGTTCTCGTTTTTGCTATTCGACACGATGTCGAAAATCGAGTTTCGTTCGTTCAAGAGAAAGGAAATTTACAACTATGAGAAGACCCTGATAAATATTCCGGAAGTGTTCGACAGTATGATCGTGACATTGCCATTCGTGGATCGTTGCAAGAAGCACGAACATTTTTGCAGCACTCATCTTGGCGACGTCTGTTCATTCGTTCATGATTGCGCGCAAATGAAAGATATTCGAGGATACATCTGCAGTTTAATGAAGAGGACGGGAGTACGGGAGGACGGGAGGACGGGAGGTTGTGATATGATAATCTATTTTATTATTAATTGACATATTTCGTGTAAATGCAAATTATTTTTGTGGTCGTTATTTCTTTTGTAAATCGTACAGAATGACGATACAGAATTTAGTTAACTTATAACTTTTCTTTCATATTTCTGGAACAATTTGAAGCGAAAATCTTCGAAGTGGACCCACGACTCCATAGTTTTTTGGTCCCTCTCTTGTTGGAATTGTCGGATGAGCTTCCTCCATTTTAAAGCGGCGAACATCGGCATCCCTTCTACGCTAATAAACGAGTATTTAGGATTGGTAATAATACCTTATGGTCGCTACACTGCACTAATATCGCACAATATTTCCTATAACGAATGCAGAAGAAGAGAGTTGTTCGCAGATCGGCTCCTTTGCATGCGATTTACTTTTGCGTGCGATTTCTGGAATTTATTGCACGCTGCTCGTACTTTATTGTACTTTATCGTACTTTATTGCTGTCTGGTCAGAACTACAATAAAGTACGATAAAGTGCAGTAAAGTACGAGCAACATGCAATAAATCCCAGAAATTGCACGCAAAAGTAAATTGCATGCAAAGGAGCCGATCTGCGTATGCGCCGGGCATTTACAAAAATCATGGCTGCAAAGCGTCTCTTACGCCACTCTTGGCAGGCACGGAAAGTAACCCTTTTCATGCATGAGTTACATACAGTATCTTCTCCAATCGCTGCCGCTACCGCGATCCATTTTTATGCTGCTCTTCCTCCGTCATCAACTCCGCTGGCAGACTCCAGTCCCAGAGCTGTCGACGTTTCCGGACTTCACGTATTAATTTTTTGTCGAATTCGTCCGTGGCACGCTCGAATTCCTTCTGAACTCGTCCCTCGAAATCTTCTCTTTCGGGCTAAAGTAGAGCGAAAATTCAAAAGAAATAAGTATATATTGATTAATAAAACGATAAATAGATCAACTACAATTATGTGTAATAACTAATATTCTACATACCCGATCCATCTTCGCCGTGATTCCTGTCAGATTAATATTAAACAAATGTATGCGAAAACAGCTCACATGTTTTCCAATCCACGAATATTCAAAACGTGCGAAAATAGACTGGATTCTTGAATGGACAGTTAGGATGGCTAACTGTCGAAGGATAATTTATTTTATATCGGATAATCACCTTCTACAACCATCCAAAGAGCATTTCGAAACCTTTTTAGCTTTCTGATAGATTTTCAAAACATTTTATTTTCTGATGCGAGTTCTCGGATCGCAGCGCTTTTCACTCTTATCCCAAATACAGAAATGTCTCCAGTGTCACGATTCCGGACTATTGAGCGATCGAATCGACTAAATTTATTTAATTTCTACACATTAAATAAATTTAGTCGTTTCGAGCGCTCAATAGTCCGGAATCGTGACACTGGAGACATTTCTGCATTTGGGATAGGAGTGCAAAGCGCTGCGATCCGAGAACTCGATCCGTCGAATCGGTCGATCCCTCCGTTGATCCCTCCATCGATCCCTCCGTCGATCCCTCCGTCGATCCTCCCATTCCTCGATCCTCGATCTTCCCGTTCCTCGATCCTCGATCCTCCCGTTCCTCGATCCTCGATCCTCCCGTTCCTCGATCCTCGATCCTCCCGTTCCTCGATCCTCGATCCTCCCGTTCCTCGATCCTCGATCCTCCCGTTCCTCGATCCGCTCGTGAGAACATTCCCGACCATTGGGAGATCAAATTGAGAGTTCAAAACGACTAAATGGATTTCATCTCTACTTAGACAATCATAATGGGTTCTTAATTTATCGCGTTTCATGCAGAATAGCCAGTGAATGATTACATGCAATAATTCCATGAATGGTTTCATGCAGAATAGCCAGTCAACGCTCTCGTTGTCCAGGTATGGAGTAACAATTTCTCGACATTCGGCAAATTTGGCTCCATAGTTTTTTGCTTCCCGGGCCTCGAGGAAGGTACTATCGAGCATTACGTTGACCTACAGTTGCTACTTTTCGCAGCCGATTCAATGTTAGCACACGGAACGGCGGAGTCGGATCGGTGCGTCAAATGCGCGCGCTAGTTCACGATGCTCGTGAAATAGCTGACCAGTTAGCTGTCACAAATTGAGACTGTGACAGCCAACTGTCAAAGAAAAGGTGCTTGCAAAAGAATCACAGTCCACGGGTCACCAACCACGGATGAATGATTCAAAGTTGATTTTTCATTTTGGTTATCCCACAGACAAATATCAAGAATAAATAAAAATAAAAATTCCAGAAATGCCAAAGTATTTTCTGTAAAAATTATGAGTTTTCAGAAAACCCGAAGAGATCAAAATATATTTTATTTAGGGGAAAAGTGATGAATTACAGCCGTTTCTAATTAGGTCAGGGTCATAATTCATCGCTTTAGCCCTAAAAAAAAACTTTTCCTTGCAAAAATACGGACTAACGACAGTACAAATCTTATATATATTTTACAAAACTGTGGATTTGTTGGTTTGGATGTTTGTCCCACCCTCCATTAGCAGCCAACTTCAGGTCCCCGTTAGTAGCCAACTTCAGGCCCCTATAAGCAGTCAACTTCAGGTCCCCGTTAGTAGCCAACTTCAGGCCCCTATAAGCAGTCAACTTCAGGTCCCCGTTAATAGCCAACTTCAGGCCCCTATAAGCAGTCAACTTCAGGTCCCTACAAGCGGCCAACTCCACGGCCCTATTAGGAGCCAACTTCATGTCCTTATTCACAGCCAACTTCATTCCGGGACTTCAGTCCCGGAATGTCTAGAGTCCCGGAGGGATAATTTTTGTTTTACATTTTTATTTTTTATTTTTTTTTGTAATAGTTTTTGGACACGAATGCACGTATCTATGCGTATGTATTATTAAAATGTTTTCGTTGTCTGGCTGCTGAGCGCCGATTATTGTGTGTGAATTCACATCCCGGTTATTTGCCGCTGATGCCTTTCTTATCAGTCAACTTCATATTCCCATTACCAATCAACTTTACTTCTTTATGAGCAGTCAACTTCACGTCCCTATTTCGGAGCGGTTAATGTCTCAGAGTGGCTAAAATCCCGGAGTGGCTGATGTGGCCGGAGTAGTCGGTCTTGGGCTGATTTTATTTTTATTTATTTATTTTTTTTTGTTTTTGGAAAAGAAGAATAGAAAATGTTGTGGAGAAATTAACTGTAAAAGGGAAAGTGGTGTGAATATTTATTTGATGATTTAATTTATTGTTATTTGAAAAATAACTGTTAAATATAAAATTTAACGCACCTGAACTGCGAGCGCGCGAGCCACTACAACCTGCTAGTCATTAATAAAATATTCATATGAAAAGTGGTCTAGTGACTCGTGCGATGGCTTGATGACTCGGGGGATCCGAATTCAAGTCTTACCTGGTGTCAATTTTTGTTTTCTTTTTTTTATCCTCATACGTACGGATGACGTACCGGTGCATTGCGACGCCGTGCGATATCGAAAAGCATTGGTCCACGTAACCATACACTTTCATTCTCCCGCTCGGTCTGTTTACCGAATTGAAGCGGCCTCGAGACATGGTTCACGTGAAACCTTATCGGCTTACGTATTCCGTAAGACCGATGCGGACTTTGCTTCAATTCGGCAAACAGCCAGACCGGAAGTATGAAAGTCTATGGTAGTTCATTTGAAACGGTACAAGCAAGGGCGGGAGATTTCTCACCAGGGCCCTTAACCGAATTTAAACAAAATCCGCATCGGTCTTACGGGATACGTAAGACGATAAGGTTTCACGTGAACCATGTCTCGAGGCCGCTTCAATTCGGTAAACAGCCCGACTGGGAGAATGAAAGTCCATGGTTACGTGGACCAATGCGGTTCGATACCGCACGGCGTCGCAATGCAACGGTACGTCATCCATATGTTTGAGGATAAAAAAAAAGAAAAAAAATTGACACCGGGTTAGACTTGAACTTGGAACTTCCGAGTTATCAAGCCACCGCTTGAGTCACTAGACCACTTTTCATATGAATATTTTATTAATGATTTGTTCTGTCGTTAGTCTGTATTTTTGCCAGGAAATTTTTTTTTAGGGTAAAAGCGATGAATTATGACCCTAACCTAACTAGAAAGGACGATAATTCATTACTTTTCTCCTATGTAAAATACATTTTGATCTCTCGGGGTTTTGTGAAAACTCATAATTTTCCCAGAAAATACTTTTACATTTCTGCAATTTGAATTTTTATTTATTCTTGATAAATAATCTGTTCAGCAGCTTGAGTATGCTTGATTTTTTAGAGAATTATACCCTCGCGAAGCGTTTGCAATTTTCTCTCATTTCTCTGAAACTTATGTGAAATGACCCCTATGTACAAGGACTACCTTAAGGTAGTCCTTGCGAATAGCGTTCAGAGGAATAAGAGAGAATTGTAGACACTTCTCGATGGTATAAAAATCTGAAAAAAAATCAAGCGGACTAAAGATGCCGAAAAGATTAATTTTACATAACAATAATTCCAAAATGTTATTAACAAATTGGTGAAAAATAAAATTGTTCAACAAATTTCCCGGAAACGTAACTTTTTTTGTGAAAATTATTCGTTCATTTTTCTGAATACGTATGCATTTTTCAGATTTTTAAATTCACTTTGAATTTTCTGACTTTCTACACGTTTTTCCCAAAAAAAAAAATCACGGAGAAAGTTGGTCCCATAGGCGCGGACAACAGCGAGGACGAGGATGACGGGGACGAGGGCAAGGACGACGGGGACGAGGACAAGGACGAAGGCGGACGAGAACGAAGAGGACGAGGACGAGTACGAAGAGGACGAGGACGAGTACGAAGAGGACGAGGACGAGTACGAAGAGGACGAGGACGAGTACGAAGAGGACGAGTACGAGTACGAAGAGGACGAGTACGAGTACGAAGAGGACGAGTACGAGTACGAAGAGGACGAGTACGAGTACGAAGAGGACGAGTACGAGTACGAAGAGGACGAGTACGAGTACGAAGAGGACGAGTACGAGTACGAAGAGGACGAGTACGAGTACGAAGAGGACGAGTACGAGTACGAAGAGGACGAGTACGAGTACGAAGAGGACGAGTACGAGTACGAAGAGGACGAGTACGAGTACGAAGAGGACGAGTACGAGTACGAAGAGGACGAGTACGAGTACGAAGAGGACGAGTACGAGTACGAAGAGGACGAGTACGAGTACGAAGAGGACGAGTACGAGTACGAAGAGGACGAGTACGAGTACGAAGAGGACGAGTACGAGTACGAAGAGGACGAGTACGAGTACGAAGAGGACGAGTACGAGTACGAAGAGGACGAGTACGAGTACGAAGAGGACGAGTACGAGTACGAAGAGGACGAGTACGAGTACGAAGAGGACGAGTACGAGTACGAAGAGGACGAGTACGAGTACGAAGTGGACGAGGACGAGGACGAAGTGGACGCGGACGAGGACGAAGTGGACGAGGACGAGGACGAAGTGGACGAGGACGAGGACGAAGTGGACGAGGACGAGGACGAAGTGGACGAGGACGAGGACGAAGTGGACGAGGACGAGGACGAAGTGGACGAGGACGAGGACGAAGTGGACGAGGACGAGGACGAAGTGGACGAGGACGAGGACGAGGACGAAGTGGACGAGGACGAGGACGAGGACGAAGTGGACGAGGACGAGGACGAAGTGGACGAGGACGAGGACGAAGTGGACGAGGACGAGGACGAAGTGGACGAGGACGAGGACGAAGTGGACGAGGACGAGGACGAAGTGGACGAGGACGAGGACGAGGACGAAGTGGACGAGGACGAGGACGAAGTGGACGAGGACGAGGACGAAGTGGACGAGGACGAGGACGAAGTGGACGAGGGCGAGGACGAAGTGGACGAGGGCGAGGACGAAGTGGACGAGGGCGAGGACGAGGACGAAGTGGACGAGGACGAGGACGAAGTGGACGAGGACGAGGACGAAGTGGACGAGGACGAGGACGAAGTGGACGAGGACGAGGACGAAGTGGACGAGGACGAGGACGAAGTGGACGAGGACGAGGACGAAGTGGACGAGGACGAGGACGAAGTGGACGAGGACGAGGACGAAGTGGACGAGGACGAGGACGAAGTGGACGAGGACGAGGACGAGGACGAAGTGGACGAGGACGAGGACGAAGTGGACGAGGACGAGGACGAAGTGGACGAGGACGAGGACGAAGTGGACGAGGACGAGGACGAAGTGGACGAGGACGAGGACGAAGTGGACGAGGACGAGGACGAAGTGGACGAGGACGAGGACGAAGTGGACGAGGACGAGGACGAAGTGGACGAGGACGAGGACGAAGTGGACGAGGACGAGGACGAAGTGGACGAGGACGAGGACGAAGTGAACGAGGACGAGGACGAAGTGGACGAGGACGAGGACGAAGTGGACGAGGACGAGGACGAAGTGGACGAGGACGAGGACGAAGTGGACGAGGACGAGGACGAAGTGGACGAGGACGAGGACGAAGTGGACGAGGACGAGGACGAAGTGGACGAGGACGAGGACGAAGTGGACGAGGACGAGGACGAAGTGGACGAGGACGAGGACGAAGTGGACGAGGACGAGGACGAAGTGGACGAGGACGAGGACGAAGTGGACGAGGACGAGGACGAAGTGGACGAGGACGAGGACGAAGTGGACGAGGACGAGGACGAAGTGGACGAGGACGAGGACGAAGTGGACGAGGACGAGGACGAAGTGGACGAGGACGAGGACGAAGTGGACGAGGACGAGGACGAAGTGGACGAGGACGAGGACGAAGTGGACGAGGACGAGGACGAAGTGGACGAGGACGAAGTGGACGAGGACGAAGTGGACGAGGACGAAGTGGACGGGGACGAAGTGGACGGGGACGAAGTGGACGGGGACGAAGTGGACGGGGACGAAGTGGACGGGGACGAAGTGGACGGGGACGAAGTGGACGGGGACGAAGTGGACGGGGACGAAGTGGACGGGGACGAAGTGGACGGGGACGAAGTGGACGAGGACGAAGTGGACGAGGACGAAGTGGACGAGGACGAAGTGGACGAGGACGAAGTGGACGAGGACGAAGTGGACGAGGACGAAGTGGACGAGGACGAAGTGGACGAGGACGAAGTGGACGAGGACGAAGTGGACGAGGACGAAGTGGACGAGGACGAAGTGGACGAGGACGAAGTGGACGAGGACGAAGTGGACGAGGACGAAGTGGACGAGGACGAAGTGGACGAGGACGAAGTGGACGAGGACGAAGTGGACGAGGACGAAGTGGACGAGGACGAAGTGGACGAGGACGAAGTGGACGAGGACGAAGTGGACGAGGACGAAGTGGACGAGGACGAAGTGGACGAGGACGAAGTGGACGAGGACGAAGTGGGCGAGGACGAAGTGGACGAGGACGAAGTGGACGAGGACGAAGTGGACGAGGACGAAGTGGACGAGGACGAAGTGGACGAGGACGAAGTGGACGAGGACGAAGTGGACGAGGACGAAGTGGACGAGGACGAAGTGGACGAGGACGAGGACGAGGACGAGGACGAGGACGAGGACGAGGACGAGGACGAGGACGAGGACGAGGACGAAGAGGACGAGGACGAGGACAAGTACGAAGAGGACGAGGACGAGGACGAGTACGAAGAGGACGAGGACGAGGACGAGGACGAGGACGAGGACGAGGACGAGGACGAGGACGAGGACGAGGACGAGGACGAGGACGAGGACGAGGACGAGGACGAGGACGAGGACGAGGACGAGGACGAGGACGAGGACGAGGACGAGGACGAGGACGAGGACGAGGACGAGGACGAGGACGAGGACGAGGACGAGGACGAGGACGAGGACGAGGACGAGGACGAGGACGAGGACGAAGAGGACGAGGACGAGGACAAGTACGAAGAGGACGAGGACGAGGACGAGTACGAAGAGGACGAGGACGAGGACAAGTACGAAGAGGACGAGGACGAGGACGAGTACGAAGAGGACGAGGACGAGGACGAAGAGGATGAAGAGGACGAGGACGAAGAGGATGAAGAGGACGAGGACGAAGAGGATGAAGAGGACGAGGACGAAGAGGACGAGGACGAAGAGGATGAAGAGGACGAGGACGAAGAGGATGAAGAGGACGAGGACGAAGAGGATGAAGAGGACGAGGACGAAGAGGATGAAGAGGACAAGGACGAAGAGGATGAAGAGGACGAGCAGGACCGCGAATAAGCAATTCTTGAGTAGGGTGTTGGTTATCTAGGGAATAGGATGGTTAATTGACATTGTAAGCAGACTAACTCGAATTAAATATTCGCGCGCCGATGTATGGCGATGCGAGAGACACGAAACAAGCGAAGAGAAATTATAGTAAGAAGAAAGAGGGGAGAGCGAGGAGAGAAGCTCCAAATTCACGACACCTCGGCCTCTTTCGCTCTGGGGACGTCGTGCCGATCGTTTGTGTCCGGGAATTAGCGACGTCGTCGTGTCCGACTTCCCGAATTGGTGTGGCCAGCCGATTCACATTATTGGACCGAGTATTGTGGTGAACAGCGAGCCCCAGAGGAAAACGAAAGAGCCACCGAGGAAGCCAAAAAGTCCAATCTCAACTGAGTAAATTTATACGTTTGTTTGATTCGTGAAATATTCTTTGTATAATCGATAGTCTGCTCTTTTGTTTGTATGCATGAGTGCGTGTGCGAAGGAGTGGTTTCATCTTGTGTGACACGGAGGTTATGTAAAATATTGTCTATGGACACATTGTTATATTTCGGGTTATTTTTTTTTTTTTTATTTTGAATTTATAGTTGTTTTATTCTCACGCTGAAGTAAAGGAATCTGTCCAACCCGATTTTTTTTGCGTTAATTTTTTCGAGGGTTATATTTAGTCGTATTTCAGTTCCTCGCGATTAATTTTATTTTGATAATTGAAAATCAAATTGGAACAATATAGGTGTATCTGTAACTTACAATTTGGCGCCCAACAACGGGGCACGATTTAGTTGCTGAGTTTCATAACTTTAGTAGCTGAAATCGTGAACTCAAGAAAATAATAAAATAAAATAAAAATAAATATGACGTTGTAATGAATAAAATTTTAGATAAAAAATGTTCTTTTTGTAGCATATGGCAAAAGAAAAATTAATATATGTGACAAGGTCAGGTAGAAATTCGAAACAAAAATTCAGTGATTACAAATTTACAGGAAATAAGACAAAAAAGGAAAACATGCTAGTAGAACGCGACGCCGGGGCAGAGGCCGAGGCGAATAGACGCCGTGACAGAGACGCGGAGATGGAGAATTTGAACAGACAACGTACCGAGCTCGCCGAGTTACGCCGAGAGCTCGAAGCCCAGCGGGCGGCCTTACAGCGACAACAACAACAAGTCCCGAATAATGGACAGGCCGCGGCAATCCCACATCAACAAGCCGCGACCGCTGAAGAGATAACGACGATTATGAGTAACGTACAAAACTTTCACATCGACATTAAGCTACCGAAATTTCGCGACGAAATAGAAATGAATCCTGTAGGCTTTCTGGAGGAGATGGAGAGATTTTTTAAAGCGAAAAATATTAGACCTGAGCGAAAAATTTTGATAGTGGAGCACGCGTTAGAAGGAAAAGCTGGTTTGTGGAAAGAATTACAAGAAAATATCGTTGATTACGAAGACTTTAAAAATCGATTCTTGGCAGAGTTTTATTCGGTTCCGATACGAGTTCAGTTCAAGAATGCGTGGATGGAGCGCAGATATAATGCGAATAAAGAGTCCTTGCAAACATTTTATTACCGTCAAGTGAAGGATGCGCGGTACTTCATTCCGAAATTGACTCAATACGAAGTTAATTACAGTATCATACAACAATACCCGGTCTGGGTAAAAGAAGCTGTGGCTACAGTAAACTTTAACGATGATAACTTGATCGGACAAACTCTATCTAGTCTCGACGGAATTCGAAGACAGCGTGAAAAAGAAAATGATAACAGACCCTATAACCATAACAACAGCTCGCGGCAACACGCACACGGAATTAGGCAAATGGATGTACGCGAATATGACGATCGGGATCGGGGTTATCGTAGTCGAGATCGCTTCGATACTCGCCGCGAACGAAATTACCCGTATCCGAGGTACGATGACAGATATTCAAATTATCGCAGATTTGAACGCAACGATGTTGTTCCTTTTCAATTGCCGGACACTCGCGTTCCACCGCCGACTATGCGACAAAATCCCCCACAATACAGAGAGAATGATAATCTGAATTTTCGACAAGACGCAAGTCACTACCCGTTAAACTAAAGTGCGGCGCGTTGTATAGTGGTCCGCCGGCGCGTCGTGAGGACTTTGATTTCGTAGATGATTTAGCAGAGGGAATAGAGGGAAAAAAGGACCAGCAGAATATCGACCCTTTAACATCTTTGGGGAGATGTCCGCACATCAAAATGAATATTATGGGAAAACCGATGCTAATCTTGTTAGACTCCGGAAGCCAGGTAACAGCCATATCTGAAGATTTTTATAAACAATTAACATCGCAAAAAACTTTAAGCACGTTACCGGTTTCCAATTTATACGTCACAACGGCAATCGGAAAGAAAACGACAACGATAAAATATCAGGCGTTTCTCGAAATCGAAATTGAAAATAGAAAGTCCAGCTATCCTTTTTTGGTTGTTCCTTTTCTTACCTCGACGGCGATTCTAGGAAACGATTGGATGTCGCGCAATGAGGTAATTCTCAATTATAAAAACAATTCGATCGAGGTGACAGGTAGGCTTCTTTCGGACTCAACAGTGGTGTTCGAGCGGAGCGCCGCGGAGACTCTGATTTGTTCACAAAAAGATAAAAAAACGTACGTCTTCGTAATTAACCTTCACACTATGGATAACGAAGTGAATGCAGATGCAAATATAGAGTCGTTGAAATTAAATTCGATCGCAACTCACGAGAGTATGTCGGAATCCAAGGGGAACGAAGTCCATGTAGAAAATCAAGATAACGATGAAGATCGTAAAATAATTACTGAACATGAAGGAGTCGTGATTACCGAAATTCAAACTGAGTCGGATAACGACGCCATTGAAATTCCCGAATCGATCAAGTTAATCCACCGGAAAGCGATAAAGGAATTGAATCTGAAAAATTCTCAAAAAGCATGCATGAACGACGTACAAAGTGTGACCGTGAACAAGGACGAGTTCTCTGAGGAGCTCCGATCGGTCGCGTGTATACTAACGTTGCTGAGTGAGGCCGAAAGAGGAATATTTAGCCAGTTACTGCAGAATTACAGACTTTTATTTTCAAACAAACCCGGATGCGCTAAAGGTTACGAACATCAAATCAAGCTAGTCACGAATAAACCAAGCATTAGACACACGTATCCCGTTCCGTTTCAATTGCGCGAAGCGACTGGCCAAGCTATAAAGAAAATGGTCGACAACGGCGTAATCGAAAGGGCTGTAAGCCAATATTGCAACCCATTACGGATCGTAATGAAAGAGGACAAAACCGTACGGGTATGTCTCGACGCTCGATTCATTAACAAATGGATCGAAGACGATCACGAGTCTCCACCGTTAATAAATGAATTGTTACAGAAATTCCACGGTTCTCAATGGTTTTCGAAACTTGACTTAACGCAAGGCTATTGGCAGGTGCCGTTGCACCCAGATTCGCGACAGTATACCGGATTTCTGTTCGAGTCAAAAATGTATCAGTTTTGTCGAATACCGTTTGGTCTTAAAACCGCGGGAAGTGGCTTCATACGAGCGCTCAGTTTTGCACTTGAAGACGAGTTTAGTGCGAATATTTCGTGTTATATTGATGACATTTTGATCGGTACAAAAACAGTTAAAGAGCATTTAACTGTGCTTAAGGGAATATTCCATCGATTGAACGCGTATAATTTCACACTGAAATTATCGAAATGCGAGTTTTTTCAAAAGCAAGTATCATTTCTCGGATTCAGTATCTCGCGAACGGGAATTACACCAGAACCTAAAAGACTCGAGACGATCGTCAATTTTGAACCACCAAGAAACAAAAAACAATTACAGCAATTTATAGGCGTCTGTAATTATTACCGACAATTCAATGTCAAACATAGTCAGTCGATCGATCAATTGAGGGACCTCCTAACGAAGGATAGCGTGTGGCAGTGGACTCAAGATCACTCTAAAGCGTTCGAGACACTAAAACGAGACTTTCGAGAATGTATAACGCTTAAACATATAATTCCAAATGCCGAATTTCGATTACAGACGGACGCGAGCGATCGTGGGATAAGCGGGATCCTTTACCAAATCGATGCGGCAGGAGATCATAACGTCGTGGATATCGTGAGCCGATGCTTAACACGCCCTGAAATAAATTACACGACCACCGAAAAAGAGCTTCTTGCCGTCGTGTATTCGGTTGTCAAATTTCGAGTTCACCTCATCGGAGTGAATTTTACGATAGTCACAGATCACCAGTGTCTGACATTCTTAGATATGGCTAATTTCCAAAACGGAAGAATCACGCGATGGACGCTTCTCCTACAACAATATTCCTTTCGAATCACGTTTTGTCGAGGAATTGATAATATTGTGGCAGACTTTTTTAGTCGTCATCCGGAAAGAAAATTTATGGAAGAAAATACCGATAAAATTATAATCTCATCGCTGCACCGAAGTTTTTTACCAACTTTGAACAGTAAGGAAGATACCGCTCTACTCTCAATTGCTTTGTTAAATTGTGATGCCACTATGGCGCAGAGTTTCAAAAAATTGGGAGAAATACAGGAATCGGACCCGAAACTCAAAGAAGTTATTGCAGCATGTAGTAATGACTTGGATAACACTAGCTTTCAAGTGTATAACGGTATTTTGTTTCACAAAGAAAAAAATAGCGCTGAGTGGCGAATCGTAATACCTGAAAAATTACAGAGATCTTTGATAGAAGCAATCCATGAAAAGTTAGGTCATCCAGGGGTTTATAAAACCTTAGGTCATCTCAAGAAATTTTATTATTGGAAGGGGATGGCCGCGAGAGTGAAACGCTTTATAACGTGTTGCGATCTATACCAACGGGTAAAATATTTAACGATCAGTATGGAAGGAGAATACCACTTCGTCTCGTCCGAAGGTCCAAATGATCTCGTGACAGTTGACTTTTATGGGCCCCTTCCCATGGCCAGGGGTGGAGTGCAGTACATCTTCGTAATGCTCGATGCGTTTTCCAAGTATGTAAGCCTCTATACCATGAAAAAGGCAACCGTACGAATGACTTTGAAAAAAATCTTCACACAATTTATTCCGAAATTTGGAACGCCGAAGCGTATTCTATCTGACCACGGAACCCAATTTACGTCGCGAGCGTGGAAAGAAGAATTAGAAGAGAAAGGGATTAAGGTTTTGTTTAGCTCCATTAGGCATCCGCAGTCGAATCCAACCGAACGTGTAATGCGAGAACTCGGGCGCTTATTTCGAACCGTTTGCGCCGATAAACATACAAAGTGGGCTGAATTCGTGCCGGATATCGAGAGAATTCTAAATATAACGATCCATCAAAGTACTAAATTATCTCCACACGAATTACATTTTGGAAAGCCAGTTCAGGAAGAAATACACCGATTAATTAAATTTCCCGAAACGCAAGCTCCATCGCATCAATATTTGATTATATTCGCAAAAGAAAATCTGATAAAGAGTTTCGAAAGTCGCAAGAAAGGACAAAAATCATGCTCGAAAGTAAAATTGAAGATCGGAGATTCTGTTCTCTTGCGGGTACGGCACTTGTCGAATGCATTTGATCATGTTATTAAAAAGTTTTTCCATCTGTTCGAAGGGCCGTACACGATAACCCAGCAAATAGGCGAAAATGCCTTCGTCCTATCCGATCCGAAATTGGATATGAAAGAAATCGGAACTTATAATCGTTCGAATCTTCGAAAATATCAAGCTGAACGATAAACTAACAATCGAGCTTTAGGGTCAAAAGTTGACTGTTCAAATTCCGTCTCATTGTAAATATTATATAAAATCGATTTAGAGTATAATTTTAAGTGTACAGAAAACAAGATAATAATCGCGTATAACATAGGATTTATTTTTAAAGAACCAGACATACACGCTGTAAAAGAATGACTAGAATAAGATGACTAAGATCTCACACGTAGATCAAAGATTACTTACCCTTATGTGGACTAAAGCATGAATATATTTATGTAACTGACAAGAGAAATTCTCGCCATGTATGATCTAATGAGATGTCTAAACCGATGTAACGACGATCCAGTATGGAAGAATGAGTGTGGGTTATGAATGTTGTGCGGAAAGTAGTAGCTCTAAACGAATGATGACAAAGTATCGTCCCGATAAATCGGAGAGCCTTAAGGCTAATTATTTTCCGTCCAGTACAAGTACCTCGCACTGTACGTAAAAAGGGGGAAAATGTAAGCAGACTAACTCAAATTAAATATTCGCGCGCCGATGTATGGCGATGCGAGAGACACGAAACAAGCGAAGAGAAATTATAGTAAGAAGAAAGAGGGGAGAGCGAGGAGAGAAGCTCCAAATTCACGACACCTCGGCCTCTTTCGCTCTGGGGACGTCGTGCCGATCGTTTGTGTCCGGGAATTAGCGACGTCGTCGTGTCCGACTTCCCGAATTGGTGTGGCTAGCCGATTCACATTATTGGACCGAGTATTGTGGTGAACAGCGAGCCCCAGAGGAAAACGAAAGAGCCACCGAGGAAGCCAAAAAGTCCAATCTCAGCTGAGTAAATTTATACGTTTGTTTGATTCGTGAAATATTCTTTGTATAATCGATAGTCTGCTCTTTTGTTTGTATGCATGAGTGCGTGTGCGAAGGAGTGGTTTCATCTTGTGTGACACGGAGGTTATGTAAAATATTGTCTATGGACACATTGTTATATTTCGGGTTATTTTTTTTTTTTTTTATTTTGAATTTATAGTTGTTTTATTCTCACGCTGAAGTAAAGGAATCTGTCCAACCCGATTTTTTTTGCGTTAATTTTTTCGAGGGTTATATTTAGTCGTATTTCAGTTCCTCGCGATTAATTTTATTTTGATAATTGAAAATCAAATTGGAACAATATAGGTGTATCTGTAACTTACAACATGCAGTGTTTATTTTATTATAATTATCGAGATCGTTTCACTTAATGAACAGATTGTCAACAGCGACAAACGATGACAGTCTTATCTGACGATAAGATACATGACTGAAATTATTCTTTCAATTATCAATATCAATAATAACAATGAATTCCCCTGAGGGCACAATGCGGCACAATTTTTCTTCTTACTACTTCCGGAGGTTCAAACGGGTGAAAGAGTAGAAATAAAATCGGCTTCCAAGGACTAATGGTATGCTGACGAAAAAAGAATTACCTTCCGATGAGCTAGTTTGTCGAGAAAAAAAATTCTTTCCGGAGGTTCAATCGCGTTCCAAAATATTGTGAACATCACAATATATATTTTGAAAAAGTAGAAATAAAATCAGCTTCCAAGGACTCTTGGTATGCTGAGGAAAAAATAATTACCCTCCGATGAGCCCCTTTGTCGAGAAGGAAAATTCTTTCCGGAGGATCAAACGCGTTCTGAAAAATTGTGAACATCACAATATATATTTTGAAAGAGTAGAAAAAAAATCAGCTTCCTAGGACGGTTGATATGCTGAGGAAGAAATAATTACCCTCCGATGAACCCGTTTGTCGAGAAGGAAAATTCTTTCCGGAGGATCAAACGCGTTCTGAAAAATTGTGAACATCACAATATATATTTTGAAAGAGTAGAAAAAAAATCAGCTTCCTAGGACGGTTGATATGCTGAGGAAGAAATAATTACCCTCCGATGAGCCCGTTTGTCGAGAAGGAAAATTCTTTCCGGAGGATCAAACGCGTTCTGAAAAATTGTGAACATCACAATATATATTTTGAAAGCGTAGAAAAAAATCAGCTTCCAAGGACTCTTGGTATGCTGAGGAAAAAAAAATTACCCTCCGATGAGCCCGTTTGTCGAGAAAGAAAATTCTTTCCGGAGGTTCAAACGCGTTCCAAAAAATTGTGACCATAACAATATATATTTTGAAAGAGTAGAAATAAACTCAGCTTCCAAGGACTCTTGGTATGCTGAGGAAAGAATAATTACCCTCCGATGAGCCCGTTTGTCGAGAAGGAAAATTCTTTCCGGAGGATCAAACGCGTTCTGAAAAATTGAGAACATCACAATATATATTTTGAAAGAGTACAAAAAAATTAGCTTCCAACGACTCTTGGTATGCTGAGGAAAAAATAATTACCCTCAGATGAGGCAGTGTGTCGAGAAAGAAAATTCTTTCCGGAGGTTCAAACGCGTTCCAAAAAATTGTGAACATCACAATATATATTTTGAAAGAGTAGAAAGAAATCAGCTTCCAAGGACTCTTGGTATGCTGAGGAAAAAATAATTACCCTCCGATGAGCCCGTTTGTCGAGAAGGAAAATTCTTTCCGGAGGATCAAACGCGTTCTGAAAAATTGTGAACATCACAATATATATTTGGAAAGAGTAGAAAAAAAATTAGCTTCCAAGGACTCTTGGTATGCTGAGGAAAAAATATATGCCATCCGATGAGCCTGTTTGTCGAGAAAAGAAAACTTCTTTCTGGAGGTTCAAACGGGTTCCAAAAAATTGTGAACATCACAATATGTATTTTGAAAGAGTAGAAATAAAATCAGCTTCCAAGGACTATTGGTATGCTGACGAAAAAAAAATTACCCTCCGATGAGCCCGTTTGTCGAGAAGGAAAATTCTTTCCGGAGGTTCAAACGCGTTCCAAAAAATGGTGAACATGACAATATATATTTTGAAAGAGAAGAAAAAAATCAGCTTCCAAGGTCTCTTGGTATGTTGAGAAAAAAATAATTACCCTCAGATGAGCCCGTTTGTCGAGAAGGAAAATTCTTTCCAGAGGTTCAAACGCGTTCCGAAAGATTGTGAACATGACAATATATATTTTGAAAGAGAAGAAAAAAAATCAGCTTCCAAGGTCTCTTGGTATGTTGAGAAAAAAATAATTACCCTCAGATGAGCCAGTGTGTCGAGAAAGAAAATTCTTTCCGGAGGTTCAAACGCGTTCCAAAAAATTGTGAACATCACAATATATATTTTGAGATAGTAGAAAAAAATCAGCTTCCAAGGACTCTTGGTATGCTGAGGAAAAAATAATTACCCTCCGATGAGCCCGTTTGTCGAGAAGGAAAATTCTTTCCGGAGGATCAAACGCGTTCTGAAAAATTGCGAACATCACAATATATATTTTGAAAGAGTAGAAATAAAATCAGCTTCCAAGGACTCTTGGTATGCTTAGGAAAAAATAATTACCCTCCGATGAGCCCGTTTGTCGAGAAGGAAAATTCTTTCCGGAGGTTCAAACGCGTTCTGAAAAATTGTGAACATCACAATATATATTTTGAAAGAGTAGAAAAAAAATCAGCTTCCAAGGAATCTTGGTATGCTGAGGAAGAAATAATTGCCCTCCGATGAGCCCGTTTGTCGAGAAGAAAAATTCTTTCCGGAGGTTCAAACGCGTTCCAAAAAATTGTGAATATTAGAATATATATTTTGTAATAGTAGAAGTAAAATCAGCTTCCAAGGACTCTTGATATGCTGAGGAAAAAATAATTACCCTCCGATGAGCCCGTTTGTCGAGAAGGAAAATTCTTTCCGGAGGTTCAAACGCGTTCTGAAAAATTGTGAACATCACAATATATATTTTGAAAGAGTAGAAAAAAAATCAGCTTCCAAGGGCTCTTGGTATGCTGAGGAAAAAATAATTACCCTCCGATGAGCCCGTTTGTCGAAAAGGAAAATTCTTTCCGGAGGATCAAACGCGTTCTGAAAAATTGAGAACATCACAATACATATTTTGAAAGAGTACAAAAAAATTAGCTTCCAACGACTCTTGGTATGCTGAGGAAAAAATAATTACCCTCCGATGAGTCCGTTTGTCGAGAAGGAAAATTCTTTCCGGAGGATCAAACGCATTCTGAAAAATTGTGAACATCACAATATATATTTTAAAAGAGTAGAAATAAAATCAGCTTCCAAGGACTCTTGGTATGCTGAGGAAAAAATAATTACCCTCCGATGAGCCCGTTTGTCGAGAAGAAAAATTCTTTCTGGAGGTTTAAAAGGGTTCCAAAAAATTGTGAACATCACAATATGTATTTTGAACGAGTAGAAATAAAATCAGCTTCCAAGGACTATTGGTATGCTGACGAAAAAATAATTACCCTCCGATGAGCCAGTTTGTCGAGAAAGAAAATTCTTTCCGGAGGTTCAAACGCGTTCCAAAAAATTGTGAACATCACAATATATATTTTGAAAGAGTAGAAATAAAATCAGCTTCCAAGGACTCTTGGTATGTTGAGAAAAAAAAAATTACCCTCAGATGAGCCGGTTTGTCGAGAAAGAACATTCTTTCCGGAGGTTCAAACGCGTTCCAAAAAATTGTTAACATCACAATATATATTTTGAAAGAGTAGAAATAAAATCAGCTTCCAAGGACTCTTGGTATGCTGAGGAAAGAATAATTACCCTCCGATGAGCCGTTTGTCGAAAAGGAAAATTCTTTCCGGAGGATCAAACGCGTTCTGAAAAATTGAGAACATCACAATACATATTTTGAAAGAGTACAAAAAAATTAGCTTCCAACGACTCTTGGTATGCTGAGGAAAAAATAATTACCCTCCGATGAGTCCGTTTGTCGAGAAGGAAAATTCTTTCCGGAGGATCAAACGCATTCTGAAAAATTGTGAACATCACAATATATATTTTAAAAGAGTAGAAATAAAATCAGCTTCCAAGGACTCTTGGTATGCTGAGGAAAAAATAATTACCCTCCGATGAGCCCGTTTGTCGAGAAGAAAAATTCTTTCTGGAGGTTTAAAAGGGTTCCAAAAAATTGTGAGCATCACAATATGTATTTTGAACGAGTAGAAATAAAATCAGCTTCCAAGGACTATTGGTATGCTGACGAAAAAATAATTACCCTCCGATGAGCCCGTTTGTCGAGAAGGAAAATTCTTTCCGGAGGTTCAAACGCGTGATGATAAATTGTGACCATCACAATATATATTTTGAAAGAGTAGAAAAAAAATCAGCTTCCAAGGAGTCTTGGTATGCTGAGGAAAAAATAATTACCCTCCGATGAGCCCGTTTGTCGAGAAGGAAAATTCTTTCCGGAGGTTCAAACGCGTTCCAAAAAATTGAGAACATCACAATATCTATTTTGAAAGAGTAGAAAAAAAATCAGCTTCCAAGGACTCTTGGTATGCTGAGGAAAGAATAATTCCTCTCCGATGAGCCCGTTTGTCGAGAAGGAAAATTCTTTCCGGAGGATCAAACGCGTTCTGAAAAATTGAGAACATCACAATACATATTTTGAAAGAGTACAAAAAAATTAGCTTCCAACGACTCTTGGTATGCTGAGGAAAAAATAATTACCCTCCGATGAGTCCGTTTGTCGAGAAGGAAAATTCTTTCCGGACGATCAAACGCGTTCTGAAAAATTGTGAACATCACAGTATATATTTTGAAAGAGTAGAAAAAAAAATAAGCTTCCAAGGACTCTTGGTATGCTGAGGAAAAAATAATTACCCTCCGATGAGCCCGTTTGTCGAGAAGAAAAATTCTTTCTGGAGGTTTAAAAGGGTTCCAAAAAATTGTGAACATCACAATATGTATTTTGAACGAGTAGAAATAAAATCAGCTTCCAAGGACTATTGGTATGCTGACGAAAAAATAATTACCCTCCGATGAGCCCGTTTGTCGAGAAGGAAAATTCTTTCCGGAGGTTCAAACGCGTGATGATAAATTGTGACCATCACAATATATATTTTGAAAGAGTAGAAAAAAAATCAGCTTCCAAGGAGTCTTGGTATGCTGAGGAAAAAATAATTACCCTCCGATGAGCCCGTTTGTCGAGAAGGAAAATTCTTTCCGGAGGTTCAAACGCGTTCCAAAAAATTGAGAACATCACAATATCTATTTTGAAAGAGTAGAAAAAAAATCAGCTTCCAAGGACTCTTGGTATGCTGAGGAAAGAATAATTCCTCTCCGATGAGCCCGTTTGTCGAGAAGGAAAATTCGTTCCGGAGGATCAAACGCGTTCTGAAAAATTGAGAATATCACAATACATATTTTGAAAGAGTAGAAAAAAAATCAGCTTCCAAGGGCTCTTGGTATGCTGAGGAAAAAATAATTACCCTCCGATGAGTCCGTTTGTCGAGAAGAAAAATTCTTTCCGGAGGTTCAAACGCGTTCCAAAAAATTGTGAACATCACAATATATATTTTGAAAGAGTAGAAATAAAATCAGCTTCCAAAGACTCTCGGTATGCTGAGGAAGAAATAATTGCCCTCCGATGAGCCAGTTTGTCGAGAAAGAAAATTCTTTCCGGAGGTTCAAACGCGTTCCAAAAAATTGTGAACATCACAATATATATTTTGAAAGAGTAGAAATAATATCAGCTTCCAAGGACTCTTGGTATGCTGAGGAAAGAATAATTACCCTCCGATGAGCCCGTTTGTCGAAAAGGAAAATTCTTTCCGGAGGATCAAACGCGTTCTGAAAAATTGAGAACATCACAATACATATTTTGAAAGAGTAGAAAAAAAATCAGCTTCCAAGGACGCTTGATATGCTGAGGAAGAAATAATTACCCTCCGATGAGCCCGTTTGTCGAGAAGGAAAATTTTTTCCGGAGGTTCAAACGCGTTCCAAAAAATTGTGAACATCACAATATATATTTTGAAAGAGTAGAAATGAAATCAGCTTCCAAGGACTATTGGTATGCTGACGAAAAAATAATTAACCTACGATGAGCCAGTTTGTCGAGAAAGAAAATTCTTTCCGGAGGTTCAAACGCGTTCCAAAATATTGTGAACATCACAATATATATTTTGAAAGAGTAGAAATAAAATCAGCTTCCAAGGACTCTTAGTATGCTGAGGAAAAAATAATCACCATCCGATGAGCCCGTTTGTCGAGAAGAAAATTCTTTCCGGAGGTTCAAACGCCTTCCAAAAAATTTTGAATATTGCAATATATATTTTGAAAGAGTAGAAATAAAATCAGCTTCCAAGGACCCTTGATATGCTGAGGAAAAAATAATTACCCTCCGATGAGCCCGTTTGTCGAGAAGGAAAATTCTTTCCGGAGGTTCAAACCCGTTCCAAAAAATTGTGAATATTACAATACATATTTTGAAAGAGTAGAAAAAAAATCAGCTTCCAAGGGCTCTTGGTATGCTGAGGAAAAAATAATTACCCTCCGATGAGCCCCTTTGTCGAGAAGGAAAATTCTTTCCGGAGGTTCAAACGCGTTCCAAAACATTGTGAACATCACAATATATATTTTGAAAGAGTCGAAATAAAATCAGCTTCCAAGGACTCTTAGTATGCTGAGGAAAAAATAATCACCATCCGATGAGCCCGGATCAAACGCGTTCTGAAAAATTGAGAACATCACAATACATATTTTGAAAGAGTAGAAAAAAAATCAGCTTCCAAGGACGCTTGATATGCTGAGGAAGAAATAATTACCCTCCGATGAGCCCGTTTGTCGAGAAGGAAAATTCTTTCCGGAGGTTCAAACGCGTTCCAAAAAAGTGTGAACATCACAATATATATTTTGAAAGAGTAGAAATAAAATCAGCTTCCAAGGACTATTGGTATGCTGACGAAAAAATAATTAACCTACGATGAGCCAGTTTGTCGAGAAAGAAAATTCTTTCCGGAGGTTCAAACGCGTTCCAAAATATTGTGAACATCACAATATATATTTTGAAAGAGTAGAAATAAAATCAGCTTCCAAGGACTCTTAGTATGCTGAGGAAAAAATAATCACCCTCCGATGAGCCCGTTTGTCGAGAAGGAAAATTCTTTCCGGAGGTTCAAACGCGTTCCAAAAAAGTGTGAATATTGCAATATATATTTTGAAAGAGTAGAAATAAAATCAGCTTCCAAGGACTATTGGTATGCTGACGAAAAAATAATTAACCTACGATGAGCCAGTTTGTCGAGAAAGAAAATTCTTTCCGGAGGTTCAAACGCGTTCCAAAATATTGTGAACATCACAATATATATTTTGAAAGAGTAGAAATAAAATCAGCTTCCAAGGACTCTTAGTATGCTGAGGAAAAAATAATCACCATCCGATGAGCCCGTTTGTCGAGAAGAAAATTCTTTCCGGAGGTTCAAACGCCTTCCAAAAAATTGTGAATATTGCAATATATATTTTGAAAGAGTAGAAATAAAATCAGCTTCCAAGGACGCTTGATATGCTGAGGAAAAAATAATTACCCTCCGACGAGCCCGTTTGTCGAGAAGGAAAATTCTTTCCGGAGGTTCAAACCCGTTCCAAAAAATTGTGAATATTACAATACATATTTTGAAAGAGTAGAAAAAAATTAGCTTCCAAGGACTCTTGGTATGCTGAGGAAAAAATAATTACTCTCCGATGAGCCCGTTTGTCGAGAAGGAAAATTCTTTCCGGAGGATCAAACGCGTTCTGAAAAATTGTGAACATCACAATATATATTTTGAAAGAGTAGAAAAAAATCAGCTTCCAAGGACTCTTGGTATGCTGAGGAAAAAAAAATTACCCTTCGATGAGCCAGTTCGTCGAGAAAGAAAATTCTTTCCGGACGTTCAAACGCGTTCCAAAAAATTGTGAACAATACAATATATATTTTGAAAAAGTAGAAATAAAATCAGCTTCCAAGGACTCTTGGTATGCTGAGGAAAAAATAATTCCCCTCCGATGAGCCCGTTTGTCGAGAAGGAAAATTCTTTCCGGGGGATCAAACGCGTTCTGAAAAATTGTGAACATCACAATATATATTTTATAAGAGTAGAAAAAAAATCAGCTTCCAAGGACTCTTGGTATGCTGAGGAAAAAATAATTACCCTCCGATGAGTCCGTTTGTCGAGAAGAAAAATTCTTTCCGGAGGGTCAAACGCGTTCTGAAAAATTGTTAACATCACAATATATATTTTGAAAGAGTAGAAAAAAATCAGCTTCCAAGGACTCTTGGTATGCTGAGGAAAAAATAATTACCCTCCGATGAGCCCGTTTGTCGAGAAGGAAAATTCTTTCCGGGGGATCAAACGCGTTCTGAGAAATTGTGAACATCACAATATATATTTTATAAGAGTAGATAAAAAATCAGCTTCCAAGGACTCTTGGTATGCTGAGGAAAAAAAAAATAACCTCCGATGAGCCAGTTTGTCGAGAAAGAAAATTCTTTCCGGAGGTTTAAACGCGTTCCAAAAAATCGTGAACATTACAATATATATTTTGAAAGAGTAGAAATAAAATCAGCTTCCAAGGACTCTTGGTATGCTGAGGAAAAAATAATTACCCTCCGATGAGCCCGTTTGTCGAGAAGGAAAATTCTTTCCGGAGGTTCAAACGCGTTCCAAAAAATTGTGAATATTACAATATATATTTTGAAAGAGAAGAAAAAAAATCAGCTTCGAAGGACTCTGGTATGTTGAGAAAAAAATAATGACCCTCAGATGAGCCAGTTTGTCGAGAAGAAAAATTCTTTCCGGAGGTTCAAACGCGTTCCAAAAAATTGTGAACATGACAATATATATTTTGAAAGAGAAGAAAAAAAATCAGCTTCCAAGGACTCTTGGTATGTTGAGAAAAAAATAATTACCCTCAGATGAGCCAGTTTGTCGAGAAAGAAAATTCTTTCCGGAGGTTCAAACGCGTTCCAAAATATTGTGAACATCACAATATATAGTTTGAAAAAGTAGAAATAAAATCAGCTTCCAAGGACTCTTGGTATGCTGAGGAAAAAATAAATACCCTCCGATGAGCGCCTTTGTCGAGAAGGAAAATTCTTTCCGGAGGTTCAAACGCGTTTCAAAACATTGTGAACATCACAATATATATTTTGAAAGAGTAGAAAAAAAATCCGCTTCCAAGGACTGTTGGTATGTTGAGAAAAAAATAATTACCCTCAGATGAGCCTGTTGGTCGAGAAAGAAAATTCCTTTCGGAGGTTCAAACGCGTTCCAAAAAATTGTGAACATCACAATATATATTTTGAAAGAGTAGAAATAAAATCAGCTTCCAAGGACTCTTGGTATGCTGAGGAAAAAATAATTACCCTCCGATGAGCCCGTTTGTCGAGAAGGAAAATTCTTTCCGGAGGTTCAAACGCGTTCTGAAAAATTGTGAACATCACAAGATATATTTTGAAAGAGTAGAAATAAAATCAGCTTCCGAGACCTCTTGGTATGTTGAGAAAAAAATGATGACCCTCAGATGAGCCAGTTTGTCGAGAAGGAAAATTCTTTCCGGAGGTTCAAACGCGTTCTGAAAAATTGTGAACATCACAAGATATATTTTGAAAGAGTAGGAATAAAATCAGCTTCCAAGACCTCTTGGTATGCTGAGGAAAAAATAATTACCCTCCGATGAGCCCGTTTGTCGAGAAGGAAAATTTTTTCCGCAGGTTCAAACGCGTTGCAAAAAATTGTGAACATCACAATATATATTTTGAAAGAGGAGAAAAAAAATCAGCTTCCAAGGACTCTTGGTATGCTGAGGAAAAAATAATTACCCTTCTATGAGCCCGTTTGTCGAGAAGAAAAATTATTTCCGGAGTTTCAAACGCGTTCCAAAAAATTGTGAACATCACAATATATATTTTGAAAGAGTAGAAAAAAAATCCGCTTCCAAGGACTGTTGGTATGTTGAGAAAAAAATAATTACCCTCCGATGAGCCCGTTTGTCGATAAGGAAAATTCTTTCCGGAAAACCAAACGCGTTCTTAAAAATTGTGAACATCACAATATATATTTTGAAAGAGTAGAAAAAAATCAGCCTCCAAGGACTCTTGGTATGCTGAGGAAAAAATTATTACCCTCCGATGAGCTCGTTTGTTGAGAAGGAAAATTCTTTCCGGAGGTTCAAACGCGTTCCAAAAAATTATGAACATCACAATATGTATTTTGAAAGAGTAGAAATAAAATCAGCTCCCAAGGACTCTTGGTATGCTGATGAAAAAATAATTACCCTCCGATGAGCCCGTTTGTCGAGAAGGAAAATTCTTTCCGGAGGTTCAAACGCGTTTCAAAACATTGTGAACATCACAATATATATTTTGAAAGAGTAGAAAAAAAATCCGCTTCCAAGGACTGTTGGTATGTTGAGAAAAAAATAATTACCCTCAGATGAGCCTGTTGGTCGAGAAAGAAAATTCCTTTCGGAGGTTCAAACGCGTTCCGAAAAATTGTGAACATCACAATATATATTTTGAAAGAGTAGAAATAAAATCAGCTTCCAAGGGCTCTTGGTATGCTGAGGAAAAAATAATTACCCTCCGATGAGCCCGTTTGTCGAGAAGGAAAATTCTTTCCGGAGGTTCAAACGCGTTCTGAAAAATTGTGAACATCACAAGATATATTTTGAAAGAGTAGAAATAAAATCAGCTTCCGAGACCTCTTGGTATGTTGAGAAAAAAATGATGACCCTCAGATGAGCCAGTTTGTCGAGAAGGAAAATTCTTTCCGGAGGTTCAAACGCGTTCCAAAAAATTGTGAACATCACAATATATATTTTGAAAGAGTAGAAATAAAATCAGCTTCCAAGGACTCTTGGTATGCTGAGGAAAAAATAATTACCCTCCGATGAGCCCGTTTGTCGAAAAGGAAAATTCTTTCCCGAGGTTCAAACGCGTTCCAAAAAATTGTGAACATCACAATATATATTTTGAAAGAGTAGAAAAAAGATCAGCTTCGAAGGACTCTTGGTATGCTGAGGAAAAAATAATTACCCTCCGATGACCCCGTTTGTAGATAAGGAAAATTCTTTCCGGAAAACCAAACGCGTTCTTAAAAATTGTGAACATCACAATATACATTTTGAAAGAGTAGAAAAAAAATCAGCCTCCAAGGACTCTTGGTATGCTGAGGAAAAAATTATTACCCTCCGATGAGCTCGTTTGTTGAGAAGGAAAATTCTTTCCGGAGGTTCAAACGCGTTCCAAAAAATTGTGAACATCACAATATGTATTTTGAAAGAGTAGAAATAAAATCAGCTCCCAAGGACTCTTGGTATGCTGAGGAAAAAATAATTACCCTCCGATGAGCCCGTTTGTCGAGAAGAAAAATTATTTCCGGAGTTTCAAACGCGTTCCAAAAAATTGTGAACATCAAAATATATATTTTGAAACAGTAGAAAAAAAATCAGCCTCCAACAACTCTTGGTATGCTGAGGAAAATATAATTACCCTCCGATGAGCCCGTTTGTCGAGAAGAAAAATTCTTTCCGTAGGTTCAAACGCGTTCCAAAAAATTGTGATCATCACAATATATATTTTGAAAGAGTAGAAATAAAATCAGCTTCCGAGAACTCTTGATATGTTGAGAAAAAAATAATTACCCTCAGATGAGCTAGTTTGTCGAGAAAGAAAATTCTTTCCGGAGTCTCAATCGCGTTCCAAAAAATTGAGAACATCACAATATATATTTTGAAAGAGTAGAAAAAAAATCAGCTTCCAAGGACTCTTGGTATGCTGAGGAAAAAATAATTACCCTCCGATGAGCTCGTTTGTTGAAAAGGAAAATTCTTTCCGTAAGTTCAAACGCGTTTCAAAAAATTGTGAATATTACAATATCTATTTTGAAAGACTAGTAATAAAATCAGCCTCCGAGAACTCTTGGTATGTTGAGAAAAAAATAATTACCCTCAGATGAGCCCGTTTGTCGAGAAGAAAAATTTCTTCCGGAGTTTCAAACGCGTTCCAAAAAATTGTGAACATCACAATATATATTTTGAAAGAGTAGAAAAAAAATAGGCCTCCGAGGGCTCTTGGTATGCTGAAGAAAAAATTATTACCCTCCGATGAGCTCGTTTGTTGAGAAGGAAAATTCTTTCCGGAGGTTCAAACGCGTTCCAAAAAATTGTGAACATCACAATATTTATTTTGAAAGAGTAGAAATAAAATCAGCTTCCAAGGACTCTTGGTATGCTGAGGAAAAAATAATTACCCTCCGATGAGCCCGTTTGTCGATAAGGAAAATTCTTTCCGCAAAACCAAACGCGTTCTAAAAAATTGTGAACATCACAATATATATTTTGAAAGAGTAGAAAAAAAATCAGCTTCCAAGGACTCTTGGTATGCTGAGGAAAAAATAATTACCCTCCGATGAGCCCGTTTGTCGAGACGAAAAATTCTTTCCGTAGGTTCAAACGCGTTCCAAAAAATTGTGAACATCACAATATATATTTTGATAGAGTAGGAATAAAATCAGCTTCCAAGACCTCTTGGTATGCTGAGAAAAAAATAATTACCCTCAGATGAGCCCGTTTGTCGAGAAGAAAAATTTCTTCCGGAGTTTTAAACGCGTTCCAAAAAATTGTGAACATCACAATATGTATTTTGAAAGAGTAGAAATAAAATCAGCTTCCCAGGACTCTTGGTATGCTGAGGAAAAAATAATTACCCTCCGATGACCCCGTTTGTCGATAAGGAAAATTCTTTCCGGAAAACCAAACGCGTTCTAAAAAATTGTGAACATCACAATATACATTTTGAAAGAGTAGAAAAAAATCAGCCTCCAAGGACTCTTGGTATGCTGAGGAAAAAATTATTACCCTCCGCTGAGCTCGTTTGTTGAGAAGGAAAATTCTTTCCGGAGGTTCAAACGCGTTCCAAAAAATTGTGAACATCACAATATGTATTTTGAAAGAGTAGAAATAAAATCAGCTTCCAAGAACTCTTGGTATGCTGAGGAAAAAATAATTACCCTCCGATGAGCCCGTTTGTCGAGACGAAAAATTCTTTCCGTAGGTGCAAACGCGTTCCAAAAAATTGTGAACATCACAATATATATTTTGAAAGAGTAGGAATAAAATCAGCTTCCAAGACCTCTTGGTATGCTGAGAAAAAAATAATTACCCTCAGATGAGCCCGTTTGTCGAGAAGAAAAATTTCTTCCGGAGTTTCAAACGCGTTCCAAAAAATTGTGAACATCACAATATATATTTTGAAAGAGTAGAAAAAAATCAGCGTCCAAGGGCTCTTGGTATGTTGAGGAAAAAATTATTACTCTCCGATGAGCTCGTTTGTTGAGAAGGAAAATTCTTTCCGGAGGTTCAAACGCGTTCCAAAAAATTGTGAACATCACAATATGTATTTTGAAAGAGTAGAAATAAAATCAGCTTCCAAGGACTCTCGGTATGCTGAGGAAGAAATAATTGCCCTCCGATGAGCCCGTTTGTCGAGAAGGAAAATTCTTTCCGGAGGTTCAAACGCGTTCCAAAAAATTGTGAACATCACAATATATATTTTGAAAGAGTAGAAATAAAATCAGCTTCCAAGGACTATTGGTATGCTGACGAAAAAATAATTAACCTACGATGAGCCAGTTTGTCGAGAAAGAAAATTCTTTCCGGAGGTTCAAACGCGTTCCAAAATATTGTGAACATCACAATATATATTTTGAAAGAGTAGAAATAAAATCAGCTTCCAAGGACTCTTGGTATGCTGAGGAAAGAATAATTACCCTCCGATGAGCCCGTTTGTCGAAAAGGAAAATTCTTTCCGGAGGATCAAACGCGTTCTGAAAAATTGAGAACATCACAAGACATATTTTGAAAGAGTAGAAAAAAAATCAGCTTCCAAGGACTCTTGGTATGTTGAGAAAAAAATGATTACCCTCAGATGAGCCGGTTTGTCGAGAAAGAAAATTCTTTCCGGAGGTTCAAACGCGTTCCGAAAAATTCTGAACATCACAATATATATTTTGAAAGAGTAGAAATAAAGTCAGCTTCCAAGGACTCTTGGTATGCTGAGGAAAAAATAATTACCCTCCGATGAGCCCGTTTGTCGAGAAGGAAAATTCTTTCCGGAGGTTCAAACGCGTTCCAAAAAATTGTGAATATTACAATATATATTTTGAAAGAGAAGAAAAAAAATCAGCTTCCAAGGGCTCTTGGTATGCTGAGGAAAAAATAATTACCCTCCGATGAGCCCCTTTGTCGAGAAGGAAAATTCTTTCCGGAGGTTCAAACGCGTTCCAAAACATTGTGAACATCACAATATATATTTTGAAAGAGTCGAAATAAAATCAGCTTCCAAGGACTCTTGGTATGTTGAGAAAAAAATGATTACCCTCAGATGAGCCGGTTTGTCGAGAAAGAAAATTCTTTCCGGAGGTTCAAACGCGTTCCGAAAAATTCTGAACATCACAATATATATTTTGAAAGAGTAGAAATAAAGTCAGCTTCCAAGGACTCTTGGTATGCTGAGGAAAAAATAATTACCCTCCGATGAGCCCGTTTGTCGAGAAGGAAAATTCTTTCCGGAGGTTCAAACGGGTTCCAAAAAATTGAGAGCATCACAATATATATTTTGAAAGAGTAGAAAAAAAATCAGCTTCCAAGGACTCTTGGTATGTTGAGAAAAAAATAATGACCTTCAGATGAGCCAGTTTGTCGAGAAGAAAAATTCTTTCCCGAGGTTCAAACGCGTTCCAAAAAATTGTGAACATGACAATATATATTTTGAAAGAGTAGAAAAAAAATCAACTTCCAAGGACTCTTAGTATCCTGAGGAAAAAATAATAACCCTCCGATGAGCCCGTTTGTCGAGAAGGAAAATTCTTTCCGGAGGTTCAAACGCCTTCCAAAAAATTGTGAATATTGCAATATATATTTTGAAAGAGTAGAAATAAAATCAGCTTCCAAGGACGCTTGATATGCTGAGGAAAAAATAATTACCCTCCGACGAGCCCGTTTGTCGAGAAGGAAAATTTTTTCCGGAGGTTCAAACCCGTTCCAAAAAATTGTGAATATTACAATACATATTTTGAAAGAGTAGAAAAAAATTAGCTTCCAAGGACTCTTGGTATGCTGAGGAAAAAATAATTACTCTCCGATGAGCCCGTTTGTCGAGAAGGAAAATTCTTTCCGGAGGATCAAACGCGTTCTGAAAAATTGTGAACATCACAATATATATTTTGAAAGGGTAGAAAAAAATCAGCTTCCAAGGACTCTTCGTATGCTGAGGAAAAAAAATTACCCTCCGAAGAGCCCGTTTGTCGAGAAGGAAAATTCTTTCCGGAGGATCAAACGCGTTCTGAAAAATTGTTAACATCACAATATATATTTTGAAAGAGTAGAAAAAAATCAGCTTCCAAGGACTCTTGGTATGCTGAGGAAAAAATAATTACCCTCCGATGAGTCCGTTTGTCGAGAAGAAAAATTCTTTCCGGAGGTTCAAACGCGTTCTGAAAAATTGTTAACATCACAATATATATTTTGAAAGAGTAGAAAAAAATCAGCTTCCAAGGACTCTTGGTATGCTGAGGAAAAAATAATTACCCTCCGATGAGCCCGTTTGTCGAGAAGGAAAATTCTTTCCGGGGGATCAAACGCGTTCTGAAAAATTGTGAACATCACAATATATATTTTGAAAGAGTAGAAATAAAATCAGCTTCCAAGGACTCTTGGTATGCTGAGGAAAGAATAATTACCCTCCGATGAGCCCGTTTGTCGAAAAGGAAAATTCTTTCCGGAGGATCAAACGCGTTCTGAAAAATTGAGAACATCACAATACATATTTTGAAAGAGTAGAAAAAAAATCAGCTTCCAAGGACGCTTGATATGCAGAGGAAGAAATAATTACCCTCCGATGAGCCCGTTTGTCGAGAAGGAAAATTCTTTCCGGAGGTTCAAACGCGTTCCAAAAAAGTGTGAACATCACAATATATATTTTGAAAGAGTAGAAATAAAATCAGCTTCCAAGGACTATTGGTATGCTGACGAAAAAATAATTAACCTACGATGAGCCAGTTTGTCGAGAAAGAAAATTCTTTCCGGAGGTTCAAACGCGTTTCAAAATATTGTGAACATCACAATATATATTTTGAAAGAGTAGAAATAAAATCAGCTTCCAAGGACTCTTAGTATGCTGAGGAAAAAATAATCACCATCCGATGAGCCCGTTTGTCGAGAAGAAAATTCTTTCCGGAGGTTCAAACGCCTTCCAAAAAATTGTGAATATTGCAATATATATTTTGAAAGAGTAGAAATAAAATCAGCTTCCAAGGACGCTTGATATGCTGAGGAAAAAATAATTACCCTCCGACGAGCCCGTTTGTCGAGAAGGAAAATTCTTTCCGGAGGTTCAAACCCGTTCCAAAAAATTGTGAATATTACAATACATATTTTGAAAGAGTAGAAAAAAATTAGCTTCCAAGGACTCTTGGTATGCTGAGGAAAAAATAATTACTCTCCGATGAGCCCGTTTGTCGAGAAGGAAAATTCTTTCCGGAGGATCAAACGCGTTCTGAAAAATTGTGAACATCACAATATATATTTTGAAAGAGTAGAAAAAAATCAGCTTCCAAGGACTCTTCGTATGCTGAGGAAAAAAAATTACCCTCCGATGAGCCCGTTTGTCGAGAAGGAAAATTCTTTCCGGAGGATCAAACGCGTTCTGAAAAATTGTGAACATCACAATATATATTTTGAAAGAGTAGAA
This sequence comes from Amblyjoppa fuscipennis, assembly GCA_963575735.1. NCBI lineage: Eukaryota > Metazoa > Arthropoda > Insecta > Hymenoptera > Ichneumonidae > Amblyjoppa > Amblyjoppa fuscipennis. The sequence continues at coordinate 6,656,294 of OY754492.1, read as the reverse complement.
AAAAATCAGCTTCCAAGGACTCTTGGTATGCTGAGGAAAAAAAAATTACCCTTCGATGAGCCAGTTCGTCGAGAAAGAAAATTCTTTCCGGACGTTCAAACGCGTTCCAAAAAATTGTGAACATTACAATATATATTTTGAAAGAGTAGAAATAAAATCAGCTTCCAAGGACTCTTGGTATGCTGAGGAAAAAATAATTCCCCTCCGATGAGCCCGTTTGTCGAGAAGGAAAATTCTTTCCGGGGGATCAAACGCGTTCTGAAAAATTGTGAACATCACAATATATATTTTATAAGAGTAGAAAAAAAATCAGCTTCCAAGGACTCTTGGTATGCTGAGGAAAAAATAATTACCCTCCGATGAGTCCGTTTGTCGAGAAGAAAAATTCTTTCCGGAGGGTCAAACGCGTTCTGAAAAATTGTTAACATCACAATATATATTTTGAAAGAGTAGAAAAAAATCAGCTTCCAAGGACTCTTGGTATGCTGAGGAAAAAATAATTACCCTCCGATGAGCCCGTTTGTCGAGAAGGAAAATTCTTTCCGGGGGATCAAACGCGTTCTGAGAAATTGTAAACATCACAATATATATTTTATAAGAGTAGAAAAAAAATCAGCTTCCAAGGACTCTTGGTATGCTGAGGAAAAAAAAAATAACCTCCGATGAGCCAGTTTGTCGAGAAAGAAAATTCTTTCCGGAGGTTCAAACGCGTTCCAAAAAATTGTGAACATTACAATATATATTTTGAAAGAGTAGAAATAAAATCAGCTCCCAAGGACTCTTGGTATGCTGAGGAAAAAATAATTACCCTCCGATGAGCCCGTTTGTCGAGAAGAAAAATTTCTTCCGGAGTTTCAAACGCGTTCCAAAAAATTGTGAACATCACAATATATATTTTGAAAGAGTAGAAAAAAATCAGCGTCCAAGGGCTCTTGGTATGTTGAGGAAAAAATTATTACTCTCCGATGAGCTCGTTTGTTGAGAAGGAAAATTCTTTCCGGAGGTTCAAACGCGTTCCAAAAAATTGTGAACATCACAATATGTATTTTGAAAGAGTAGAAATAAAATCAGCTTCCAAGGACTCATGGTATGCTGAGGAAAAAATAATTACCCTCCGATGAGCCCGTTTGTCGATAAGGAAAATTCTTTCCGGAAAACCAAACGCGTTCTAAAAAATTGTGAACATCACAATATATATTTTGAAAGAGTAGAAAAAAAATCAGCTTCCAAGGACTCTTGGTATGCTGAGGAAAAAATAATTACCCTCCGGTGAGCCCGTTTGTCGAGACGAAAAATTCTTTCCGTAGGTTCAAACGCGTTCCAAAAAATTGTGAACATCACAATATATATTTTGAAAGAGTAGGAATAAAATCAGCTTCCAAGACCTCTTGGTATGCTGAGGAAAAAATAATTACCCTCCGATGAGCCCGTTTGTCGATAAGGAAAATTCTTTCCGGAAAACCAAACGCGTTCTTAAAAATTGTGAACATCACAATATATATTTTGAAAGAGTAGAAAAAAATCAGCCTCCAAGGACTCTTGGTATGCTGAGGAAAAAATTATTACCCTCCGATGAGCTCGTTTGTTGAGAAGGAAAATTCTTTCCGGAGGTTCAAACGCGTTCCAAAAAATTGTGAACATCACAATATGTATTTTGAAAGAGTAGAAATAAAATCAGCTCCCAAGGACTCTTGGTATGCTGAGGAAAATATAATTACCCTCCTATGAGCCCGTTTGTCGAGAAGAAAAATTATTTCCGGAGTTTCAAACGCGTTCCAAAAAATTGTGAACATCACAATATATATTTTGAAAGAGTAGAAAAAAAATCAGACTCCAAGGACTCTTAGTATGCTGAGGAAAAAATTATTACCCTCCGATGAGCTCGTTTGTTGAGAAGGAAAATTCTTTCCGGAGGTTCAAACGCGTTTCAAAAAATTGTGAACATCACAATATATATTTTGAAAGAGTAGAAAAAAAATCCGCTTCCAAGGACTGTTGGTATGTTGAGAAAAAAATAATGACCCCCAGATGAGCCTGTTGGTCGAGAAAGAAAATTCCTTCCGGAGGTTCAAACGCGTTCCAAAATATTGTGAACATCACAATATATATTTTGAAAGAGTAGGAATAAAATCAGCTTCCAAAGACTCTTGGTATGCTGAGGAAAAAATAATTACCCTCCGATGAGCCCGTTTGTCGAAAAGGAAAATTCTTTCCCGAGGTTCAAACGCGTTCCAAAATATTGTGAACATCACAATATATATTTTGAAACAGTAGAAAAAAGATCAGCTTTCACAGACTCTTGGTATGCTCAGGAAAAAATAATTACCTTCCGATGAGCCCGTTTGTCGAGAAAAAAAATTATTTCCCGAGTTTCAAACGCGTTCCAAAAAATTGAGAACATCACAATATATATTTTGAAAGAGTAGAAAAAAAAACAGCTTCCAAGGACTCTTGGTATGCTGAGGAAAATATAATTACCCTCCTATGAGCCCGTTTGTCGAGAAGAAAAATTATTTCCGGAGTTTCAAACGCGTTCCAAAAAATTGTGAACATCACAATATATATTTTGAAAGAGTAGAAAAAAAATCAGACTCCAAGGACTCTTAGTATGCTGAGGAAAAAATTATTACCCTCCGATGAGCTCGTTTGTTGAGAAGGAAAATTCTTTCCGGAGGTTCAAACGCGTTTCAAAAAATTGTGAACATCACAATATGTATTTTGAAAGAGTAGAAATAAAATCAGCTTCCCAGGACTCTTGGTATGCTGAGGAAAAAATAATTACCCTCCGATGACCCTGTTTGTCGATAAGGAAAATTCTTTCCGGAAAACCAAACGCGTTCTAAAAAATTGTGAACATCACAATATACATTTTGAAAGAGTAGAAAAAAAAATCAGCCTCCAAGGACTCTTGCTATGCTGAGGAAAAAATTATTACCCTCCGCTGAGCTCGTTTGTTGAGAAGGAAAATTCTTTCCGGAGGTTCAAACGCGTTCCAAAAAATTGTGAACATCACAATATGTATTTTGAAAGAGTAGAAATAAAATCAGCTCCCAAGGACTCTTGGTATGCTGAGGAAAAAATAATTACCCTCCGATGAGCCCGTTTGTCGAGAAGAAAATTCTTTCCGGAGGTTCAAACGCGTTTCAAAACATTGTGAACATCACAATATATATTTTGAAAGAGTAGAAAAAAAATCCGCTTCCAAGGACTGTTGGTATGTTGAGAAAAAAATAATTACCCTCAGATGAGCCTGTTGGTCGAGAAAGAAAATTCCTTCCGGAGGTTCAAACGCGTTCCAAAAAATTGTGAACATCACAATATATATTTTGAAAGAGTAGAAATAAAATCAGCTTCCAAGGACTCTTGGTATGCTGAGGAAAAAATAATTACCCTCCGATGAGCCCGTTTGTCGAGAAGGAAAATTCTTTCCGGAGGTTCAAACGCGTTCTGAAAAATTGTGAACATCACAATATATATTTTGAAAGAATAGAAATAAAATCAGCTTCCGAGACCTCTTGGTATGTTGAGAAAAAAATAATGACCCTCAGATGAGCCAGTTTGTCGAGAAGGAAAATTCTTTCCGGAGGTTCAAACGCGTTGCAAAAAATTGTGAACATCACAATATATATTTTGAAAGAGGAGAAAAAAAATCAGCTTCCAAGGACTCTTGGTATGCTAAGGAAAAAATAATTATCCTTCGATGAGCCCGTTTGTCGAGAAGGAAAATTCTTTCCGGAGGTTCAAACGCATTTCAAAACATTGTGAACATCACAATATATATTTTGAAAGAGTAGAAAAAAAATCAGCTTCCAAGGACTGTTGGTATGTTGAGAAAAAAATAATTACCTCCAGATGAGCCTGTTGGTCGAGAAAGAAAATTCCTTCCGGAGGTTCAAACGCGTTCCAAAAAATTGTGAACATCACAATATATATTTTGAAAGAGTAGAAATAAAAACAGCTTCCAAGGACTCTTGGTATGCTGAGGAAAATATAATTACCCTCCTATGAGCCCGTTTGTCGAGAAGAAAAATTATTTCCGGAGTTTCAAACGCGTTCCAAAAAATTGTGAACATCACAATATATATTTTGAAAGAGTAGAAAAAAAATCAGACTCCAAGGACTCTTACAAGGAAACATTCCCAAGTGTCCGAACCCGATTTCGATAATTTTGATATATGTTGTAGAACTCGGAAATTTAAGGGACACGTATTTTTTTTTATCATCCCTCGTTGATATATAAGGGGTGAAACAGCCCCTCAAACTTTGGCAGAAAAACAATAATTTTTTTTTTTCTTAGAAGCACCTGACGATTATCAATGAAATTTGGTATACATATATCTCGAGCCAACAGGACTCAGAAATGGTAGTGTGCATCACGGACGCACCCCTTTAAGGGGGTAAACTACCCCTATCTAAATGTTTTTTTCTTTTTTTTTCGGCGAAAAATAATCGAACTGGAATACAAATAGCATCGTTTTGAAGCTAAAATGATATTACAGTTTACGTGTTTTTGGTTTTTTCTGAAAAACCACTGTTTGATCAGGTATATATATTTCAAGGCTTTCAATATTTCCCATAGAAGCACCCGACGGATTTCAATAAAATTTGGCAAGCATATATTTCAGAGCAACAGAATTGAAAAATGATACCGTCCGACACCCGCCCACCCCTTTGTGGGGGTGAACCACCCTGATCATTTATTTTTTTTCAGGATAAAAGAACCGAAAAAAATATAAATCGTATACAGCGGATGCTTGCATAAAAAAAACTCCCGTTTTCGCTTGGAGGGCAGTCAGAAGTTCAATGAGAGTTTACAGGATTTTATTTTCATATCAAGAACCATAATTTAGCACACGGCATATATTCGAAATATAGGTAATATGTGGATTTGTTAATATAACATGAAACTACAGATGAAACTATTTGTATCGCAATTTTATTCATTTCATTAGAAACGAATAAAATTACAATAAAATAAAAAAAATATATTAAAATAAATGCATTAGCATTTATTTTTATTCAGTTCACACATGTAAAGCTTATTTTACCGAATCTGCCTCACGGTAGATTCTACGATGCGGTAATCGTTTCATTATGAGTCTACTCATATTTCTGGAAAAATAAAGATAAGATTAGTTCTTCGACTTCATAAAATCAAAATAACCGATCACATATTTTTTTCATGCGTATTTTCGTGACGCCAAAAATATAAATAGATCTCGAAGTTTCCGGAAAACTTCGGGCGGCAGGCCTGTAAACAATTTGGAACGAAAATAGACAAATGTTATCCCAAGTAGTCGTGCGGCTCTTTATAAAGTCTGAGCGTGCATTACTCCTCATCATTCGGTGTTGAAAATTTCGCGTTCGGAGCCTGCCGTGTTATCAGTGCGTTACGATATTTTAAACATGTTTGTGAATCCAATGAACGTGCTTAATTTATTACTTGCAACATTTCAAACAATGTATCTACCAACGACTGAAGTCAATCGGCAAGAAATCATTCTGAAAGAATCGATTCAAAAGATTCTTCTGGACAGTATATGGGACTTCAACACTTTAGAAGTATCTGAAGAATCTACATTGGGTTTCGTAGACGACTTTCCCGGAACAGACGCAGAATACGTCGAAGACGCCGAAGATTGGAGTGAGGAAGGACTGGCTGGACCTTCTTCATCTGTGTGCCCTAGTCCTGTAAACGATGAAATCCCATTTGATTACAAAAAAAGGGCAGTAGAGTACTGGCGGAGTGGAAAAAAAAGCTATCTCAAGTTTTCTACTGTACAAAAGTCATTTGCCAGACTTACTAATCCTCGTCAATTAACGAGATGGGCAAAGCAAGTGGACGAAGGAGGAACGCGGAAAGTAAAATTGATGATTATCGCCGAATTTACATTAAACAAATTACGAAACGCTATAGAAGCTGGATTAATAGTCCATGACTCGGACATCAAAAAATGGGCTCTGGAAGCATGGGGAGAGCAGGGGAGTGGCGATAGGCCTTTCGTGGCCTCTTCAAAATGGATATACAATTTCAAAAAGCCCATCGGATCGTTTCAAGAAAAATCACAAAGTTTGTCTCAAGAAAGACGATAGAAGACAGTGCTAATTTGAAAAAATCAGCTGATGAGTTTGTTGCTTCTGTCAAGCCTTTTATAGCAGAATACGGGCCTGAAAACGTATATAATTCTGATCAAAGTGGATTCCAGCTTGAAATACATTCAGGACGTACGTTGACGTATGCAGGAACGGAAAAAGTCGAGTGTTCTGCTCAATCCATATCATCTACAACTCATAGTTATACTATTCAGCCAATTGTCTCCTGTGATGGGCGACTACTATCTCCTCTATTGATAGTATTAAAAGAAGCAGGCGGTCGCTTTGGTCCTCTAGTAGAAAAAACATTAATCCGTCCCCCGAATGTATACCTCCTCCCTTCGTCATCTGGCAAAATGACAAAAGGTAATGATGTACTGCAATGATAATTTTCTTTTTATTACTGCAATGTGCATGAATATTACTGGTAGCAATGTTTTGCAATTACAGACCACTTCAAAACATGGCTAAAAGAGGTGTTCTTTCCTAACGTTGGACGAAGAAGCCTACTTTTACTGGACTCCTGGAGCGGTCACTGCAGCAATATTATCGCAGAAACGAAGCCTGTAGATAAAGATGTTGTGTTGATGACTATACCAAAAGGAACTACCGGAAGAATTCAACCTTTAGACGTTTATGGTTTTAGGGTGTGGAAAAACTTTGTGAAGCGTTTCTCTGACAATGCGATCCTACACAATTACGATGTTAATCTTCATTTACGGAACAATATTATAAAACTACAATCACTTGTACATAATCAACTATCTTCGCCTAGGTATCGATCCCTTTTTCAATATGCTTGTTATAAAAGTGGCTATGTAGACGACAGATTGGAAAGTTTTCCAAATCCTGTCGAATTTGCTTTCGAAAAATCTTCCGTTATGAAATGTGCTGTTTGCGGTGCACTACCTATAATATGATGCTCATGGTGTAAGAAAGCATTCTGCTTCGAACACTTTTTCCACGATCATCACTACTGTCATGAATATGAGCCATAATTTTTTGTTACAAATATTTTTGGTTAACATTATTTTTATCATATAGAATTTTCTGAAATTTTCAGTCCCAAGATTTTTTTGCTTTCCAGAATTAATATTCTTGGAGTATTCCCATATATCCCATATTCCATACATGTATTGGAACGAATAAATTTGGAATGAAAATAGTATCATCTGTAGAAATGTTATATTATCAAATTCACATATTACCTATGTTTCGAATATATATCCCGTGTGCTAAATTATGGTTTTTGATAGTAGAATAAAATAGTAGAATTAGGAATTCGCCCTCCAAGCGAAAACGGGAGTTTTTTTTATGCAAGCATCGGCTGTATACGATTTATATTTTTTTCGGTTCTTTTATCCTGAAAAAAAAATTATCAGGGTGGTTTACCCCCACAAAGGGGTGGGCGCGTGTCGGACGGTATCATTTTTTAATTCTGTTGCTCTGAAATATATGCTTGTCAAATTTTATTGAAATCCGTCGGGTGCTTCTATGGGAAATATTGAAAGCTTTGAAATATATATATCTGGTCAAACAGTGGTTTTTTGGAAAAAACCAAAAACACGTAAACTGTAATATCATTTTAGTTTCAAAACGATGCTATTTGTATTCCAGTTCGATTATTTTTCGCCGAAAAAAAAGAAATAAAGATTTAGATAGGGGTAGTTTACCCCCTTAAAGGGGTGCGTCCGTGATGCACACTACCATTTCTGAGTCCTGTTGGCTCGAGATATATGTATACCAAATTTCATTGATAATCGTCAGGTGCTTCTAAGAAAAAAAAAAAAATTATTGTTTTTCTGCCAAAGTTTGAGGGGCTGTTTCACCCCTTATATATCAACGAGGGATGATAAAAAAAAATACGTGTCCCTTAAATTTCCGAGTTCTACAACATATATCAAAATTATCGAAATCGGGGTCGGACACTTGGGAATGTTTCCTTGTTAGTATGCTGAGGAAAAAATTATTACCCTCCGATGAGCTCGTTTGTTGAGAAGGAAAATTCTTTCCGGAGGTTCAAACGCGTTTCAAAAAATTGTGAACATCACAATATATATTTTGAAAGAGTAGAAAAAAAATCCGCTTCCAAGGACTGTTGGTATGTTGAGAAAAAAATAATGACCCTCAGATGAGCCTGTTGGTCGAGAAAGAAAATTCCTTCCGGAGGTTCAAACGCGTTCCAAAAAATTGTGAACATCACAATATATATTTTGAAAGAGTAGAAATAAAATCAGCTTCCAAGGACTCTTGGTATGCTGAGGAAAAAATAATTACCCTCCGATGAGCCCGTTTGTCGAGAAGGAAAATTCTTTCCGGAGGTTCAAACGCGTTTCAAAAAATTGTGAACATCACAATATGTACTTTGAAAGAGTAGAAATAAAATCAGCTTCCCAGGACTCTTGGTATGCTGAGGAAAAAATAATTACCCTCCGATGACCCCGTTTGTCGATAAGGAAAATTCTTTCCGGAAAACCAAACGCGTTCTAAAAAATTGTGAACATCACAATATACATTTTGAAAGAGTAGAAAAAAAATCAGCCTCCAAGGGGTCTTGGTATGCTGAGGAAAAAATTATTACCCTCCGCTGAGCTCGTTTGTTGAGAAGGAAAATTCTTTCCGGAGGTTCAAACGCGTTCCAAAAAATTGTGAACATCACAATATGTATTTTGAAAGAGTAGAAATAAAATCAGCTCCCAAGGACTCTTGGTATGCTGAGGAAAAAATAATTACCCTCCGATGAGCCCGTTTGTCGAGAAGGAAAATTCTTTCCGGAGGTTCAAACGCGTTTCAAAACATTGTGAACATCACAATATATATTTTGAAAGTGTAGAAAAAAAATCCGCTTCCAAGGACTGTTGGTATGTTGAGAAAAAAATAATTACCCTCAGATGAGGCTGTTGGTCGAGAAAGAAAATTCCTTCCGGAGGTTCAAACGCATTCCAAAAAATTGTGAACATCACAATATATATTTTGAAAGAGTAGAAATAAAATCAGCTTCCAAGGACTCTTGGTATGCTGAGGAAAAAATAATTACCCTCCGATGAGCCCGTTTGTCGAGAAGAAAAATTATTTCCGGAGTTTCAAACGCGTTCCAAAAAATTGTGAACATCAAAATATATATTTTGAAACAGTAGAAAAAAAATCAGCCTCCAACAACTCTTGGTATGCTGAGGAAAATATAATTACCCTCCGATGAGCCCGTTTGTCGAGAAGAAAAATTCTTTCCGTAGGTTCAAACGCGTTCCAAAAAATTGTGATCATCACAATATATATTTTGAAAGAGTAGAAATAAAATCAGCTTCCAAGGACTCTTGGTATGCTAAGGAAAAAATAATTATCCTTCGATGAGCCCGTTTGTCGAGAAGGAAAATTCTTTCCGGAGGTTCAAACGCATTTCAAAACATTGTGAACATCACAATATATATTTTGAAAGAGTAGAAAAAAAATCAGCTTCCAAGGACTGTTGGTATGTTGAGAAAAAAATAATTACCTCCAGATGAGCCTGTTGGTCGAGAAAGAAAATTCCTTCCGGAGGTTCAAACGCGTTCCAAAAAATTGTGAACATCACAATATATATTTTGAAAGAGTAGAAATAAAAACAGCTTCCAAGGACTCTTGGTATGCTGAGGAAAATATAATTACCCTCCTATGAGCCCGTTTGTCGAGAAGAAAAATTATTTCCGGAGTTTCAAACGCGTTCCAAAAAATTGTGAACATCACAATATATATTTTGAAAGAGTAGAAAAAAAATCAGACTCCAAGGACTCTTAGTATGCTGAGGAAAAAATTATTACCCTCCGATGAGCTCGTTTGTTGAGAAGGAAAATTCTTTCCGGAGGTTCAAACGCGTTTCAAAAAATTGTGAACATCACAATATATATTTTGAAAGAGTAGAAAAAAAATCCGCTTCCAAGGACTGTTGGTATCTTGAGAAAAAAATAATGACCCTCAGATGAGCCTGTTGGTCGAGAAAGAAAATTCCTTCCGGAGGTTCAAACGCGTTCCAAAAAATTGTGAACATCACAATATATATTTTGAAAGAGTAGAAATAAAATCAGCTTCCAAGGACTCTTGGTATGCTGAGGAAAAAATAATTACCCTCCGATGAGCCCGTTTGTCGAGAAGGAAAATTCTTTCCGGAGGTTCAAACGCGTTTCAAAAAATTGTGAACATCACAATATGTATTTTGAAAGAGTAGAAATAAAATCAGCTTCCCAGGACTCTTGGTATGCTGAGGAAAAAATAATTACCCTCCGATGACCCCGTTTGTCGATAAGGAAAATTCTTTCCGGAAAACCAAACGCGTTCTAAAAAATTGTGAACATCACAATATACATTTTGAAAGAGTAGAAAAAAAATCAGCCTCCAAGGGGTCTTGGTATGCTGAGGAAAAAATTATTACCCTCCGCTGAGCTCGTTTGTTGAGAAGGAAAATTCTTTCCGGAGGTTCAAACGCGTTCCAAAAAATTGTGAACATCACAATATGTATTTTGAAAGAGTAGAAATAAAATCAGCTCCCAAGGACTCTTGGTATGCTGAGGAAAAAATAATTACCCTCCGATGAGCCCGTTTGTCGAGAAGGAAAATTCTTTCCGGAGGTTCAAACGCGTTTCAAAACATTGTGAACATCACAATATATATTTTGAAAGTGTAGAAAAAAAATCCGCTTCCAAGGACTGTTGGTATGTTGAGAAAAAAATAATTACCCTCAGATGAGGCTGTTGGTCGAGAAAGAAAATTCCTTCCGGAGGTTCAAACGCATTCCAAAAAATTGTGAACATCACAATATATATTTTGAAAGAGTAGAAATAAAATCAGCTTCCAAGGACTCTTGGTATGCTGAGGAAAAAATAATTACCCTCCGATGAGCCCGTTTGTCGAGAAGAAAAATTATTTCCGGAGTTTCAAACGCGTTCCAAAAAATTGTGAACATCAAAATATATATTTTGAAACAGTAGAAAAAAAATCAGCCTCCAACAACTCTTGGTATGCTGAGGAAAATATAATTACCCTCCGATGAGCCCGTTTGTCGAGAAGAAAAATTCTTTCCGTAGGTTCAAACGCGTTCCAAAAAATTGTGATCATCACAATATATATTTTGAAAGAGTAGAAATAAAATCAGCTTCCGAGAACTCTTGATATGTTGAGAAAAAAATAATTACCCTCAGATGAGCTAGTTTGTCGAGAAAGAAAATTCTTTCCGGAGTCTCAATCGCGTTCCAAAAAATTGAGAACATCACAATATATATTTTGAAAGAGTAGAAAAAAAATCAGCTTCCAAGGACTCTTGGTATGCTGAGGAAAAAATAATTACCCTCCGATGAGATCGTTTGTTGAAAAGGAAAATTCTTTCCGTAGGTTCAAACGCGTTTCAAAAAATTGTGAATATTACAATATGTATTTTGAAAGAGTAGAAATAAAAACAGCTTCCAAGGACTCTTGGTATGCTGAGGAAAATATAATTACCCTCCTATGAGCCCGTTTGTCGAGAAGAAAAATTATTTCCGGAGTTTCAAACGCGTTCCAAAAAATTGTGAACATCACAATATATATTTTGAAAGAGTAGAAAAAAAATCAGACTCCAAGGACTCTTAGTATGCTGAGGAAAAAATTATTACCCTCCGATGAGCTCGTTTGTTGAGAAGGAAAATTCTTTCCGGAGGTTCAAACGCGTTTCAAAAAATTGTGAACATCACAATATATATTTTGAAAGAGTAGAAAAAAAATCCGCTTCCAAGGACTGTTGGTATCTTGAGAAAAAAATAATGACCCTCAGATGAGCCTGTTGGTCGAGAAAGAAAATTCCTTCCGGAGGTTCAAACGCGTTCCAAAAAATTGTGAACATCACAATATATATTTTGAAAGAGTAGAAATAAAATCAGCTTCCAAGGACTCTTGGTATGCTGAGGAAAAAATAATTACCCTCCGATGAGCCCGTTTGTCGAGAAGGAAAATTCTTTCCGGAGGTTCAAACGCGTTTCAAAAAATTGTGAACATCACAATATGTATTTTGAAAGAGTAGAAATAAAATCAGCTTCCCAGGACTCTTGGTATGCTGAGGAAAAAATAATTACCCTCCGATGACCCCGTTTGTCGATAAGGAAAATTCTTTCCGGAAAACCAAACGCGTTCTAAAAAATTGTGAACATCACAATATACATTTTGAAAGAGTAGAAAAAAAATCAGCCTCCAAGGGGTCTTGGTATGCTGAGGAAAAAATTATTACCCTCCGCTGAGCTCGTTTGTTGAGAAGGAAAATTCTTTCCGGAGGTTCAAACGCGTTCCAAAAAATTGTGAACATCACAATATGTATTTTGAAAGAGTAGAAATAAAATCAGCTCCCAAGGACTCTTGGTATGCTGAGGAAAAAATAATTACCCTCCGATGAGCCCGTTTGTCGAGAAGGAAAATTCTTTCCGGAGGTTCAAACGCGTTTCAAAACATTGTGAACATCACAATATATATTTTGAAAGTGTAGAAAAAAAATCCGCTTCCAAGGACTGTTGGTATGTTGAGAAAAAAATAATTACCCTCAGATGAGGCTGTTGGTCGAGAAAGAAAATTCCTTCCGGAGGTTCAAACGCATTCCAAAAAATTGTGAACATCACAATATATATTTTGAAAGAGTAGAAATAAAATCAGCTTCCAAGGACTCTTGGTATGCTGAGGAAAAAATAATTACCCTCCGATGAGCCCGTTTGTCGAGAAGAAAAATTATTTCCGGAGTTTCAAACGCGTTCCAAAAAATTGTGAACATCAAAATATATATTTTGAAACAGTAGAAAAAAAATCAGCCTCCAACAACTCTTGGTATGCTGAGGAAAATATAATTACCCTCCGATGAGCCCGTTTGTCGAGAAGAAAAATTCTTTCCGTAGGTTCAAACGCGTTCCAAAAAATTGTGATCATCACAATATATATTTTGAAAGAGTAGAAATAAAATCAGCTTCCGAGAACTCTTGATATGTTGAGAAAAAAATAATTACCCTCAGATGAGCTAGTTTGTCGAGAAAGAAAATTCTTTCCGGAGTCTCAATCGCGTTCCAAAAAATTGAGAACATCACAATATATATTTTGAAAGAGTAGAAAAAAAATCAGCTTCCAAGGACTCTTGGTATGCTGAGGAAAAAATAATTACCCTCCGATGAGATCGTTTGTTGAAAAGGAAAATTCTTTCCGTAGGTTCAAACGCGTTTCAAAAAATTGTGAATATTACAATATGTATTTTGAAAGAGTAGAAATAAAATCAGCTTCCAAGGACTCTTGGTATGCTGAGGAAAAAATAATTACCCTCCGATGAGCCCGTTTGTCGATAAGGAAAATTCTTTCCGCAAAACCAAACGCGTTCTAAAAAATTGTGAACATCACAATATATATTTTGAAAGAGTAGAAAAAAAATCAGCTTCCAAGGACTCTTGGTATGCTGAGGAAAAAATAATTACCGTCCGATGAGCCCGTTTGTCGAGACGAAAAATTCTTTCCGTAGGTTCAAACGCGTTCCAAAAAATTGTGAACATCACAATATATATTTTGAAAGAGTAGGAATAAAATCAGCTTCCAAGACCTCTTGGTATGCTGAGGAAAAAATAATTACCCTCAGATGAGCTAGTTTGTCGAGAAAGAAAATTCTTTCCGGAGTCTCAATCGCATTCCAAAAAATTGAGAACATCACAATATATATTTTGTTGGAGATAGAATCGGGCTCCAATGCGAACGCTCCGACCGTCGATCACGACGGAATACGTTTGTACCGAGGGGACGCGTGCACTTACGCGACTCTCGCTACGTCACAACTCACTTCCGCTTATGCTTCGATCGCGCTACGTAGAAATCGTGTCCTCTTCGTCACCGCATTAAAATCGAAGCAGCCAGAAACCATCGCGCTGTATTTTCGCATACGATTGCAATAAACGCATTATACATTAAAAACTGACTCTCACTGCCCTCCTATTCCAATAGGTTATGGGCCCAGGACATACAAAAGTTTGCGGTTAAAAACATCGTGCGAGTGTAGTGTGAGGATATGTGCCGCGTGGTCTCGTTTTTTCTTTGAGTGACAAAAACTGGAGACCAACGACTTTCCTAAGTGTTGCTTGCGAACTGTCGAAAGTGCAATCATGACTTCCCCTGCCTTCGGTTCGGCGCGCATCGAAGTTCTAACCAAGGAAAACTACGACACGTGGAAGATGCAAGTCGAGGCTCTGCTGTCCAAGAACGACTTGTGGGAATACGTAAGCGGCGAAAACGTGCTGCCGGCTCCTGCTACCGGGACTGCTGACCAGATTGCCGCGGGTGTAGCCGTTCAAAATGCCTGGAAGAAAAACGATAAGAAGGCCAAATCAGATTTAATTTTATCTATACATCCTTCTGAACTCCAACAGGTACGGGGCTGCGCGACTTCACGCGAAGTGTGGCTCAGGCTCGAGTCCATATACGCATCGAAGGGACCTGCGAGGAAGGCAACACTCCTGAAGCAGTTGCTGCTGCAGCGGTTGCAGGATGGAACCGATGTGAGGGAACACATGACGCGTTTCTTCGACGCGGTGGATAAACTTGCGGCGATGGACGTGGAAGTAAATGGGGACCTATTGTCGATAATGTTGTTGTACAGTCTACCGGCTAGTTATGAAAATTTCAGAGTCGCAATCGAGTCGCGAGACGACCTCCCCACACCTGAGGCCCTGAAGGTAAAGATCCTCGAGGAAAGCGAGGTTCGGCGTCAGGCGGGTGTGATCGAAGCAGCCAGTGCCCTCGCCGTGAATCGCAGTGGGAACGACGGCAGACGCAGGACTCGGAAGCGAGGAAATAAGACAGCCGGCCCGGGGTCGGGCTCTGACAACCTGTCGAAGATACGTTGCTACGCGTGCGGCGTTCTTGGCCATAAGTCGCCGGATTGCCCGGACAAGAAGACGGACAAATCGCAGGCCAAGCCAAAACCGGCGGCTAATGTTGTCGACGACTCATTTGCCGTGTGCTTCAACGCCATTCCGGAGGACGGTTGTGCACTGAAGGGGACCGAGATGTTTCCCCCGAAGCCGTGGATACTCGATAGCGGGTGCACTTCTCACCTGTGTGGCGACAAAAATAGATTCGAGTCTATCCAGTCGTCAACATGTGGGAAGCTGAAGCTAGCCAGTCAGGCGGCGACCGATGTGAAGGGTTCCGGTGCGGTGAGACTGTCCGTGACGGATGTCACGTCCCCACGTTTAATCGAACTCAACAATACGCTTTTTGTACCAGATTTAAGGACAAACCTGATCTCGGTGGCAAAAATTACAGATCGAGGACACACAGTCATATTTGAGGAGGACGCCGCCAAGGTCATGGATCGTCAAGGACGTGTCAAACTCACCGCAGACCGGAAGGGAGACCTGTACTATGTACGCGCAGACCCCGAATGCTCGGTGGTCACCCCGGAGACGGAACGCTCGGAGTTGAGAAGGTGGCATGAACGTCTCGGCCACCTGAATCTCAAGGATCTGACGAACATCGTCGGAAAGGCTGTTGGACCAGACGCTGTCGTCGGGAACCAGGACGATGTGCTGGGCTGTGAGATTTGCCATAAGGGAAAGATGACTGCATTGCCTTTCCCCAGAGGAAATCCCCCTTGCACCGATCGCCTGCGAATCGTGCACTCCGATGTTGTCGGCCCTATGCGTGTCAGTTCGCAAAATGGGGCGAGATTCTTCGTCACCTTCGTGGATGATTCGTCGAGATGGTGCGAAGTTTACTTCTTAGGCCAGAAAAGCGGTGTTCTGGAAGCATTCAAGAAGTATAAGGCGCACGTGGAGAAGCAGACGGGAATACCAATCAAGAGCCTTCAGTCCGACAACGGCAGGGAGTACCTCAATCGGGACTTCGAGGCCCTGCTCTTGGATCTCGGAGTTGAGAGAAGATTGTCGATTCCTCGTACCCCTCAGCAGAACGGGACTGCAGAGCGGATAAACCGCACCCTCCTCGACATGGCGAGATGCCTCTTGCTGCAATCCGGCCTGCCTCGGACTTTTTGGCCAGAGGCGGTGGCCACGGCATGCTACATACGTAACCGCTGCCCTACCAGTACCTTGGAAGGGGCAACCCCGTACGAAGTATGGAACGGAGAACTTCCACGACTAGACCACATGAAAACCTTCGGATCTGTTGTCTACGTACTCGACAAGGACCCGAGTAAGGACAAATTCGAGGCAAGGTCAAACAAGGGTATCTTTGTAGGCTATCCCCGGGAGTCGAAGGGCTATAGAGTTTGGCTCCCGGAATCTAAAAAGTTTATTGTTGCCAGAGACGTCAAATTCCTTGAAGAAACCTCGAAACCTGCCGAGAATCCGGATGAGTTGGATCTCCTGGAGGAGCCGGTTCCAGGACCCGTTAAGGATTTGCATGGTCGCGACGCCCCCATCGTAGACATCGAATTCGCAGCCACCAGGACCGCCACCCCGTCGCGGCAGACGGTCGGCAGCCCAGAAGCAGGACAGCGACCCGCGGGCGTGAGAAACGCACCTCGAGGACGAGGCAGGCCGAAAATCCTCCGTACCGGGAGTCGTGGGCGACCGAGGAAGTTGTATCAGTCTTCCCACAGCACTGGAGGAGACGAGTCACAAATCCCGACGGAGATAGTCAACGACGAGCTCGTGGACGACGTTTTTGCCGCAGCGGCGGAAGTCTCTGTCCAGGAGGCCATGGATTCAGGAGAGAAGGACGAGTGGGACCGCGCCATCCAATCCGAGGTAGAGAGCCTCGTCAAAAACGAAACGCTGGAAATTGTCACGAGAAAAAGAGGACAAAACGTCGTCGGCAGTCGCCTGGTCCTGACCAACAAGTACGGACCGGATGGATCCATCCAACGCCGCAAGGCACGCATCGTAGCCAAGGGATACAGCCAAAAGTATGGCGTGGACTACTACCAAACCTTTGCACCGGTGGCACGCCTTGAGACTATTCGGCTGCTGATGGCTATTGCCGTGCAATACGAGCTCAAAATTCATCAGATCGACGTGGTGACGGCGTACTTGAACGCCCCACTAGAAGAAGAAGTCATCATGGACGTACCAGAACAAATGAAAGAAGCGCTCGAGAAAATAGCTTCGATCGAAGCTGAAGCATCGACGATCGGGCTCAGAGCCAATCAAATGCTCAACTCGTTACGCGCTGGAGGAAATGCGTGTAAGCTAAACAAGGCGCTTTACGGACTGCGCCAATCGGGGCGCCAGTGGCATTCACGACTAGACGAAAAATTGAAGAGCCTTCACCTCAACCCGACGAAAGGCGACCCGTGCCTGTACGTAGCACACCGGAATACCGAAATTCTGCTGCTACTCATATACGTGGACGATATTTTGATCGCAGCGCGGGACCCAGCGTGGATCGCTGAAATTAAACGGGGCCTGAAAGCCGAGTTCGAGATCAAAGACCTCGGCCTGGCACAATTTTGTTTGGGCCTCGAGATTAATCAAAAGGGGGACGAGATAACGCTTACCCAGACCGGATATATCTTGGACACACTACGACGATTCGGGATGGAGAATTGCAACCCCATCGCCACACCAGCGGAACTCCGCGTAGGTCAAAAGACGGCAGCAGAGACGACAAACACAGACAACTGGCCCTACCGCGAGCTCATCGGCGCATTATTGTACTTGGCTACTGCAACTCGTCCGGACATCGCCAATACCGTGTCGAGACTCGCCCAGTTCACGACAGCACCCGAGAAGAGCCACTGGACGGCGGCAAAACGGGTCCTACGATACCTGGCCGGGATCGCCCAGGTTGGCTTAAAATACAGTCCGACAGACCAACCCGTCTTCGGATTCTCCGACGCTGACTGGGGCGGCGACCTCACGGACCGGAAATCGTACAGCGGCTACGCCTTCCCCATGAGCGGCGCAGCAATAACCTGGAAATCACAGAAACAGCGTTCTGTTGCGCTATCCTCGACGGAGGCAGAGTATGTGAGCCTATCGGAGGCAGTCAAAGAAGCTATGCATCTCCGGAGCCTCCTCATCGAAGTCAAGCTGGAAGAATTGGCCGACGTAACAATCTACGTGGACAACCAAGGGGCCCAATTCCTGGCAAACGACCCGGTATCACATACGCGCATGAAGCACATCGACATCCGATACCACTTCGTCCGAGACGCCGTACAGAACGGCGCCGTAAAAATACAACACGTGCCAACGGACCAGATGACCGCGGACGTACTGACCAAGGCACTACCGCGTACGAGCCACGAGAGATGTACCAAAGACATAGGACTCGAAGCAATCGGAAAAACACCGTCGGCACAGCATCCGCATTGAGGGGGCGTGTTGGAGATAGAATCGGGCTCCAATGCGAACGCTCCGACCGTCGATCACGACGGAATACGTTTTTACCGAGGGGACGCGTGCACTTACGCGACTCTCGCTACGTCACAACTCACTTCCGCTTATGCATCGATCGCGCTACGTAGAAATCGTGTCCTCTTCGTCACCGCATTAAAATCGAAGCAGCCAGAAACCATCGCGCTGTATTTTCGCATACGATTGCAATAAACGCATTATACATTAAAAACTGACTCTCACTGCCCTCCTATTCCAATATATTTTGAAAGAGTAGAAAAAAAATCAGCTTCCAAGGACTCTTGTTATGCTGAGGAAAAAATAATTACCCTCCGATGAGCTTGTTTGTTGAAAAGGAAAATTCTTTCCGTAGGTTCAAACGCGTTTCAAAGAATTGTGAATATTACAATATATATTTTGAAAGACTAGTAATAAAATCAGCTTCCGAGGACTCTTGGTATGCTGAGGAAAAAATAATGATCGGCTAGTTCAGCTTTCGAGACTTTTGTTTATGGTATTTTATGTTAATCCCTATGACATTTCATTAAACTTATCCCACATGGAACATTTAGAAAAAAATTAACATTATCCCTAATACTCATCGGGATACCTAATCCAGATAATTATGTTTTCATTGCCATGAAAAGATAGGTTAAGTGTACGGAAAATGGGCCCTATCGACGACTTTAAAACATTGACAGGTGCCAACGAATTCGTTGCAGCAACGTTGCTAACTTCCACGCCATTGTTTTCTCGGGTACGCGACACGCGTAATCACACCCGAATGGCTCACGTTCTCAACGGCTATCTCGCGGCGATACCGCGTCGCCGATAGGTTCTCTTACTCCGTCGGCTCAAGCGATTCGCATATAATTGTCTTGGCTCGTCGGAGTGCGCTCAACTTGGACTGCTCATTATTATCATTATTATTGTTATTTGGTACCGCTCACTCTTGGTCTCGCTCACAATCGGTCTACTCATCGCACAGTGTTTTTCGCGCGCTTTTTAACATCGTTATTCTTGTTCACTAAAAGATATATTTTCACTGTTAACATCTGTGTGTGAATTTTATTTAACCCACCGTTCCGCTATAGCTCGCCCGGCATTTCTCAACATCGTTTGATATTTTCGTTCCGGAAATGTGCGTCGACGAAAGCTTCGTGCTCGGGACCGTCGTTCGGATCGTTGGCGATCGGGGAATGTATTTGATTTTTGGAATGAAGCTCCAGATTTTGTTACCCACAACACTGGCCGGAGGCCGGGATATTATCATCACGAGCTTCCGGGTATGGTGTGGATAAGGAATTATGGTTGGAGATGTTATGGATAACCCTGACTCTAAATTCTATTGCCGTTTTGACTAATTTTCTTTCTATTGCGATTTGTGATAACTATATCGGAGCGGCCACCACTGTCCCCGAGTACACGATTCGTGCTCGGCAGTCGCCTGGCCGCTTTTATCTTTTAAAGCGACTTTTCGCCTTAGCGAGTATTCTTGCCGACTCGCTGCGGCTACGCTAATAATTTCGGATTTTGGTGTTCCTTACTACTTTTTATCTTTTAGATTCGGTTCGTCTCTAGAACTATTCGTTCCCTTCGCAAGACGTCTAGGAAACGGGGCTGTCCTATCCCAAGGATACTAATGTTTTAATTCGTCCTGTTATCCTTTCTCGCTGGCGGCAGACGTGCTCGGGAGCGGAGATTTGACGTAATTTTCATTTGCCTGCGTAAATCCTTCGTAGTTCTATCCGACCGACTTCCACCGACGTTCTTCTCCAATTTTTACACCGTATCATCGAGATCACAATTTTTCTTTATCTATTTTCATTTTTCCAGAAGCCATCGGGACTTCAATTTTTCCTTTTTTTCTTCTTCCATTTTTACCAGAAGCCATCGAGACTTCAATTTGGAGTTCGATCCGTCCCCTTGAGAGTCATCTAGACTCCAATTTTGAGTTCAGTCCGTTCACAGGTGAGAGTCATCGAGACTCTCAATTTTGTCTTCTTTTTCTCGCTAATCAGTATCCTCCGTGGGACCGGTATCCAGTTTAAACACTCGCGAAAGTCCGTTACGCACTTCTGACACCAATATCACGACCGAGGGAAAGAATAACTCGCGTATTTGGTTGTGGGGCGGATATTATTGGTATAATCACGGCTATGTATCCCGAGTATGAACTGTCACACGTCTGTCCGTTCAGACGTCCCAGTCCAGACTCTCTATATGACGATAGATCTTGGCATCGATCGTTCGTTCGTTTGTCTATTGTCAAACCTAACTAATATCGTGTGTCCTAACGAATAGTCAGGTACATATTCGTTACAATATATATATATATATATATATATTGTAACAGACCTGCCTTACCCCCTGACGGACTCTTCATAAAGGAGACCCTTCGCGACATCCGCCGGGATCTAGGATCGATTGGCGTCGACACCGGCAAGGTAGCACGCGACGCAGAAACCCGTAATACGTGAGACGTGCCGCATAATACCCAAAATCGAGCAAGTGCGCACGACCGGATGTGACCTACTCGCAACGGAAATGTCGAACCCTATCGAGCGCTCTCGACGTTTCGAGAAGCTTCGGTAAATGAGAGTGGGGAACACGGTAGGGGAGAATGGGGGAATGACGGTCACTGAGAATAATTTGTTATTCTGTAGCTACAGAACGTTTTTCAAACTAATATGGATTGGTTAATGAATACTTCATAAAGTATTCTTTGAAAATAGTAGCATATAAGTAAGGAAAATAAATAAATAAGTAGTCCATTCGTTGATTATAAGAATCTTTGCATTGACCGCTATTGTCCAACGTTTCGAGTAATCACGGTCGGCTTTTGGGTAACCGCAGTCGACTTTCGGGGTAACTACGGTCACTTTGGGGTAATGCCAGCCGCGGCTGTTCGACTTGTTATTTTTTTATATTGGATGCCGATAAATGTTGTTTCGATTTAAATAAATGATTATCGGGTATTAAATAGATAAAAGTATTTTTTTTATTTGGCTATACAAACATAACGCTTATATTTATAACTCTTATGGAATTCTTTTAGTACCGCTTTCCGTACACATCTAATATTGCAATACTATCATCTAAACAAAAAAATTAATTAAATAAAGTGATTTCTTTTTTCAGCAGCGCAACTTTGTACTATCATTCACTTTTTTAATGCTTTTTGCTGTTTCGTTAACTTGTCTCTTCGGCTTATCTTTGATTTCTTCATTCGCGTGATCTTCTGCTTTCTGTTTTTTCGGTCTTCCTCTCGGCTTTTTATCAACCGGTTCTTTTTTCTTTTGCATTCGAGCTTTGGCTGTCGTTGACTTTTCCGGTTGGTCGACACATTTTTTTTCTTCGTTTTGTTTTTGGGCTCCTTTTGGTTTCCCCTGCAATTTCTCTTCTCTAACTATTTTCTTTTGCTTCTTCACTTCCAATTCTTCTTTCATGGGTGACCCGGTGATGATGATCGATTGCTGTCGCTTCCGACCAGCCCTTTTGGGTTCCGAATTTTGCAGCAGCGTATTTTCCTTTGGCAGCATGAAGGGTCCAATGCGACTTACGTCCGGCAGCGGGGATGATCTGTCGCTAATTAACATCGTGTTTACAGCCAATTTAGAGCTGGGTATTGTGCTTGTTGATGCGCAATCGAGAGACTTCTCCTCTCCGCTAGCTGTGCTCGCCAGTGCATAAGTAAACGAAGTCTTCTCTTCACCATCGCCAAGATTTTGTGGATTTTCATCGCAAGAATCTACGAGCAAAATTGGCAGGTCCTCGATATTAAATTCTCCGTCTGCGGTATTTGATGGTGACATCAAGGTATCGTCCTCAACATCAGTCCGCGCAGGCTCTGGTTGTTGCAATATCTTCGTTGTGATGTTTTGGTTGCCGAGTCGAGCCTGATTTATTGGCTGTAGCACCGACGCGGCCATGAAATCGTCTTGACCAATTATATTTGGATTAAGTGGACAGATTCCGGTCGAGCTGAATCCAGATATGCCTTTTTCGATTGATGCAACTTTTGAATATGCTTTGTTGAAGAGCGAAGCCAGATCATATTCGGTGATTCTACGTGACGGCTCGCCTTTCATCAAATTGTCACTTTCCTTACGGAAGGCAGCTTTGAACGGGCCAAAGAACGTTACATCTAAGGGTTGGAGTCGATGTGAAGTATGTGGAGGCAACGAAACCATCACTACACCATGCTCACGACAGAACTCGTATGCTTCTAGAGAAATATGGCTCGCATGGTTATCTAGAATGAGTAGCACAGGCTTTTCTTTCGTACAGTTGCAGCTCTCTACAAAGTGCTTCAGCCATACGAGAAATAGTTCAGCCGTGGTCCAACCATTTTTCGAGCAATGGTAGATTGCGCCGACAGGGCCGTCAATTGATAAACCCGTAGCCATTCTCTGCCGAGGAAAAATAAACATTGGAGGAATGTAATTCCCTGCAGCGCTGACAGCACAAACTACTGTTACAGTTCGTCCTCGTTCGCCACTGGTGATGGCTCCAAGTCTCTTCTGACCTTTCGCAGCGACCACATTTTGAGGTTGTTGAACGGTGGTGATACCTGTTTCATCCATGTTCCAAATTTGGGACGGTGCGAAGTTATACTTCTCCATCACGATTCCCAAGTTATCGAAGAAAACTTTGACCGCCTCCGGATTAAACGCTGTCACACGATTCAAACTTGTTGCCTCGGGTTTTCTCACACTAGTTGAGGGATTCCGCTTTTGAAACCCGTAGAACCAATCTGTGCCAGCACACCTTTTATCTTTATTAAAATTGTTCGGGATGTTGTGACGCTCAGCAAACTCAAACGCAGCACGGCGCACTTGAAGAGGTGTCTGTCCGTAAAACAATTTTGCCAAGGTCTTAATGATCTCAGCGAACGCACTTTCTTGGGCTGCTGTAAAAACAGGCTTTCGACCCATCCTAGGCTCCGATGAATTGCCTCCGGTCTTCAATCTCTGCTGAATCGTGCTGAAGGGAATGTTGGATGCCGCCGCAGCCTGACGAATAGGAATTCCAGCTTCCACTGCTCCAATTGCTGCTTGGAGCTCTTGTTAGGACCATTTGCCTCTTTCGGTCTTTCTTTTTCTAAAACGTGGCATCTGTAAATGCATTAATGTATTTTCAATTAATATGTCAACAAAAATAGAAATCCTAACCCCAAAACCGGCTTTATTTTAAGACGGAAATTGCCGGCACATTAAACGCATTTTCGGCTTATATACACTTCTATAGATTTATTCGTATCGCTCTCAATGATTCTGAAGCAATCCTACCGAACTCGTAATAAAAATATATACGTACCTCGATGTTTACGGTGTAACATAAACAAGACGTTTGCCGGTATGCACCGGATGGCTAAAGGCGTGCGTCGACTGTCATTTCCCCATGCGCCTGACCGCCGTTACCCCGACAGCCGAGTAAATGTAATATACCCAATTACAATGTATATATAGAATATTTAAAAGTTTACCGTAGTCGAAATGCAAGATAAAGGATCACAGAAGAAATATAAAACGAGTGGATGTGTTTTTTCAACTATCTGTGTCGGAAAATTCTTATTTAAGATACGCTGTTTCTTATACGAAAAAGGGCGTATAAACTGAGAATCACATTTTTTTTACATTTATATCAGTTTTATAGGCAAGGCACAATAAATTAGTCATTGATCCGATATGTAATCGGATAAAGCAAAAAAAAAATCCATATAATTGTTATTTTCTGTAAAATTGAGGTGACCGGCATTGCCCGATGACCGTCATTCCCCCATTCTCCCCTATAAATACGCGTGGAAGCCACGACTCAACTTTCTCTCTGCTACAAATTGTCAACAACAGTACACAGTACTTTGCTCACGCTTGATTAACTTCATGTACTACTTAAACCATTCGGTAGCTTTGCTTCTTTCGATTAAATTCACGGGATAAAGCGATTTGTTTCTACTTTGTTCGATTAAATTCACGAGTAATTACATTTTTGTTTGTTCATATTTTTTTTCCTCTTGTTTCGCTTGATTTAATTCGATTTTCAAGATTTCTTTACTTTGCCTCGTTCGATTTAATTCACGAGTCAAACGTATTTCTTGGTTTCGTTTGAATTGTTTTAAACGTTAAACTACGAAAACTGATCCCGAAACCATACTCTGAGCCTCAACATTGTGTTGACTCTCAGGACTCCGGACATATCCTCGAGTTGAGCCCCACCATTGTGTTGGCCTCAACTATCGAGTCTCCCGATATATCCAGAAACGCTGCTGGTCAACGCATTCCCGCGTGGGGCCACCAGGTCGCTAAAATCGAATTTAGAAAACCCGCCTAATCCCGTGTGCACACCCAGCATAGTGCTGGCTTTGCGACTGTCCTTATAGGGGTTAAAATAAGTGCTAACAACGCACTAAAGGTTCCACGCCTAAAATTGGTGGGCACAGCATCGCTGCAAAACCAAGCTTGTGTCATAGTCGTGCTGTGACAGACTCAGATTTAAATTCTCAAATTGAAAATAGAATAACGATTCCGTATGATGAGTATAGCGCTCTGAGGAATTCGTGAGTTAATCAATTCGGCTAAATAATCGTAAAATCGTTCCTCTGAGTATAACCAGCTCCACGCGACGGTATCAGCCCTCTCGCGTGAATTTAAATTCATAATATCGTTTATGTTGGCCTACTAAATAAAAACATAACTTTAAAAGTATCAAATTGAGAACAAAGAAAATAGTGGAAATAGATAAGCCACGCGAGGACCTTTGGGTGGCCGAAAACCCCAAAGTTTATCGCGTCGTTAATTATTTGGAGGTTCCCTTATTTTCAAAGTAGAGTCGTGCAAGAGAAATAAATGTCGATGATGAGCTGAAAGCCGTACTGGCTCCAACAGCCTACGAGCAACTCAGACTGAGACATTCTTTTCCAATCGTCTGATCGAGTCTCGTCCAGTACATGAACCCTCCGTTCGATAATAGTAACTCAAAACTCCCAACAACATCGATTTATAGGCCATTTGCGGGAAATCGACCTTCAGCCAACATCGAGTCGTTATTATATATATATTGTGACGTATTTTCCCGGTATCTCCACGGAAATCCCGAACAACAACAAAACCGACAATCGAAAATAAAGCTCAAACCAAACGGGAGCGAAACGCGAAATCGAGAACCAAAAAAAAGAACGTCACCTTCGGCCGTCCACCCTCGCGAATGCATTGGAGTCCCGGTGGGCGTGTTACGTCCTGGGTCGAATGTTGGACAGAAAGAGTAATCCGTACTCACACAAATTTTTTTTTTGGGACAATTAGCTATTATGCATGATTCTGCAAACAATGTAGTATCGTCATATCGCGTTATCATATAATTATTAATAATAATTAACAGCAATCAGCTTAAACAAATAATAACAAACTATAAACAACAATAAACAATAAATAAATAATAATCATAAGCAATATCACCCTAGAGGGCATAAATATAATGTGAGTGGCGACGCGAAATCCATACGGCCACGGGTAAGACACAAGGAAAATTTGTTGAACTTTAGGTTGCTGAAAAAACGAAACCGCGAGCTTTTAACAAAATCCGAGCACGCTACTAGAAGCGGAATATCCTTGTGGTCACTTTAGGTGCTAAGCATCACAACGTTTTTTGACGCATTTCTTGGCCACTGTTAACGGTTTGTTAAAAAGGCGCATGACCTTGGAAGATCTGGAAATAAATCCTCTGGCGCGAATGGAAAGCGCGAATTGGCTCAGAATCACTAAGAAAATTTAAAAATGCGACAACCAATCATTAGGAATTCACTTCCACAATAAATAAACATTATTAATAATAAATAAAATTATTAATAAATAATTTCAAATACACTTTTAATACGCTCAACGCCGGAGTGTCGCATACACACGACACTCGACGGCACAATCGATAGTAAATAAACATTATTAATAATAAATAAAATTAGTAATAAATAATTTCAAATACATTTTTAATACGCTCAACGCCGGAGTGTCGCATAGATACGACACTCGACGGCACAACCCATAATAAATCAACATTCTTAACAATAGATAAAATTAGCAATAAATAATATCAAATATATTTTTAATGCGCGCAACACCAGAGTCTCATGTAGAGACGATACTCCGCAGCACAAAACCATAATAAATAAATAATATTAACAATAATAGAATTATCAGTAAATCATTTTAAATACATTTTTGATACGCGCAACGCCGGAGTGTCGCATAGACACGACACTCTACGGCGCAAAATAAATAAATATCATTAATAATAAATAAAATTATTAATAAAATAATTCCAAACACATTCTTAATACGCTAAACGCCGGAGTGTCATATAGAGAGGATACTCGACGGCGCCAGATATCAATGGGATATTATCCTTTATTAATATTAATGTGACGATTGTCAATAATTAGTTATTATCCCACGCCTAGGAGAATAAACGCACCACCCGAAATATCGGCATAGGCGCAGTGGTAATACCAATAAACCACAAATAATGCCTTTATTATTAATTATTAAATAAGAAATTATAATTAAACATTTATATATAACAATATAGGTACATACGCTAGGCTAATCACACAATGTATTAATCATGCAATAGGCCTTAACGACTAAAATATTTGCATTAACAATAAGCCTCATTAATAATGTATCGGATGGCGAAGCGAGCATAAGACCGGACGCAGTCCCGACAAAACTCCGAGAATCGTCACCGATAAGGGCCCCCCGCAAGAAGCGAACCCGCTGGACACTGCAACGGCACGACCACCGTGAGACCGGACGCAGTCCCGACGCAACTCCGAGAATCGTCACCGATAGCAGCTCTCCAAGAAGCGGAGCCATGGGACAAAGGCAGTAGCACGATCAACGGCACAGCTACAGCGAGACCGGACGCAACTCTGATAAGAGGTTCGAGAACCGCCACCGATAAGGCGATCCCGAGAAGCTCGCTGGCCGTTGGGACTCAGACCCGTGGGATGCTGCGTCAGCACAGGGCTCCATGCGCGGCTTGACCCCACCATCGCGCTGCCGTGGGACAAAGGCGGCCCCCACTTCAGGGGACACCACGGCTATAGCGAGACTGCAGGCAGCTGCCCCACCATCATCCATCAGGCTGCCGCAAGACAACGGCGGCCCCCCACTCAAGGGACAGCACGGGTGCAGCAGTACCAAGAGCGGCTGCCCCCACCGTCATTCATATAGTGCCGCAAGACAACGGCGGCCCCCACTCAAGGGACAGCACGGGTGCAGCAGTACCAAGAGCGGCTGCCCCCACCGTCATTCATATGGTGCTGCGAGACAATGCGGCCCCCACTCAAGGGACAGCACGGGTGCAGCGGTACCGCGAGCAGCTGCCCCCACCATCATTCATCGCGCTGCCGCGAGAACACGGCGGCCCCCACTTCAAGGGACAGCAAGACACCAGCGGCTGTCCCCACCATAATTCATTGCACTGCCGCGAGAACACGGCGGCCCCCACTCAAGGGACAGCACTACCGCGACCGGCTGCCCCCACTACGGGAAGGCACGCTGTGGGCAGCGCACCATTGGCCAGAGCAGCGGAGCGAATCCGCGAGGGCCTCCCCGCCACCAGCCACGGACTCGGGAGACTCGCGGAGCGGGAGCCTGGACCATGGATCTTCAGTTCTTCTACGACTCTCGACACCGGCGGTCGACTGAAAGAGTGCTCTCGAAGAGACTCTCGCGAACCTCGGTATCCCATTGTTATAAATAACAATCACCTTTTTATATTCTACAATTAAATAGAAAAATCGCGATTGATACCTGGCTGCGACCAGGCGGTAATTAACCGATACAAGATATCTTTAGCGTACAGTTCATATTATTACAATAAATATCAAAATATATACCTTTCGCATCCTAACGATCCGAATCAATAAAAACGATAAAATATAATAATCCGTAAAATCCGTCCCTCGACAATAAACGACAACCGCCGATCCATCAGAGGCACCGCGCCTCCACTCATCAAGTAATAACCACGTAAGTACAGTGAGGCTAACCACAGCATTGGACAGTTCATAGTGAATCACGAGCATTTCACATTTGTTGACTCCAAAATCTATATCATCATTCCAAAACCAATCCGATACCAACTAGTTAAGGACAATAGGACTACTAAGTCGATAAGACACCTATGCTTAAAAAACATTGAATCTTATAGAAATCAGACTCGACACCGACTGGGTCTGATAAAAATGAGATTGCAAGCTTCCTAGTTAAGAATACTAGAATTATTAAAACACATACGCTTAAAAACATTGAATCTTATATAGATCAGCCTCAATACCGATTGAACCTGATAAAAATGAGATTGCAAGCTTCCTAGTTAAGAATAATAAAATTATTAAGAGACCTATGCTTAAAAACATTGAATCTTATAGAAATCAGACTCGACACCGACAGGGTCTGATAAAAATGAGATTGCAAGCTTCATAGTTAAGAATAATAAAATTATTAAGAGACCTATGCTTAAAAACATTGAATCTTATAGAAATCAGACTCGACACCGACAGGGTCTGATAAAAATGAGATTGCAAGCTTCATAGTTAAGGATAATAGAATTACTAAGATACCTATGCTTAAAACCATTGAATCTTATAGAAATCAAACTCAACGCCGATTGAGTTTGATAAAAATGAGATTGCAAGCTTCCTAGTTAAGGACAATAATATAATTACATTAACGTTAAATCCTTTCCTAAACCCCGTAAATGGATGGCAACAAATGTGAACTGGTCGTATTTTATAATATTTAATGGATCATAGACGCATAAAGCGAAAAGTCCAATTGCGTGGAGGCCGAACCACTGTCATAACGAACGTAAATTCACGTGGAAAGGGTCGCTTAATAACGGCCCAGGTTTCTCGAATTTCCGCCGTACCCACGTTGACCGCAGAACAACGGAACAATATAGTGGACGTCGCTGGTGAAAATTCCATTCCTGTCGAGAACAGGATCGCTACGAGAAATCCGCCGACTATCGTATCGGACGTCATTTTGGTCAATCACAAAATTCTCATAATCCGAGACTATCCGCACGACGACCAACCCGTGAAAACACAAATACGGCATCTTCTGGCATATCCTGAGCCAGTCATCGAGGACGACGACACCTCGGACGCCTCGACGGTAATCAACGAGGACAGGCCATCCCCTGCGTCTTCTCCAGAGCTGGTCCTTGGTAAATAGGGCCTTCAACCCGCTACGCCCGAGAAGCTCATCACCTGCCATTCAACAAAAAGAAATAAGGTAAGCTATACCTCCCAATAACGGAGATCCCCGAAATCAAATATAAAAAGCCCACACATCCAGTGCTGCTCCGATCCCTAACCGGCGCATTCCGGTTTAAACCTTGGAGCATCCAATCATAATCGGTTACAAGTCGCTCACTCCGTTGATCTGGGATTTTTCTGAAACGTAAAATGGGAAAAAAAACCGTAAATAACATAAATCGCGACGTAACAGGTTAGATTTTCTGGTGACAGCGGTGGGATTCGCTGCTGGATGTGTAAAATCATTATAGAATCGGTGTAAAATTAGCGAAAAACCAGTGTAAAATCAGCGTAAAATCAGCGTAAAATCAGTGTAAATTCTTTGAAAAATTATTATTATAAAATCATAGTAAAATCATAGTAAAACTATCGCAAAATCGTTGTAAAATCGGTTTACAATTTGCGAAAATAATTTCGGAACGTTCTTTTTATCATTTTAGAATATTTATTTGAAACAAATCACATTTGACACGCATAGAAACGGTTCCGACCAGTATTCCTGGCAAACGTCGCTAAATTTCTCACACTGAAAATAGTCAATCGTGAATAGTTAGATACCAAAATGCCGACCCTCAGCGAAGAGGAATTGCGGGCTCTGCACGAGCAATTAACCGCGGAAAAACGTAGGTTGCTCGATATGGAAGCGGACCTGGCCCAACGCGAGCTCGAAATTCAACATCAGGCAACACTAAATAATAATAGTCAGTCCAGCGAGACTCTCGAAGCGGACGCGCCACAAGCGTCTGGATTTAACGACGTATTAACGAAAGTAGTAACAGAGCTCAATGTAATTAAAGGTGACATGTCACGTCTTAGCGATCGAGTAGCAAGAGCTCACCCGTCAGTGACCCGGGTTCCGTCAAATAATCAAACTAGTTCGAGTCACCATGACCCGAATCACCCGCGTCTTTCCTTCAAAGATATCCTCGAAGGAATCCCTATGTTCTCCGGAGAGAATATATCGGTGCTAAAATTCGTTCGGGCGTGCAAACGGGCCAGAGATATGTTTCCCGCGGAATTAGAAATAACTTTGACGCGGCTTCTCCGCAATAAACTCAAGGGCCGTGCGTACACTGCGATGGAGGACGATTCCTTCACGGACATAAAAGCTTTCACAGATCGGTTAAAAGAAGTCTTCGGTGCATCAAAATCGCTCAATCAGTACCGAGGAGAACTAGGCAATAT
Organism: Amblyjoppa fuscipennis; assembly: GCA_963575735.1. NCBI lineage: Eukaryota > Metazoa > Arthropoda > Insecta > Hymenoptera > Ichneumonidae > Amblyjoppa > Amblyjoppa fuscipennis. Next base: position 6,625,376 of record OY754492.1, on the reverse strand, counting down.
AACAAAAACCAAAAACGAACACATTATCGACTATATAAGTCGAGTAAAAGACCTCCACGCCGCCATAACGGAAGAAGAGATACCCGACAACGGCGCGACATCGCGGACTCGACAAGTAATACTCGAAAACGAGACCCTCGAGTGTTTTGTTGCCGGTTTACCCCCAGATTTTAGACTCCGACTTAAATTAGAAGGCTGTGCAACACTCGCCGCAGCCTATTCAAACGCGGTAAGAATCGAAAAAGAGATCGAGACGGATCGCGTAAATTTCAAAGAAACGCGCTCGGAGACTAAAAACACCTCGCAGACCAACGTTAAATCAATCGTGGCGCGCGATACCCTAATCTGCGGCAATTGCAATAAAAAGGGCCATAAATCCGAGGACTGTTGGGCCAAATACCCCGAGAAACGGCCACAACGACCGAGAGCCAACGATAATCCCCAACAAAGCAATAAAAACCTAACCAGCACGCAGAATTGGGGCAAAAGCCGCGACGCGAAACCGCGACCCTCCTGTGACTATTGCGCGAAGCTAGGCCACGTAATTACCCAATGTTATAAAAAACAGAACGACGAGAAGCGTAACGCGGGAAACGCGAATCCCCGCTCGGAAAATCCCGGCGCGAACCGAGCGGAGAAAATAACATCAGAGCGCCCGGTGCGCACGGTAAATATCGCGTGCGAAACGTCCGATCCGTCCACATCCGCCTAGGGAAACAATCGTTCACCCCCACGGTCGAAATCGAGTCTCCACAATTGAAAAAAATTACTGACTTTCTCGTTGACTCCGGTTCCGACCCAAATCTCGTAAAATTAGGAGCGTTAAATCCGGATGTCATAATAGACCAGAACGATATATTGAAGCTCAGAGGAATCTCAGACGTACCTGTGTTCACCATGGGCTCAACATCGATTAATATTAAGGAGACCGAATCAGAATTTCACGTGGTCAGGGACGAATTTCCGATCAGGCAGGGCGCTATTCTCGGTTCAGAATTCCACGCAAAAAACCGCGCGACAATCGATTGGGACGAGGAAGTGGTCCGGTGGAAAAACCAATCACTCCCGTTTAAAAATCGCGAAACCGTGGTAATACCCGGGAGATCTCGCGTAGTCTATTATGTTAGGGTAAAGAATCCCGAAGTAAAAGAGGGTTATATTCCCCGTTTAGATGCAGGAAACGGAATTTTCTTAGGAAACACGTTAGCATCAAATAATAACGGCGTGGCGTGTCTGATGGCGATAAATACCAACGACGAGGACGTAGAGCTCACTGTTCCGGCAGTGACCCTAGAGGCTTTCGAGCTCTGCGATCCCAATTTGGGGTATGTTTCGCAAGATTGCTGTCAATCCGGTGAAATACTTAGCGTACAAGATCCGGATTGTCGCAAAATCAGTCAGCAGACGCACGACCACCTTGTTTTGCGGGTCGAGGGCGAACGCGTAAAACAAGTCAAAGACTTACTACGACTCGAGGATCTCAACGCCGAAGAGCGAGTAAGCGTCGAAAAATTGATTGAGAAAAACTCGGATCTATTCTATATTCCGGGACATTTTTTAGATCACACGAACGCGGTCGAGCATAAAATTTCTACGACCGACGATCAACCCGTGTTCACTCGCCAATATCGATTCCCTCCGGCTCACAAGGATGAGATCGCGAAACAAATCGGCGAGCTCATAGACGGGAAAATTATAGAACCATCCGAATCCCCATACAGCTCTCCACTCTGGATCGTGCCAAAGAAGGCCGATTCACAGGGAAAACCGAGATGGAGGATGGTAATTGACTACAGAAACTTGAACGAGAAAACAATCGGCGACGCCTACCCGCTTCCTAATATAACGGAAATTCTCGACCAGTTGGGTAGCGCGAAATATTTTTCTGTATTTGATTTAGCGAGCGGTTTTCACCAAATCCGTATGCATCCTTCCGATGCACACAAAACCGCATTTTCAACGCCATTCGGGCACTATCAGTTTAATCGTATGCCGTTTGGGCTTAAAAATGCTCCGGCAACTTTCCAAAGACTGATGGACCGTGCATTGTGCGGCCTGCAGGGTAACGAGCTCTTCGTTTACCTCGACGATATAGTGATATATGCCAGCTCACTACGAGAGCACGAAATTAAATTCAACAAACTCGCCGAGCGATTGCGAAAAGCGAACCTGAAGTTACAGCCGGATAAGTGTGAGTTTTTGCGCAAGGAGGTAGCATATCTCGGCCACGTAATAAGTGAGGACGGGGTAAAACCAGACCCCAAAAAGATCGAAGCAATAAAAAACTATCCGCGCTTAACCAGTCCGAAAAAAATCAAACAGTTCCTCGGGTTAGCGGGCTATTACCGCCGGTTCGTGGAAAACTTTTCAGCGATCGCTAGGCCTTTGACGCAGTTGCTTAAAAAGGAGGCAATCTTCAAGTGGACTCAAAAACAAGAGGACGCATTCATTAAGCTCAGAGATGCCTTGTGCAAAGAACCGGTATTGCAGTATCCTGATTTTACTCGTCCTTTTATTATAACAACCGACGCGTCGAATATCGCGATAGGCGGTATCCTTAGTCAGGGCAAAATCGGTTCCGACAAACCAATATCATACGCATCGCGAACATTGTCAAACGCGGAATTGAATTATTCTACAATCGAAAAAGAGTTATTGGCGATCGTTTATTGCGTAGGACATTTCAGACCATATATTTACGGGCGAGAGTTCACTCTCGTGACCGACCACAAGCCATTAGTATGGCTCGATTCGGTAAAAGACCCGGCGAACAGATTAGTCCACTGGCGGCTAAAACTCGCAAACTACGAATATAAAATTGTATACAAACCAGGTAGAGTAAACAGTAACGCCGACGCTCTGTCGCGTAATCCGCCTGAAATAGAAACACCTGTAAACGAAAAATCAGTATTGATAGTTATGCCTATACGGTTCCGAACGAGAGAGAATCCATCCGAAATGGATTCCGACGAGATACCCGCGAAAAAGAAAAAGGAGAATCCGCCGAACTCCGACTCTGATGAAGAAATTAAATCTGTACCCAGAAAACGCGCAAAACAGCAAATATCTGATACGGACTCCGACGAGATCCCTAGGAAAAAGGAAAAGGAGAATCCGCCAGACCCTGTTCCTGGTCAAACAATTAGGTTCACACCGGGAAAATCGTCTCCGACAAAACGGACGAAACAACAAATATCCGATTCAGACTCCGACGCGATTTTCGAGTTTAAGCCGAAAAAGAAGCCGGAGGGACCGGATAAACCAGTAGAATCGAAACCTAGTAGACTTCCTGCAGAAACAGCCGTTTTACCAAATCCGGCGATCGAAAGTTCCGATGCCTCGGACTCAATAGTAACTTCCGAAATACAAACTCAGGAGAACAGCTCTAGCGATATATCAGATATATCAAATATCCAAAAATCCGAGGAAGATCCGGCAACCGTTTCCGATCAAAATAATCGGGAAAATCAGCCTAAAGACGTTATTAACGATCCCTCAGATCGTTCCGTTAGCCCTGAAAACACAACGGTATTAAACAGTACAGGTAATTCACACGATTTACCTGCAAGCGAAGCAAACCGAAACGCGGAAGATAATGGTATCGTTAGGCCTTCAGCAGACCTTAGTCCAGCAAATGAAAATAATATTGCTAGCGTACCAGATCCACAGGATAATTCACAAATGATCGAACACTCCGAGTCGAATCACGAAATTTCTTCACTCGAAACAGAAATCAGGGACGATAGGTCAGAAACGTCGAACGAACCAAATTCCGAAAGCGATTCGGATAGCGAAATCTTCGATCATCCTAATATACCGTACGAACAAAACGAAGCCGTACCTCGAGCGGAGGCTTTCGCGGTAAAAGAAATTCGGGATTGCTTAGTGATGCGAAAAGATAATTTAATATTTTTCGTTACCACAAAGGGACAACCTATCGATAATGGAGCCAAAGATTTAGCTGCTTCGGACAGATTACCAGTCCTAGCAAACTTACATTTAACGAGAGCAAACGTCAGAACCGAAAAATCGAAAAATTTAATCGCACTTCCGGTCAAAGCAGACCTACGAGCTAATACGGCGTTAGAGGATTTAGTAGAATCCTTCGAATCGCTGAGAGACGTCGTAGTAGAGTTAGGCTTAGGATCGGTTAGCATCGCGAAAACAAATATGATCGACAATCTGGCTTGGGCAGAAATACAAAATCGGTTAACAAACACCCTGTGTGATCTGCCGTTAACACTGACGATCTGCAATCAACTGGTCAGGGTCCCTCCCGAAGCCGAGAGAAGGGACATTATTCAGGAAAACCACGATTCGTTGATCGGTGGTCATAAGGGCGTAAATAAAACGTACAAACGTATTCGCGAAAACTATTACTGGGAGAACATGAAAACCCAGGTACAAGAATATATACAGCATTGTCGTGGATGCCAACTCAAAAAACTCGTCCGCATGAAGACCAAGCAGCCAATGGTGATCACGGACACTCCGGGAAGCGCCTTCGACAAAATATCAATGGATATAGTCGGGCCATTTCCAACCACGAAGAAGGGCAACCTGTACATCCTAACCATACAGGACTTACTTACCAAATATTCCCTCGCAATCCCATTGGCAAAGGCGTCATCCGTGGACATAGCCGACGCCTTCGCCAAGCAATTTATCAGCCGTTTCGGGGCGCCCCGAGGACTTCTGACGGACCAGGGCAGCAATTTCACCAGCAGTCTGATGAAGGCTTTGGCGAAGAAATTCAGAATCAGGCAATATCGTACGACGGCATACCATCCTCAAACGAACGGATCGATTGAGCGATCGCATCATGTGCTCGCTGAATATTTGAAGCAGTACGTGGACGACCATCACGACTGGGACGAGTTTATCGAGCTTGCGATGTTCTCGTATAATACCAGTCAACACGAGGGAACGGGATTCACACCGTTCGAGCTGGTCTTCGGCAAAACAGCTCGACAGCCGTCGACGCATACGCAAATCGAAGAGCACCAGGATGTGACATACACCGAATACCTCGAGAAACTCTTCAATAAGGTCCACGGTCTACAGGAACTTGCAGCAGAAAACTTGAAAGTAGCCAAAGAGCGCTCCAAGCAGTACTACGATCGACGAGTAAATCCACAGAATTTCGGGATCGGAAGCAAAGTGCTTATGCTAAAAGAACCAAGTACGGGCAAATTCTGCGACCAATATACAGGGCCTTACGAAGTCACTGAAGTATTATCCGGTGGAAACGTAAAAATTAATTACGGGGCAAAACCTAGAATCATTCATACGAACAAGTTGCGTCTTACGAGACTATAGTCCGAAACCCCTTGTTCCAGAGGAATCCAACGCCAAGTCCTTGGAATCGCGGGGGAAACGGAATGATGGTTCGCCGAGAGTTCGAGATGGGTCTACCAGCGCCAAACGAGCCATACCCTGAAATAGAGGAAGTTATCCACTCTTCCCAACTGGCCAACGGTGTGGGCACCTTCGTGGTCGACCTCAATTACGGAATAAATTTCGTAAAATTACATGCACTAAGTCACGGAGTCGTACTCCACTCCGTCGGAACTATAACTCTCCTGACCAGCGAAGGACCCATCGTTTCAGTGGCTCGGATACTAATTCATTCCCCCAGTGAAGCACATGCTCCGTATCTTTTCCACGTCGTGGAGGATTGTTCTTCATACGCAGGTGTTATAGGCTGTATTTCAACATACGACCCAAGCGAATCTATGTTCTAGGGACAACCGAGACGCAGCTACGCGCATTCCGTCAGAATTAATTACACCGATCGTAAAAGAAACTCCAAGCGCTCAACGTTCCACCAGCAGGGGAGCCTCCGCCGACGCTCCGCAGTAACAAAGAGAGCGTACCATAAAACAATCGGCAGTAATAAAGCTGGCGGACAACGAAGCGGAGCAACAGCAGACGGCATCAAGTGCATTAGTGCGACGAGACAATAAACTCAGTGCGACGAAGTAATAAACTCAGTGCTACGAGCGTCGAATTAATAATGAGGGTAGTAACGCGCGACTTTGAACCACCAAAAGCCAGGCGATATGCCGAATTGCGTTTCGATCGGACACCTGAACCTCAACCGGGTACAAGCGGGACACAGTGTACAACGCTTAATACAACGACACTCACCGAGATTAAACTCAGACCGATTTATAGTCTAGAGGAGCTGACCGAAATATTAACTGAGCCACTTCCCGACCTGCGGGAAATCTTCAAGAGTTACAACAGAGAGCTCTTCAGCGACGAAATTAAGGGATTCAACGTGAGGTGGTCTTCTCGACTGAAAACGGTAGTAGGAAAAACAGTACTTCGGCCATTTCCGAGAATCACGCTCTCAAAACCGCTCCTAGTGGGCCGAAAAATTAAAGTAATGGTCGAGACTCTCCTATACGAAATGATCCATGGATTTATTTATTGTACTGTGCGCGTTAACACTCTACACCACGGACCGGACTTCATGAAATTAATGACGGAAATAAATGAAGTGACCAATCTCAAGGTGAGCATCGTCGACGAGGGAGGATTAGACCATATTTCGCACCTACAGACGATTTGGCGGTGCAACAAATGCGAAGTTGAAATCGTGCGATTCAAAGGGAAGACTGACCAGCCGCACGACGGAACCGCGAGATGCCATAGGGAGAAATGTCACGGCAAATGGATCGTCGTCGGCTAAGAAGGAAACGCTGTCTGGACGAGAACGAGTGGTAAAGGGAGAGCAAAATCCCCTCTTCTTCGCCAGCCACAACCCGAGCGGCAACGTCGAGGAGCAACAGTTAGCAGCAGGCAGTCATTGCAAGAGGAACTTCCGGAGAAGACCCATCTGATCAAGAATGAGCGAACACCAGAGTTTGGTCGCACACAGCAAAGCCATGGCGAAGGCAGCCAAGAGACAAGCCACCCTCGAGGCACTGTTTGGTGCCTCGCCAACGATGGAACACACCACGAGAGGACCAGCAACAGAAGTCTTCGAAATTAAGGAAACCAATGGGCCTATAAAGAAGAAAATCGGAGTGCGCATGGTCAACAACCGGTTGCAGATCCTGGATAGCTTGCCAAACTCGACGGTCGAAAAACAAATAGAGGACAGGTTCTGGGAAAAGGTTCAACGCCAAAAGGAGATCGAGAAGAAAGTCGAGGCAACACTGATGCCTCATTACACTCGAGGAAGTGTAACAAAAGAGAAATATAAAATCATCATGGGGAAAATTGTACCGCGATTATACCGCGACACTGGCGATAAAGACCCATCAGTAATAAAACGTTTGGTGGATATATTCATAAAAAGGTATTGCACCAATAAAAGGGAATTTCCCGAACCACGGTGGGCCGACACGACGAGGCGAGAGTGCTCGGTCCCCCCTCCACCAGTCCACTCGACGCACGCAGTGCAGTCGACGGAGCGTGCACGGAGCAACGCCAGACGCCACTCGACCACAGCCAGCACCACGACGCCGAAGGCACCGAAGATCACATAAGCGCCGCGAACAACCGTGAAGCTTCAGTGTGTTTTCAGTGTTAATAGACTCTGCCATAGTGAGCATTAACAAACCCTACTGGTGCTTTCGTGTCAATAGACTCTGTCATAGTGATCATTAATAGTTTTTAGTGTTAACAGACTCAACTATAGTGAGCTTTAACAAACAATAGTGTTTACCGTTAATAGCCTCAGTGAGCTTTAATAAACTATAGTGATTAGTGTTAATAGACTCCACCACAGCGAGCTTTAACAACCTCTAGTGATTAGTGTTAATAGACTCCACCATAGTGAGCTTTAACAAACTTCAGTGCTTAGTGTTAATAAATCTCGTCAGCCATGCGGGTTACCACACGCGACTTTGTTCGGCCGAAGCCATGCCCCTACATGAAGCGCCAACCGAATTTGAAGCGAACAAGGAGCAACACGGTCATTGAGGAGAAACCGCTGAGACCTATTTACAGCCCCTCGGAATTGGCGGGAATCCTGACCAATCCGCTCCCCAACCTCTACGAGGTCTTCAAGTCCTACAATAAGGAGTATTTCGAGAACAAGGTTCGAGGATTCATCGTGAGGTGGTCCTCTAAATTATCAAGGAATGCAGGACTCACTGAAACTCGGTCGTTCCCGCAAATTATTCTCTCAAGAAAATTGTTGACGGGACGAAGGATCAAGGATATGGTGGAAACCCTCGTCCACGAGATGATCCACGCATATATATTCGTGAACATGTATGATGAAGGTCTGGAGCACGAGGAGATATACCTTGATCTGATGGCTGAGATTAACACAAGGAGCGGCCTCAACATCACGGTCCTCGACGAAGGAGGACTGGACCACATCGCCCATCTCCGAAGCGTTTGGCGGTGCACTAAGTGCGGGATGGAACTGGTCCGAATGAAGAGGAACACGAACCAGCCTAACGACCGCGTATCGCGGAAGCATCGAAGAGAATGCAGTGGAAGGTGGAAAGAGTTCGACCTAGAGACCTAAGAGAGTTAACAGAGGACGTGCATTCTGTTCCAGGATGAGGGCAGGAATATACCTCCTCCTCTTCTGGATGACGGAAGTTCTGGGGCTGATCGGCTACGATTGCGGCGGGTCAACGCTAAACATTACGACCATATCTCTAAACGGAGTCGCGGAATGCGATGTGCCACTGTCGGAGCCGACAACGACGACTACCTATATTCAACTGCTCCAGCTCACGGACTTCAACAGCGCAAAGGTCACACAGTGCAGAATCGAGATAGACAGGACTATCTACCACTGTGGAATGCACTCCCACAACTCAATCGTTCACAACGGACGACAGGTCTACCTCCATGAGACAGACGAAAGATCTTGTCAACGGATACACGAGACGGGGATCCTGTCGGTCAGCAGCGCGGGACAGCTCATCGGCCTACAGCGAAACAGCACGACAACGAGGAGCATCACCATGGCTGGATCCATCTCGGTCGACGGCAAGTGCGTCGGGACGCAATACAGCGATCCTTTCGGCACATGGGACAACGTCATTGTGCAAGCCTCCGTTAGCGTTACACTCATAAGCTACGAGGCAACGGTCAACCTGGCGACCGACGAAATAGTGTTGCAGGCGGGAACCCGCTGCGCCTTGGCTGATGGACACTGCATCGACGTTAACGGGAATAGTGCATTCTGGAAAACCGAGCCGACCGACTCATGCAATTTCAACCGGTACGATGTCCTGTACGAGGGGAAGGCCACAAAACTAGTGTCAGTCAGGGACCACGCGAACTCACCCGACGTTTACACATTGACAACTCAAGAAACAACGTTCGCGCTGGCAAAACGATCGGAATACCAACTGTGCGGGTACACACTAATTCGCACAGAGCACCCAAAGCTGTTCATCCTGGAGACGCAAAAGGGAGAATCATTCGCGGCACGGAAACCGATCTCAGTATCGAACCTCGATATATTTTCCTATATCAATTCGAAATTCGTCTACGTGGAAAAACACGTAAAACTACAGATGAAAAATCTTTACAAGGACATCCTAACTCAACGGTGCAGCCTAGAGAGGCAAGTCCTCCAGAACGCTCTGTCCACGTCCGGAATTTTGCCGGAGAAATTCGCATTCGCTGTCATGAAGGGACCTGGATACATGGCGGTGATCGCGGGCGAGGTCGCACACATAGTCAAATGTATCCCCGTGGAATGCAGCCTACGCCGAACGGACGAGTGTTATCATGAGCTGCCCGTCACTTACCGAAACGAGTCCTTCTTCCTATCGACCACATCGAGGATGTTGTTGAAATCAGCTACGCAAATGGAATGCGATCCAACGTTGCCAGCGTTGTACCAAATTGACAACGCATGGTATAGATTCTCACCTCACCCGATCGAGGTGCCAACGCCACAGTCACTGGAGCCATCATCAAAACCAACGTGGCATTACGCATCTATTGGTAATCTCGCCAACAGCGGAATCTACTCGGAGGCGGATATTAAGAAGCTGCGAGACAGAATAATGTTTCCCGCAGAGAAGCCAGCTCTCCTGAACAACCTCGCACGGGGATCAGTCGGATACAGCATACCAGCGGGCAGCGTGTCAATCCGGGGATTCCTAGACGAGAACACACTCGAACATCTGGCCGAGAGTGCAGCAAAAAGGTTTTGGCATGGATTCGAAAAATTTGGAATAGCCAGCGCTGGCGTATTCGCCATATACGTCATCGTAAAAATCATAAAGACAGTCATCGACACGTGCATCCATGGGTACGCAATCCATTCAATCTATGGATGGAGTATCCACCTGCTGGGAGCCATATGGGGCTCTGTGACAGGGCTCCTGCTAGCATTGGGTCACAGGCGCACGACGCCATCATCCAATCTAGAAAAGGAACCAAACACAGAGGAAAGGGTAAGTCCATCAACCAAGGATCGGACTTATCCCAACTTGACGGCGAGGGACAACGCAAGATCTTCGACTACTGAGGAAAGGGCAAACACATCTGGTTGCCCCAACTTGACGGCGAGGGATAGCGTGAGATATTCGACCATGGACGAACGGGTAGAATTTCTGGGCTACCCCAACTTGACGGCGAGGGAGTCCGGAAGATTGCCAACGCCGTTAGCAAGAATCGACCCAGCACTCATCCAACGTCTTCACGCTGGTCCTTCGCAGAGCCTCGGCACTGCTTCGGACTTAAGGGGGGAAGTGTTACGTCCTGGGTCGAATGTTGGACAGAAAGAGTAATCCGTACTCACACAAATTTTTTTTTTGGGACAATTAGCTATTATGCATGATTCTGCAAACAATGTAGTATCGTCATATCGCGTTATCATATAATTATTAATAATAATTAACAGCAATCAGCTTAAACAAATAATAACAAACTATAAACAACAATAAACAATAAATAAATAATAATCATAAGCAATATCACCCTAGAGGGCATAAATATAATGTGAGTGGCGACGCGAAATCCATACGGCCACGGGTAAGACACAAGGAAAATTTGTTGAACTTTAGGTTGCTGAAAAAACGAAACCGCGAGCTTTTAACAAAATCCGAGCACGCTACTAGAAGCGGAATATCCTTGTGGTCACTTTAGGTGCTAAGCATCACAACGTTTTTTGACGCATTTCTTGGCCACTGTTAACGGTTTGTTAAAAAGGCGCATGACCTTGGAAGATCTGGAAATAAATCCTCTGGCGCGAATGGAAAGCGCGAATTGGCTCAGAATCACTAAGAAAATTTAAAAATGCGACAACCAATCATTAGGAATTCACTTCCACAATAAATAAACATTATTAATAATAAATAAAATTATTAATAAATAATTTCAAATACACTTTTAATACGCTCAACGCCGGAGTGTCGCATACACACGACACTCGACGGCACAATCGATAGTAAATAAACATTATTAATAATAAATAAAATTAGTAATAAATAATTTCAAATACATTTTTAATACGCTCAACGCCGGAGTGTCGCATAGATACGACACTCGACGGCACAACCCATAATAAATCAACATTCTTAACAATAGATAAAATTAGCAATAAATAATATCAAATATATTTTTAATGCGCGCAACACCAGAGTCTCATGTAGAGACGATACTCCGCAGCACAAAACCATAATAAATAAATAATATTAACAATAATAGAATTATCAGTAAATCATTTTAAATACATTTTTGATACGCGCAACGCCGGAGTGTCGCATAGACACGACACTCTACGGCGCAAAATAAATAAATATCATTAATAATAAATAAAATTATTAATAAAATAATTCCAAACACATTCTTAATACGCTAAACGCCGGAGTGTCATATAGAGAGGATACTCGACGGCGCCAGATATCAATGGGATATTATCCTTTATTAATATTAATGTGACGATTGTCAATAATTAGTTATTATCCCACGCCTAGGAGAATAAACGCACCACCCGAAATATCGGCATAGGCGCAGTGGTAATACCAATAAACCACAAATAATGCCTTTATTATTAATTATTAAATAAGAAATTATAATTAAACATTTATATATAACAATATAGGTACATACGCTAGGCTAATCACACAATGTATTAATCATGCAATAGGCCTTAACGACTAAAATATTTGCATTAACAATAAGCCTCATTAATAATGTATCGGATGGCGAAGCGAGCATAAGACCGGACGCAGTCCCGACAAAACTCCGAGAATCGTCACCGATAAGGGCCCCCCGCAAGAAGCGAACCCGCTGGACACTGCAACGGCACGACCACCGTGAGACCGGACGCAGTCCCGACGCAACTCCGAGAATCGTCACCGATAGCAGCTCTCCAAGAAGCGGAGCCATGGGACAAAGGCAGTAGCACGATCAACGGCACAGCTACAGCGAGACCGGACGCAACTCTGATAAGAGGTTCGAGAACCGCCACCGATAAGGCGATCCCGAGAAGCTCGCTGGCCGTTGGGACTCAGACCCGTGGGATGCTGCGTCAGCACAGGGCTCCATGCGCGGCTTGACCCCACCATCGCGCTGCCGTGGGACAAAGGCGGCCCCCACTTCAGGGGACACCACGGCTATAGCGAGACTGCAGGCAGCTGCCCCACCATCATCCATCAGGCTGCCGCAAGACAACGGCGGCCCCCCACTCAAGGGACAGCACGGGTGCAGCAGTACCAAGAGCGGCTGCCCCCACCGTCATTCATATAGTGCCGCAAGACAACGGCGGCCCCCACTCAAGGGACAGCACGGGTGCAGCAGTACCAAGAGCGGCTGCCCCCACCGTCATTCATATGGTGCTGCGAGACAATGCGGCCCCCACTCAAGGGACAGCACGGGTGCAGCGGTACCGCGAGCAGCTGCCCCCACCATCATTCATCGCGCTGCCGCGAGAACACGGCGGCCCCCACTTCAAGGGACAGCAAGACACCAGCGGCTGTCCCCACCATAATTCATTGCACTGCCGCGAGAACACGGCGGCCCCCACTCAAGGGACAGCACTACCGCGACCGGCTGCCCCCACTACGGGAAGGCACGCTGTGGGCAGCGCACCATTGGCCAGAGCAGCGGAGCGAATCCGCGAGGGCCTCCCCGCCACCAGCCACGGACTCGGGAGACTCGCGGAGCGGGAGCCTGGACCATGGATCTTCAGTTCTTCTACGACTCTCGACACCGGCGGTCGACTGAAAGAGTGCTCTCGAAGAGACTCTCGCGAACCTCGGTATCCCATTGTTATAAATAACAATCACCTTTTTATATTCTACAATTAAATAGAAAAATCGCGATTGATACCTGGCTGCGACCAGGCGGTAATTAACCGATACAAGATATCTTTAGCGTACAGTTCATATTATTACAATAAATATCAAAATATATACCTTTCGCATCCTAACGATCCGAATCAATAAAAACGATAAAATATAATAATCCGTAAAATCCGTCCCTCGACAATAAACGACAACCGCCGATCCATCAGAGGCACCGCGCCTCCACTCATCAAGTAATAACCACGTAAGTACAGTGAGGCTAACCACAGCATTGGACAGTTCATAGTGAATCACGAGCATTTCACATTTGTTGACTCCAAAATCTATATCATCATTCCAAAACCAATCCGATACCAACTAGTTAAGGACAATAGGACTACTAAGTCGATAAGACACCTATGCTTAAAAAACATTGAATCTTATAGAAATCAGACTCGACACCGACTGGGTCTGATAAAAATGAGATTGCAAGCTTCCTAGTTAAGAATACTAGAATTATTAAAACACATACGCTTAAAAACATTGAATCTTATATAGATCAGCCTCAATACCGATTGAACCTGATAAAAATGAGATTGCAAGCTTCCTAGTTAAGAATAATAAAATTATTAAGAGACCTATGCTTAAAAACATTGAATCTTATAGAAATCAGACTCGACACCGACAGGGTCTGATAAAAATGAGATTGCAAGCTTCATAGTTAAGAATAATAAAATTATTAAGAGACCTATGCTTAAAAACATTGAATCTTATAGAAATCAGACTCGACACCGACAGGGTCTGATAAAAATGAGATTGCAAGCTTCATAGTTAAGGATAATAGAATTACTAAGATACCTATGCTTAAAACCATTGAATCTTATAGAAATCAAACTCAACGCCGATTGAGTTTGATAAAAATGAGATTGCAAGCTTCCTAGTTAAGGACAATAATATAATTACATTAACGTTAAATCCTTTCCTAAACCCCGTAAATGGATGGCAACAAATGTGAACTGGTCGTATTTTATAATATTTAATGGATCATAGACGCATAAAGCGAAAAGTCCAATTGCGTGGAGGCCGAACCACTGTCATAACGAACGTAAATTCACGTGGAAAGGGTCGCTTAATAACGGCCCAGGTTTCTCGAATTTCCGCCGTACCCACGTTGACCGCAGAACAACGGAACAATATAGTGGACGTCGCTGGTGAAAATTCCATTCCTGTCGAGAACAGGATCGCTACGAGAAATCCGCCGACTATCGTATCGGACGTCATTTTGGTCAATCACAAAATTCTCATAATCCGAGACTATCCGCACGACGACCAACCCGTGAAAACACAAATACGGCATCTTCTGGCATATCCTGAGCCAGTCATCGAGGACGACGACACCTCGGACGCCTCGACGGTAATCAACGAGGACAGGCCATCCCCTGCGTCTTCTCCAGAGCTGGTCCTTGGTAAATAGGGCCTTCAACCCGCTACGCCCGAGAAGCTCATCACCTGCCATTCAACAAAAAGAAATAAGGTAAGCTATACCTCCCAATAACGGAGATCCCCGAAATCAAATATAAAAAGCCCACACATCCAGTGCTGCTCCGATCCCTAACCGGCGCATTCCGGTTTAAACCTTGGAGCATCCAATCATAATCGGTTACAAGTCGCTCACTCCGTTGATCTGGGATTTTTCTGAAACGTAAAATGGGAAAAAAAACCGTAAATAACATAAATCGCGACGTAACAGGCGCCAGTTAATTTTTGTTTCACCGGTATTAACAACCGGACTAACCTGGAGGTCGATGGAACCGACCTCCGCAGGGCTGATTTTTGTTTCGCCGGAATCGCCGAACCGGACTAACCTGGAGGTCGATGGGACCGACCTCCGCAAGGACAAACACAAAACGATGAAAACGGGAACGGAACGGTAACGAGCTAACACCAATACACTCGCGAGAGCAACGGTTGCGGAAATGCACGGTTTGCTCAGGGTGTAGGTTGTGGTAGAAGGGTCGCGATCCTTCGCCAATAGAGTAACGCGAAATCTATGCTAACGAGAACTCAAAATCTCCAAACGAAAGTAATTAATTTTGAGGGCTATAAGCCACGGGAGCTCGCACACACGTGCATCGGGAGCGCTCAGCTGACCGAAGGATCGAGCGAGCGTAACGAGAGCGAGAACGTATCCTATACGCGATCGAAAATTCACACAAACGATAAACTTACCGAACCGCAGGAATAAATCCAATAGTTTGGCGCGAGATCCGCATCCTGCGATGCCCCGGAACTTAACCACACTCACTGTACCTCAGGAACGTTAACCGAAACGCATCCTGAACACAGGAAATCGGTAGAAAACTCGCACGAAACGGCACACGAGTCGAACCGCGAACGCGCGGTGACAGGTAGCGCGAGCGAGACACACGAACCGGAGCGAGACGGTAGCCGGAGTCTACGACAGCGCGAGCGAGACACGCATCGCGAGCGCGAGACAATACCCGAAAAACCGTAAACACGCGGGAGCGCGAGCGAAGTCCGAGTTGCCTCGAGGACGACACTCGGTAGACTGATTTGTCTACGATAACACCTGTAACGGATCATTATCATTATTTCGGGAACTCTGACCGATAGCTACTGCCCTCTCAAACTATTTCGAAACGGGATTTCAACGGGAGCCTGTAACCGAACTGTACGAAGCGGTAAATTTTGAGGATCGTTACGATCGCTTCTCCTCGTGCAATGCGTGAAAACAAGGCTCTTCCCTATCTCAAAACACGGCACAAGGGTTCCATCCTTGTCCGGACTAAACTGTAACTCCGCCTGTTCTCCAACGCATTGCACTTTACCGTACCACACTGGAGCGCCGGGTTTGCACCGGACTTTGGCGTATTCGTAACGAAGCCTCGTCGGGTCTCTCCTCCAGTTGGGCTTGTAATACTTTCTGGACCCGCACCACCAACTGGATTCGAAAACCCCGACTAACTGGATCTTTACTGTAACCGTAACCGTACAAAAAATAAACGTTAGCGGAACGGTATTCCCGTAAGCTAAATCGTACCACGATTAGCGAGAGAGGCAGCAAAACGAGATCTATACCATAAAATTCGGTATTTTCGCGAGAAAAGTACTAGATGCTTTTTTTCCTTAAGTTTGTGACGGTGATTCTAAAAAAATCACGTCACAATATATAAGTAATAACAGTACTAATAAATAGTAAATAAACAAAATAATGGGTTACCATTTCCTAGAGAACCAGTGGAGGTGGTGGACCATTACACCGGATAATCTTAAACGAGTCGTCAATCTGGATGGAGAAGTTCATGATGATCTAAAAAAAAAATAATAATGATAATAATAATAATAATAATAAATAAAATAAATAAATAAAGAGATATACATATATATAGAGAAATATAATAAATAGTACTCACTTTAAAGGAGAAAGCTGAGGCTTGATGAGACACTGGGAAGATGATGTACGCTGTGGAGATGCTGAACGGAGAATGAGGAACCAGGGCTAGAGGCGTCAGTCGCGGAACAAGAGTTTGGAGGATGTTTAGAGAGAGAGATCGCGATAAAACTTGAGTGTCGCTCTACCAAGGGACGAAGCCAAAGAGAGTCTTTTCCATGGGTAGAGGATGGTACAGTCGAGATGAAAAAGATCGCAGGAAAAAAAATTTAGGAAGAAAAACTTAGAAATATCAGGGAATAGTTGGTTGAATAAAACCAGTAGGGGAAAATCATATTTAAGGAGAAAGAGAACTAACAATTAATCAAGCGAAAGATGTAATCCTGATGATGTGATTTTATTAATTTGTTTTTTTTTTACTCAGCCTCTACCGAGGTCGAGCGATGTTCTTCGAAGCACCGCTCGTTTAAGGGGGGAGGTGTTACGTCCTCCAAAATTTTCCAAAATATTTCAAATACATTTAGGTCAAATCACCGGTTAAGTAACGAAAATTTGAAATTTACTAAACGCTGAAAATAATCATTGGCAACATATAATCATCAACCCCGAAGGGGATGATACATAAATAAAATATCAGATGGAAAAATTGTCCACTGGTAATAATAATTAGCCTTCAGGTAAATTGGGTTGATGTACAGAGGCGACAGTACAGCACAAGTCAACTGCGCAAAGCTCGCTAACCTGACTCGCAAGAACGCAGATAAGGATATCGGCGGAACGCTCCTCACGGTTGCCGAACATAGGGCTGCATGTACGACGCGTGTCACGATGGGTATAATGCTTAGAGCGACCGTCGAGCGTAATGAGTGCAGCACCTGGACAGGGAATATCGATGAGGAATAGAACATTGATATAGTCCAGGAGGATCAGAGATGACATTATTAATGACGGAATAAATAGAAAACGCAATGATAAGTAACAAATATGAAAGATGGCGAGATATTTTGGGAAATTATTAACTGTTGTCGAACGAATGACCGGAAGCTAAGAGAAGACGAGTCGGAGTTTCTTTGTTTTTTGAAGCGGGGCTTGACGACGTTTTTCTGTTATCTGTCAGTTTGGGTTGTTCCGATTTTCTGAGTAAACGTGACGATGTGAATTGAATAAAGGAATTTGAAAGGAGAACCGATTAATTGTGTTGATCGAGAGAGAGCTCGTCAGAGAGCGCGGGACGAGAAAGAGCTCGTGAGAGAGCGTGTGACCGTCGTTAGAGACAGTCCTGATAAAATGTGGCCTGTTCGTGAGGAATAACGTGGTGGCTATACATTGGTCCTTCGAGCCGGATCACGTTGGAATCCACTGGCGACAGAAATATAAGTAGATGTACACAGGATTGCTAGTTGGGGCTGTTAGAAGCCACTAACACAATTTAACGATTCCAATATGTACAGTAGGAGTGGTAAACTCTTCTCAAATGTGGAAAGGAACAAAGTTGTGTCTCAGTCACGAAGAGAACCGGTAATTGCGGGAAAAGAAGGTGTGATCGGAATCCATAATCAAATAACCAACGATCCGAGAGTTGATAACTCCAATGATCCCGAAAACAATGAGCGAAACCATCGTGAAAGAGACATGAATGGGCCAAGTCATCAAATAACCACGACATACGCGGATGTACATGATGGAATAAATCCTCGGGGCGTTGATGAAGAAATAGTTGACGAAATAGATGCACATTCAGCGGTACCTTCGGCGCCGAATGTAGTCGGCTCACAAGTGTCAAGAATCAGCATCGCAGCACGTAAACGCCGACTGGAGTTGCAAGCAGCGGAGGAACGTTTGAAGATTCGACGAACAATCCTGGCCGAACGAGAACGCGCCGAAATCGAATTAGTTAATAGTCGACTTCGGGTAGAGTTGGCAGAATTAGAAGAAGCCGAAGAATCCCAGATTGAACGAGCAGTCGACACCCCACGGAACGTTAGGTTCGAAAGAGGTGAATATGTACAAGATTGGTTAAACAACCCCATAGAACCAATTGAACAACCAATAATAACACCAGCAACTGGAGGAAGACAATCATCGACCGAATTACGAAATTTGACTCAAGCGATAACGAAGGCTTTGGAGTCCATTTGTTACGTCCTGGGTCAAATTCGGGACAGAAGGAGTAATCGACACTCACACAAATTTTTTTTTTGGAACAATTAGTCGATACGCATAATACCGAAGACAATACGGTATAATAATCCCACGTTATCATTTCATTGTTAATAATAATCAACAACAAACGCCTTAAACAAATAATAATAAACTAAATCAAGTATAACGTAAGACGATATATAGCGGTAATAAACGCCAAAGCGAAACTACATATATGGCAAAGGGATAAACCAACAAAATTCAGTAAACTTCAAGTTGCAAGAAAAACAAAACCGCGAGGCTTAAACAAAATCTGAACACGCTAAAAGAAGCGGAAAACCCTCGCGAATACTTTATCCCTGCCAATCCAATACCCTCTGAGGTGTATTTTCGCCACTGTTAACGGTTTCCGAAAAGGTGCGCATGACCTTGGAAAATAAGTAAATTAATTCTGTAACTCAAATGGGAAGCAGGAATCGTTTAAAAATTGGCAGACGAACTAAAAACATAGCAATAAATCGACGAAAATTCGAACAAGTAAATAAACATTATTAATAATAAATAAAATTGTTAATAAATAATTTTCGAACATTCTAATACGCGCAACGCCGGAGTGTCGTGTAGACACGACACTCGACGGCATAAAACAAGAATAAACAAACATTAATTAACAATAAATAAATAATATTATTTTCAAATATTTTCGATACCGCATAACGCCGGAGTGCCGTGTAGACACGACACTCGACGGCATAAAACAAAAATAAATACACATTAATTAACAATAAATAAATAATATTATTTTCAAATATTTCAATACGCACAACGCCGGAGTGCCGTGTAGACACGACACTCGACGGCACTAAACAGTAATAAATAAACATTATTCAACAATAAAGAAACAAATGTTACTAATAAATAACTCCACGACATTTTTATACAAACACCACCGGAATATCACTATCAAAATGATATTCGGTGGCACTGAATACGTAATAACGGGATATCACGTTTATAAATATTAAGATAACAATTGTCGATAATTAATTATTAGCTCAAAGCAAATACACGCACCACCCGAAATATCTGGATGGGTGCATCTCCAATATCATCAAACGACAAACCATGTGTTTACTATTCATTGTTAATAACATTTGTAACCGAAAAACTTATATGTAATAATACGTATACTTACACTGGGGATTTGGGAAAATTAACCATCATAGTAATCATGTAAAAACCAAATGGTTAAATAATTAGTATTAATAATAATAAGCCATCTTTAATAATGTATCGGATGGCGGACCGGACGCAACCGCGACAAAGCTCCGAGAATCGCCACCGATAAGAGCTCTCCAAGAAGCGAGCTCATGGGACGCTGCATTGGCACGGCTACCGTGGGACAAAGGCAGTACCACGACCAGAGGCAGTGCTACCGTGAGACCGGACGCAACTCCGACAACGGCTCCGAGAATCGCCGCCGATAAGACGGTCCCAAGAAGCTCTCTGCCGTTGGGACTCGAGGCGAGAGACCGGACGAGGCTCGGACAAACAACTCCGAGAATCGCCGCCGATAAGGCGATCCCGAGAAGTTCTCTGCCGTTGGGACTCAGACCCGTGGGATGCTGCATAAGCACGGGGCTCCATGAAAACGGCTGCCCCATCATTGGACGGCTCGCTTCCACGTAGCCCCGCCGATAAGGCGGTCTCGAGAAGCTCTCCGCCGTGAGACAAAGGCGGCCCCCACTCTAAGGGACAGCACGAATGCGAGAGGCTGCCCCACCATCGTCCATCTTGGTGCCGCAAGACAGCAGCGGCCCCCACTCCAAGGGACAGCACAGCTACGAGAGGCTGCCCCACCATCATCCATTGCTCTGCCGCAAAACAGCAGCGGCCCCCACTTCAAGGGACAGCACAGCTACGAGAGGCTGCCCCACCATCATCCATTGCTCTGCCGCAAGACAGCAGCGGCCCCCACTTCAAGGGACAGCACAGCTACGAGAGGCTGCCCCACCATCATCCATTGCTCTGCCGCAAGACAGCAGAGGCCCCCACTTCAAGGGACAGCACGGCTACGAGCGGCTGCCCCACCATCATCCATTGCTCTGCCGCAAGACAGCAGAGGCCCCCACTTCAAGGGACAGCACGGCTACGAGCGGCTGCCCCACCATCATCCATCTCGGTGCCGCGAGACAACGGCGGCCCCCACGCAAGGGACAGCACGGCTACAGCGGCTGCCCCACCGCAGCCGATGGTGGGGCAGCCGCTGTAGCCGTGCTGTCCCTTGCGTGGGGGCCGCCGTTGTCTCGCGGCACCGAGATGGATGATGGTGGGGCAGCCGCTCGTAGCCGTGCTGTCCCTTGAAGTGGGGGCCTCTGCTGTCTTGCGGCAGAGCAATGGATGATGGTGGGGCAGCCGCTCGTAGCCGTGCTGTCCCTTGAAGTGGGGGCCTCTGCTGTCTTGCGGCAGAGCAATGGATGATGGTGGGGCAGCCTCTCGTAGCTGTGCTGTCCCTTGAAGTGGGGGCCGCTGCTGTCTTGCGGCAGAGCAATGGATGATGGTGGGGCAGCCTCTCGTAGCTGTGCTGTCCCTTGAAGTGGGGGCCGCTGCTGTTTTGCGGCAGAGCAATGGATGATGGTGGGGCAGCCTCTCGTAGCTGTGCTGTCCCTTGGAGTGGGGGCCGCTGCTGTCATCATGGTGCCGCGAGACAACGGCGGCCCCCACTCAGGGGACAGTGCGGCTACAAGCGGCTGCCCCACCTATCATCCATCACGCTACCATGAGCGCCTGCCCCACCACAGGGCGACATACGGGAGCGACGAATCATTGGCCAGAGCAGCGGAGCGAATCCGCGAGGGCCTCCCCGCCACCAACCACGGACTCGGGAGACTCGCGGGTCAGGAGCGCTCCGATGGATCTTCAGTTCTTCTACGACTCTCATCTCCGGCGGTCGACTCCAAGAGTTCTCTCGAAGAGACTCACGCGATCCGGTATTTCCCTCGTAATAATTAATTGTCAGTTCAGACTTAGAGTCTCTTAAGGCAATTGTTAATTTCAAATAAATTCGCGATTGATACCTGGCTGCGACCAGGCGGTATTTCACTGTATAAAATATCGTTCGCAATTATTTCGTGTTTATTTTAATATAAATAAAGTCCAAATACAATATCAATAATCACTATAATAATAATGTACTTACGTTTGTAAACTCCGCGTAAAACTTTTGTCGCATATCAAAGAAAACCGAAACCCGCTGCGACTAATAAAAGTTTAACAACATCCTAAGAAATCATTCCTGGAAGGCAGTTCTCTCAAGCCGTAAGTAAATCAGTGACACAAATCAAAAGAGAACAAATATATCTGGGATCAGTTCACATAATCTCCCACCACGAAACCCATTGCTTTATTATAAATATATATACACATATAAGTATATACACATAAGCATACATTTAAATAAGATTGAATCTTGAAAACCAGTTCTGATAATCATCGGTTCTGATAGATAGATTCATTTGGTAAGCTAAAGTGAATCTTATAAAATCAGTCTCGACGAAAGCCGAGTCTGATGAAAATTAGATTCAGCTAGCGTTAACAAGATTAGACGTAATATTAATTATTAATTAACTAGAATAAAAACCTAGGCTTAACCCAAAATCAGATTATATATAAATCAGACTTAACCAAGTCTGATAAAAATTTGATCTGATATTAATTTAAGCAATCGTTTTAATTATCAATTAACTAGAATAAAAACCTAGGATTAACCCAAAATCAGATTATATATAAATCAGACTTAACCAAGTCTGATAAAAATTTGATCTGATATTAATTTAAGCAATCGTTTTAATTATTAATTAACTAGAATAAAACCTAGGATTACCCCAAAATCAGATTATATATAAATCAGACTTAACCAAGTCTGATAAAAATTTGATCTGATATCAATTTAAGCAATCCTTTTTCCAATATTACCAACCTCAACAATTATGGGACAAATAAAATGCGAACTGATCACCATTTATAACGTTCATCATGAAAAATAGATGTGTCTTTCTGAAACTAGGGTCGCATAAACCGAAAACGAGTGCTCCGACTAACCTAAATCCAGTTCTTAAACATATTACGCCGAAACCAGTGGTTTCAGACAATATACGAACGATAATCAGAGCGTGATTGCTGTCAGGAAGGTTCCGACAATCACGTCCATCGTCTCACTAAAAAATCATCGAGTACATATAAGACGACCAATCTCTACTAATACTAAACCCGACGATCGGGCTGACTGCACGATTCGACCTGCCATCGAACAGACCGAGGAAGACGGCAACATTTCTGACGCTTCTACGGTGTTTTGCGAGGACACGCGGTCTCTCACGTCCTCTCCAGAGTTGATCATCGGCACCTAGCACTCTCAACCCGCTACGCCCGACAGCTCAACACCTGCCAAATCCATAAAAATCAGGTAAGTCAATCGATCGACAGTCGAATAAACAAGCAAAACCCGAAGAGAAATGACACGCAAAATCCAGTACTGCTCCGATCCCTAACCGGCGCATTCCGGTTTAAACACGGAGCATCCTCATATAACCAGCTACCGGTCGCTCAAACGTTAAAATTCAGAAATTCCTGCGAAAGAGGGGAATAAATCGATTAATATCAAAGCCGCGACGTAACAGGTTATATTTAATGGTGACAGCGGTGGGATTCACTGGATATTTGCGTAAAATCAAAAACATCTGAAAAATAAAGTTCAATTCACATAGTGTTCGAAATAATCGTGTAAAATAAAAATTTCGCGCTGAATTTACCGAATAATCGTGAATCTTCGAAACTGGTGCGGAAATTCAGAATTACAACGAAAATTTAACGTTTAAACTTGTTAAATTCATCAACAGAATAGTCTGACTCTTATTTTATTATAAAACTAATAATATCTATTCTATTTGAAACAAAGGTGAAGTGTAACGTAAAATCATGGTTAACCTCAATGAAGAGGAATTGCGCGAGTTGTCCGAGCAACTATCTGCGGAAAGACGTAGATTGCTCGACATGGAGGCAGAACTGGCTTCCCGCGAACTCGAACTACAAAGTCAAAATATTCAAAACCAAAATCAAAGTCCTTCTGACATAGACGCTGCAGGACAGCGAAATCTCCAGACCGTATTGGCAAATTTGGTTGGGGAACTCGATATTATAAAAAACGACATGGCGCGCATTAGTTCTCGTGTGTCAGCGACTCCCCCGTTGTCGGGACGTGCTCCCGCGAGTAATCCACAAAATTCGAGCATTGGTGATCTAAACTTTCCGCGACTTTCCTTCAAAGATATCCTCGAAGGAATACCAGTGTTCAACGGTGAAAATATAGCAGTGTTAAGGTTCGTTCGGGCTTGTAAACGTGCAAGGGACATGTTCCCAGCAAATCTCGAGTTGACTTTGACACGGCTTCTCCGTAATAAATTGAAGGGACGTGCTTACACCGCGATGGAAGACGACTCATTCGCGGACGTCAAGGCTTTCACTGACCGTCTGAAAGACGTTTTTGGAGCCTCAAAATCGATAAATCAGTACCGCGGTGAATTAGGTAATATCGCTAAAAATAAAAACGAACACATCATCGATTATATTAGTCGGGTAAAAGACCTCCACGCCGCAATCACGGAGGAGGAAACGTCCGAAAACGGTGCAATCCCGCGTAGTCAGCATACAGCAATCGAAAACGAAACTCTCGAGTGTTTCGTCGCCGGTCTACCTCCAGATTTTAGACTCAGACTTAAACTAGAGGGCTGTCAAAATCTCGCACAAGCCTACGCGAATGCGGTCAAAATCGAAAAAGAAATCGAAAAAGATCGCGCTAATTTCAGAGAATCGCGGTTCGAAAATAAAAATCCTTCACAGTCTCACGTAAAAACGATCACGGGTCGCGAATCGTTATCGTGCGATAATTGCAACAAACGGGGCCACAAATCAGAAGATTGTTGGTCAAAATATCCGGAAAAACGGCCTCAACGACCGAGAGCCGACGGTAACGTTGTGAAACGCGATTTCGTGCCGAATAAAACACAGAATTGGGACCAAAATCGCGTAGATAAGCCGCGTCCCTCGTGCGATTACTGTTCGAAACCCGGCCACGTCGTAACGCAGTGTTTCAAGAAACAAAACGACGAAAAACGAAATTTGGGAAACGCGAATTCCCGCTCGGAAAAACCAGGCGCGAACCGAGCGGAGAAAGCACCAGAGCGCCCGGTGCGTACAGTCAACGTCGTGAACGAAACGTCCGTACCGTCAACGTCCGCTTAGGGAAGCATTCGTTTACACCCACGGTAGAGATCGAGTCTCCGGAATTAAAATATAAAACCGATTTCCTCGTAGACTCCGGATCCGAACCAAATCTCGTAAAAATTGACGTATTAAATCCGGATGTCATAATAAATAAAAACGATATTCCGAAACTCAGAGGTATTTCAGATATACCCGTATTCACGATCGGTTCAACTATTTTAAATATTAAAGGGACAGAAGCCGTATTTCACGTGGTTAAAAGCGTGTTGCCTATTGAGCAGGATGCCATACTCGGCTCGGAGTTTCATTCGCGAAATCGGGCGATAATCGATTGGGACGAGGAGGTGGTTCGTTGGAAAAATAAATCTCTTCCATTCAAAAATCGCGAAACAGTAGTGATTCCAGGAAGATCTCGTGCAGTTTATAACGTAACGTAACGTCGTGCAGTTTATAACGTAACGTAACGTTAACGTAATAACGTTAGGGTAAAGAATCCCGAAGTAAAAGACGGCTATATTCCCCGTCTCGATGCTGGAAACGGAATTTTCTTAGGAAATACGTTAGTTTCAAGTAAAAATGGCGTGGCGTGTCTGATGGCGATTAATACCAACGAGGAGGACGTAGAGCTGACTGTTCCGGCAGTAACCCTAGAGGCATACGAGCTCTACGATCCCAATTCGGGGTATGTTTCGCAAAATCAGTGTCAATCCGGTGAAACACTTAGCGTGCAAGATCCGGATTGTCGCAGTACCTGTCAGCAGACGCACGACCACCTTGTTTTGCGGGTCGACAGCGAACGCGTTAAACAAGTCAAAGACTTATTACGACTCGAGTATCTAAATGCCGAAGAGCGAGTAAGCGTCGAACAAATAATAGAGAAAAACGTAGATCTTTTTCACATTCCGGGACAATTTTTGGATCACACTAATGCAATCGAACACAAAATTTCCACAACCGACGACCAGCCAGTCTTCACTCGTCAATATCGATTCCCGCCTGCTCATAAGGATGAAATTTCGAGACAGGTTGGCGATCTTATACATGGAAAAATTGTAGAACCGTCCGACTCCCCATACAGCTCGCCACTTTGGATCGTGCCGAAAAAGGCCGATTCACAGGGAAGGCCAAGATGGAGGATGGTCATCGATTATAGAAATCTCAATGAGAAAACAATCGGAGACGCCTACCCACTCCCAAACATAAACGAAATTCTCGACCAGTTGGGTAGCGCGAAATATTTTTCGGTATTTGACTTAGCAAGCGGATTTCATCAAAACCGTATGCATCCCTCAGATGCTCATAAAACGGCATTCTCGACGCCATTTGGGCATTATCAATTCAACCGTATGCCGTTTGGGCTCAAGAACGCCCCGGCAACTTTCCAGCGCTTAATGGATCGCGTATTGTGCGGCCTACAGGGTAACGAGCTTTTCGTGTACCTCGACGATATTGTTATATACGCGAGCTCACTTAGGGAGCACGAAATTAAGTTTAGCAAACTCGCCGAGCGATTACGGAAGGCGAACCTCAAATTGCAACCAGACAAGTGCGAGTTTTTACGCAAAGAAGTAGCCTATTTAGGGCATATTATAAGCGAAAACGGTGTAAAACCGGATCCGAAAAAGATCGAATCAATCAAAAATTATCCGAGACTAACCAGTCCAAAGAAAATCAAACAATTTCTCGGGTTAGCAGGATACTATCGACGATTCGTAGAGAATTTCTCAGCAATCGCTAGGCCGTTAACGCAACTGCTAAAAAAGGAAGCAATATTCAAGTGGACTCAGAAACAGGAGGATGCTTTTGTAAAACTACGAGACGCCTTGTGTAAGGAACCGGTGTTGCAGTACCCGGACTTCACTCGGCCTTTTTAACAAAAGGCCGAGTGAAGGCCGAACGACGGATGCGTCAAACATCGCGATAGGCGGTATTCTCAGTCAGGGAAAAATCGGTAGCGACAAACCCATATCGTACGCGTCGCGAACACTGTCAAAAGCCGAGATGAACTATTCTACCATCGAAAAGGAGTTATTAGCGATCGTTTATTGCGTAGGGCATTTCAGGCCTTACATATACGGCCGAGAATTCACTCTCGTGACCGATCACAAACCGTTAGTATGGCTCGATTCGGTAAAAGACCCTGCGAATAGACTAGTTCATTGGCGCTTAAAACTAGCGAATTACGAGTATAAAATCATATACAAACCTGGGAGAGTCAACGCCAACGCTGACGCTCTGTCGCGAAATCCGCCAGAAGTAGAAGTACCCGAAAAAGAAAAATCAGTATTGATCGTCATGCCTATACGGTTCAGAACAAAAGAGGATCCGTCTGAAACAGATTCCGACGAGATCCCCGCGAAAAGACAAAAGGAGAATCCGCCGAGTTCGGACTCCGACCACGAAATTAAAATCACGCGTAGGAAACGTCCTAAAAAACTTATATCCGATACAGATTCCGACGAGAATACTCGCGAAAATCAGACCGATAGGGACCCGCCGAGCAACGACCCGGCTCTTCCTACAAGTTTGGAAAATCCAGGAACATTCGACAATGTCAGAGACTTATCCAATCAACCTGAAACAAACGAAAATCAAAATTCGGAAGATAGTATCGTAAATCCAACAGTAACTCCTAGTTCATCGATCGAAGAAAATAGAGTCGAACAGCCAAATGATCAAGGGCCTTCCGAGATCACCGAGCAACTAAAAACCAATTCCGAGATTTCTTCATTGGAAACCGAAATTCAAGATAATAGGTCCGAAACGTCAAACGAGCCAAATTCTGATAGCGATTCAAACAGCGAAATTTTCGATCAGGTTAATATACCATACGAGCGCAACGAGGCCGGGCCTCCAGCGGAAATTTTCACAGTAAAAGAAACGGGAGATCGTTTAATTATGCAAAAAGATAATATTATATTCTTCGTTACGACTAAGGGACAGCCCATAGATAGCGGCGCCGAAGATCTGGTCGCCGAGGAACGATTCCCAGTCTTAAAGAATTTAAACTTGACTAGGGCAAACGTTAGAATAGGAAAGTCGAAGTATCTGATCGCGCTACCAGTAAAAGTCGATTTGCGAGCGAATACAGCACTGGACGACCTGATAGAATCGTTTCAGTCTCTTCGCGACGTTATTTTGGAATTAGGCCTAGAGTCAGCAAGTATCGCAAAGACTAATAGGGTAGATAATTTAACGTGGGAGGAAGTTCGGGCTCGCGTAGTAGACGCTCTGAAAGACTTACCTCTTACGTTGACGATCTGCAATCAACTGGTCAGAATCCCTCCCGAACCCGAAAGAAGAAACATAATTCAGGAAAACCACGACTCTCTAGTCGGTGGTCACAAGGGCGTAAATAAAACGTACAAGCGTATTCGGGAACGATTTTATTGGGAAAACATGAAGGCCCAGGTGAACGAATACATACAGCATTGCCGCGGATGCCAGCTCAAGAAACTGGTCCGAGTCAAAACTAAGCAGCCCATGGTAATAACGGACACGCCCGGATGTGCATTCGATAAAATCTCCATGGACATTGTCGGGCCATTGCCAACCACGAAGAAGGGCAATGCGTACATTCTGACGATACAGGACCTCCTCTCGAAATATTCCTTGGCAATCCCACTGTCAAAAACGACATCGGTGGACATCGCAGACGCCTTTGCCAAGCAATTCATCAGCCGATTCGGAGCTCCCAGAGGACTTCTCACCGACCAGGGCAGCAACTTCACGAGCAGCCTGATGAAGGCAGTGGCGAGAAAATTCAGGATCAAACAATATCTCACGACGGCATATCATCCTCAAACGAACGGATCAATCGAGAGATCACACCATGTGTTGGCCGAGTACTTAAAACAGTACGTCGACAGCCACCACGATTGGGACGAATTCATTGAACTGGCAATGTTTTCTTACAATACGAGCAAGCACGAGGGAACGGGATTCACACCGTTCGAGCTGGTTTTCGGCAGAACAGCGAGACAGCCGTCGACGCATACACAAATCGAGGACCAACAGGAGCAAACATATGCAGAGTACCTCGAGAATCTCTTCGGAAAAGTACAAGGATTGCAGGAACTCGCAGCCGAGAATTTGCGAGCTGCCAAAGAGCGATCCAAACAATACTACGATCGAAGGGTAAATCCGCAAAACTTCGGTGTCGGCAGCAGAGTGTTGATGCTCAAAGAACCAAGTGCGGGTAAATTTTGCGATCAATACACCGGGCCATATGAGGTTGTCGAAGTACTATCCGGTGGAAACGTAAAAATAAATTACAACCAAAAACCCAGAATCGTTCATACCAACAAGTTGCGTCTTACGAGACTATAGTCGGAAATCCCTTGTTCCACAGGAATCTGACGCCAAATCTTTGGATTCGCGGAGGAAAAGGAACAATGGTTCGCCGAGAGTTCGAGATGGGTCTCCCAGCACCAAATGAGCCATATCCTGAAATAGAGCAAGTAATTCACTCTTCCCAACTGGCCAACGGCGTGGGCACATTCATGGTCGACCTCAATTACGAAATAAATTTCGTAAAAATAAGTGCACTAAGTCCAGGAGTCGTACTCCACTCCGTCGGAACTATAACTCTCTTGACCAGCGAAGGACCCATCGTTTCAGTAGCTCGGATACTAATTCATTCCCCCAGTGAAGAATATGCTCCGTATCTTTTCCACGTTGTGGAGGAGTGCCCTTCATACGCAGGTGTTATAGGCTGTATTTCAACATACGACCCAAGTGAATCTATGTTCTAGGGGCAATCAACACGCAGCCAAGCTCGTTCTGGAAACAAAAGGGAAGTTAATTACCCTATAATAAAAGGGAATCCCAAACGCTCAACATTCCACCGGCCGCGGAGAACTCTTCGACGCTGTACGGCAATAAAGTGAGCGTGCCATAAAAATCACAGTAATAAAACAATAAGACTCAGTGCGACGAGACAATAAACACAGTGCGACCAAATAATAAATTCAGAGCTACGAGCGTAAAACTAATAATGAGAGTAATAACGCGCGACTTTGAACCACCAAAAGCCAGGCGATATGCCGAATTGCGTTTCGATCCTGTACCTGAACCTGAATCTCAACCGGATACAAGCGGGACGCAGTGTACAGAGATACAAGATACTCACCGAGGATATAAGATACTCACCGAGGATAAACCCAGACCGATTTATAGTCTAGAGGAGCTGACCGAAGTATTGACTGAGCCACTTCCCGATCTCAGGGAAATCTTCAAGAGCTACAACAGAGAGCTCTTCAGCGATGAAATTAAGGGATTTAGCGTGCGTTGGTCCTCTCGACTGAAAACGGTAGTAGGAAAAACAGTACTTCGGCCATTTCCGAGAATCACGCTCTCAAAACCGTTCCTAGTGGGCCGAAAAATTAAAGTAATGATCGAGACGCTCCTATACGAGATGATCCATGGATTTATTTATTGTACTGTGCGCGTTAACACCCTACGCCACGGACCAGACTTCATGAAATTAATGACTGAAATAAATGAAGTGACCAATCTCAAAGTGAGTATCCTCGACGAGGGAGGATTAGACCATATTTCGCACCTACAGACGATTTGGCGGTGTAACAAATGTGAAGTCGAAATCGTGCGATTCAAAGGGAGGACTGACCAGCCGCACGACAAAACCGCGAGAGGCCATAGGGAGAGATGTCACGGCAGATGGATCGTCGTCGGCTAAGGAAGGGATGCTGTCTGTAAAAGATGAACAGCGAAGGGAGAGCAGGAGAATACCCCTTCCTCCTCGCCAGCCGAACAAAACCTGTGCAGCGAGACCAAGGAGCAGCAGTCAACAGCAGACAGACGTAGCCGGAGGTACTCCCGGAGATAATTCAGCGGATCACCATGAGTGAACGCAAGAACTCGGCGACACACAGCAAAGCCATGGCGAAAGCAGCTAAGATACAGGCCAAACTAGAGGCACTGTTCGGCTCTTCGCCAACGCTAGAAAATACAGCGAAGGAAACATCTACGGAAGCTTTAAAAATGAAGAAAGCCGACCGGGACACAAAGAAGAAAATCGGGGTACACATCAGCAACAACCGGGTGCAGATCCTCGACAGTTTGCCAGACCCGACGATTAAAAAACAAATTGAAGCCAGGTACTGGGAAAAACTTCGACGCCAAAAGGAGATCGAAAAGGAAGTCGCGGCAATACTGATGCCTCATTACACCAGAGGAAGTGTAACAAAGGACGAATATAAAATCATCATGGGGAAAATCGTGCCTCGATTATACCGTGGTGAACCTGGCGATAGAAATCCGACGGTAATAAAACGTCTAGTGGAAACATTTATAAAAAGGTTTGGCTCTAACAAAAGGGAATTCCCCGAGCCGCGGAGGGTCAGCGCATCGAGGCAGGGCCACGTGGTTCCCCCTCCACCAGTACACTCGACGTCAGCAGTGCTGTCGACGGAGCGCGCACGGAGCAACGTCAGACGCCACTCGCCTGCGACCAGTACGACAACTCCGAAGATCTCAAAGATCGACTAAGTGCCGCGAACGACCAGCGAACTTTCAGTGTGTTCTCAGTACTAACGGACTTCACTACAGTGAACTTTAACAACCTAGTGTCCAGTGTTAAATAAACTATAGTGATTAAGTGTTAATAGACTCAACGAGCGTTAATAAACTTTAATGATTAGTGTTAAAAGACTCTTATATAGTGAGCTTTAACAAACTTTAGTTTTAGTGTTAAAAGACCCTAGTGTAGTGAGCTTTAACAATCTTTCGTGTTTAGTGTTAAAAGACTCAAGTGAGCTTTAACCAAGTCTAGTGCGTGATCGCGAGTAAATATGCGGATCATCACGCGCGATTTCGTTCGCGGTGGCCCGTGTCCGTACATGGCGCCCCCGACGAGCTCAAGAAACACGAGAGGCAACTTGACCATCGAGGACAGCCCGCCAAGGCCTATCTACACCACGGAGGAAATGGAGGAAATCCTGGTTGAACCACTCCCCAACCTCTTCGAGATCTTTAAGACCTACAAAGAGGAATATTTCGAGGAAGGAGTCCGAGGATTCATCGTAAGATGGTCATCCCATCTAACCATGAATGCGGGACAAACCGAAACACACCCGTCCCGAGAAATTTTTCTGTCGAAAACATTGCTGGAAGGACGGAAAATCAAAGACATGGTGGAAACACTTCGTCCACGAAATGATTCACGCGTACATATTCGTGAATATGTACGACGAGGGCCTGGACCACGAGGAGATATTCCTGAGTAAGATGGCTGAAGTGAACGAGCGGAGCGGCCTCAACATCACCGTCCTCGACCATGGAGGATTGGACCATATCGCACACCTCCGTTGTATTTGGCAATGCACCAGATGTAAGCTCGAGCTTGTCCGGATGAAACGGAATACCAAAAAGCCGACGGACTTTGTCGCGACACGACACCGAAAAACGTGCAAAGGAAAGTGGAGGAGATTCAACCTGGCTACATAAAGGCTAATGGAGGACGCATGTTCTGTTCCAGGATGAAGGTGCAAGCATTCCTTCTTCTCGTCTGGACGACGGAAGTCCTGGGACTGATCGGCTACGACTGCGGAGGTTCCTCACTCAACATTACAACGATCTCTCTGAATGGTGTCGCGGAGTGCGACATACCCCTGTTGGAGCCAACAACGACAACGGTCTACATTCAATTGCTTCAACTTACGGATTTCAATAGTGCCGAAGTCACGCAGTGCAGAATCGAGATCGACAGAACCATGTACCACTGTGGGATGCACTCCCACAATTCAATCGTCCACAATGGGAGACAAGTTTATCTCCACGAGCTCGACGAGAGATCCTGTCGAAGAGTACACGAGACGGGGATTTTGTCGGTCAGCAGCGCAGGACAGCTCATCGGGTTGCGGCGGAACAGCACGACAACGAGAGGCATCACGATGGCTGGATCCATCTCGGTCGATGGCAAGTGCGTCGGGACTCAGTACAGCGACCCATTCGGGACATGGGACAACGTCGTCGTACAAGCCTCGGTCAGTATAACTTTACTTAGTTACGAGGCAACGGTCAACCTGGCGACCGACGAAATTGTATTGCAAGCCGGGACTCGCTGTACATTGGCAGACGGGCACTGCATCGATGTCAACGGGAATAGCGCTTATTGGAAAACCGAGCCCACAGACTCGTGCAGTTTCAATCGCTACGATGTCTTATTCGAAGGAAAAGCCACGAAATTGGTTTCTATCGCGGACCGCGCGAACTCACCTGACGTTGTTACGTCCTGGGTCGAATTTGGGACAGAAAGAGTAACCGACACCCACACAAAAATTTTTTTTTTTGGGACAATTAGTTATTACGCATAATGCCGTAAACAATATAATACCATCATTCTACATTATCATATTATTGTTAATAATAATCAACAACAATCGCCTTAAACAAATAATAATAAAGCATAAATCAAGTAAAACTTAAAACGATATATAACGGTAATAAACGCCGATGCGGGCTACATACAATGCCAAGGCGAACCCCGAGAAAATTTAGTAAACTTCAAGTCGCAATAAAACAAAACTACGGGGTTTCAACAAAATCTGAACACGCTACTAGAAGCGGAAAACCCTCACGAACAATAAAGGTGCCGACCGATTACACATTTTCCGATGAGTATTTTGGCCACTGTTAACGGTTTACGAAAAGGGCGCATGACCTTGGAAAAATCGAAAATTAATTCCCTAGCGCGAACGGAAAGCGCGAATTGGATCAAAATTGTCATGAGAACTAAGAACGCGATAAACAATCAACTTACAGTAAATAAATGTTATTAATAATAAATTCAATTGTTAATAAATAGTTTTGAAATAGTTCTCTTTCTTTTCACGCAATGCCGGAGTGTCATTAGAGAAGCGACACTCGACGGCTCAAAATAATAATAAATAAACATTATTAACAATAAATAAAATTATAAACAAATAATTTCAAAACACGTTAAATACGCGCAACGCCAGAGTGTCGTTAGAGAAGCAACACTCGACGGCTCAAAATAATAATAAATAAACATTAATAACAATAAATAAAATTAGAAATAAATAATCTCATATGGTGCAAAATCACGGGTAACGCTGGAATATCGGTACAAACACGATATTCCAAAAGCAACATATAATAAATAATCCAAACATACTTTCATTATTAATAATAGGTAAAACATTAATTACCCATAACACAACGCAAAACCAAATATCAAGAAAGCGACAATATTCAGTGGCGCTCAATAATAATGACAATATTCCATTATATAATAATAGAATTCAAAATTAATTATAAAACATGCCGCACTGAGCATCGCTATTTGGACGATGCTCAGCAGCACTAAAAATCTAATGATAGATACAATCCAAGGGACGTTAAAATAATAATCACAAAATATTTTGTTGCAATTGTTAAAAACGGGTGTAACACCAGAATACCGACTTGGTATTTGGCTTCGCGAATATTCGAAACTGGTCGCCGTCGAGACGATGCTCGGCGACGCGGAATATTTTTATAATTATAAACAAACATTGTATGATGGATTTAGGCATAGTGATGACAACGTAAACGACAAGAAATGTCTTAATTATTTTTTTTTTGTGTTAACAACAGATGTAGTAGATTGCTCACTAGTAATAACCATCACGAAAAGTTACATTGGTTAGCCATACAATACAAATAACTGTTAATTAATAAGGCATCATTTAATTAATATATCGGGTGAAGCGAGCGTAAGACCGGACGCGACTCCGACAGAGCTCCGGGAATCGCCACCGATAAGAAGCAAGCATAAGACCGGACGCAGTCCCGACACAACTCCGAGAATCGTCACCGATAGCGGCTCTCCAAGAAGCAAAGCCGTGGGACAAAGGCAGTACCACGATCAACGGCGCAGCTACCGCGAGACCGGACGCAGCTCCGATAGCGGCTCCGAGAATCGCCGCCGATAAGCCTATCCCGAGAAGCTCGCCGGCCGTTGGAACTCAGACCCGTGGGATGCTGCATCAGCACAGGGCTCCATGCGCGGCTTGGCCCCCACCATAGCCCATCGGGCTGCCGTGGGACAAAGGCGGCCCCCACTTCAGGGGACAGCACGGGTGCAGCAGTACCGAGAGCGGCTGCCCCCACCATCATTCATTGCGCTGCCGCGAGAACACGGCGGCCCCCACTTCAAGGGACAGCACAGCTACGAGAGGCTGCCCCACCATCATCCATTGCTCTGCCGCAAGACAGCAGAGGCCCCCACTCAGGGGACAGTGCGGCTACAAGCGGCTGCCCCACCTATCATCCATCACGCTACCACGAGCGCCTGCCCCACCACAGGGCGACATACGGGAGCGACGAATCATTGGCCAGAGTAGCGGAGCGAATCCGCGAGGGCCTCCCCGCCACCAACCACGGACTCGGGAGACTCGCGGGTCAGGAGCGCTCCGATGGATCTTCAGTTCTACTACGACTCTCGACACCGGCGGTCGACTGAAAGAGTGCTCTCGAAGAGACTCTCGCGAACCTCGGTATTCCCTTTGTTATAAAATAACAATCATCATTTATATTTTTACAATAAATATTATAACTCGCGATTGATACCTGGCTGCGACCAGGCGGTATTTCACCGGTATAAGATATCTCCAGCGAAAAGTTCGTATTATTACAATAAATATTAAAATATACCTATCGAATCCTATAGATCCGAATAAATAAAACAATTAACTCAGTAAATCATAAAATCCATCCCTCGACAATAAACGACAATCGGCGATCCGTCAGAGGCACCGTGCCGCTGCTCAACAAGTGTTAACAACATACGCAAGGTAAGGTCAACCACAGCATTCGGACAATTTAATTCAAACCACGAGTATTTCACATTTGTTGACGCAAGAAATTAACTCCTTGTCCCTATACCAAAACCAAATAGATAAGGACAATATATAAGTAATTACGCTTAAGTCCCTTGAGTCTCATGAAATCAATCTCGACATCGATCGATCCTGATATAGATGAGTTTCCAAGGTTTAGATAAGGACAATACATAAGTAATTACGCTTAAACTCCTTGAAGTCGCATAAGATCAGTCTCGACTTCGGTCGTTTCTGATATAGATGGGTTTCCAAGTGTTAGATAAAGACAGTATATAAGTATTTACGCTTAAAAACATTGAATCTTATAAAATCGGTCTCGACATCGGTCGATTCCGATATAAATGAGATTCAAGCTTTTAGATAAGGACAATTATTAAGTAATTACGTTTAAAAAACCATTGAATCTTATAAAATCAGTCTCGACATCGGTCGATTCTGATATAAATGAGATTCAAGCTTTTAGATAAGGACAATTATTAAGTAATTACGCTTAAAAAACCATTGAATCTTATAAAATCAGTCTCGACATCGGTCGATTCTGATATAAATGAGATTC
The DNA here is from genome assembly GCA_963575735.1 of Amblyjoppa fuscipennis. Classification (NCBI taxonomy): domain Eukaryota; kingdom Metazoa; phylum Arthropoda; class Insecta; order Hymenoptera; family Ichneumonidae; genus Amblyjoppa; species Amblyjoppa fuscipennis. The sequence goes on along the minus strand of OY754492.1, from coordinate 6,588,896 downwards.
AAGCTTTTAGATAAGGACAATTATTAAGTAATTACGCTTAAAAAACCATTGAATCTTATAAAATCAGTCTCGACATCGGTCGATTCTGATATAAATGAGATTCAAGCTTTTAGATAAGGACCATAGCATAAATACGTTAATATTAAATCCTTCCCTAACCCTCAAAAATGAGAAGCGACAAATGTGAACTAATCGTATCCCATAAAATCTAATGGAACGTAGACACATAAAATATAAAGTCCAATTGCGTGGAGGCCGAACTATTGTCGTAGCTAACGCAAATTCACGTGGAGGAGTTCGCCGAATAACAGCGCAGGTTACTCGAATTTCCGCAGTACCCACGTTGACCGCGGAACAACGGAACAATTTCATGGACGTCGCTGGTGAAAATTCAATTTCAGTCGAGAACAAGATCGCTGCGAAAAATCCGCCGACCATAGTGTCCGACGTCATTTTGATCAACCATAAAATTCTAATTATCCGCGACTATCCTCTCGGCGGTCAACCCGTGCAAACACGAATTCGACATCCTCTGCCGCATCTTGAGACAGTCATCGAGGACGACGACAGTTCCGACACCTCCACGGTAATCGACGAGGACAGGCCATCTCCTGCGTCCTCTCCGGAGCTGATCCTCGGAAAATAGCGCCTTCAACCCGCTACGCCCAGAAGCTCATCACCTGTCATATAAAATATCAAGAATCAAGGTATGTATCGACAATACTCACTTCACTCATCCAGTACTGCTCCGATCCCTAACCGGCGCATTCCGGTTTAAACACGGAGCATCCTCGCATAACCAGCTACCAGTCGCTCAAGTAGTAAAATCCGGATTCCTGCAAAAAGAAAGGAATAAATCCATTGAAATCAAAGCCGCGACGTAACAGGTTATGTTTTCTGGTGACAGCGGTGGGATGGTTACTGGATAGAGTGTAAAATTTGCAGAATCGAATCGAAAAACGTTTAATTCACAATCGAGCTAAAATATTAAAGGTCAATTAGTGTCCATCGAACATTAGCTTAAATTTGCTATTAACTTCGTTGGTAAAACATATGTAAAATCAGTGTAAAATTATTATAAAATCTCGCAAAATCATTATAAAATCGCGTAAAATCAGTATACAATTTGTAAAAATCGGTAAATTAATAGAAATACCTAACAATATATGTAGATATCAGTTCGAAACATTTTATCGTTTTTGAAATATTTATTCGAAACAAAATAGCGCGTGACACTCAAAGTAAAATTTTCCAATTAGTATTCTCTGCAAGTGTCGCTAAATTATTCATTTTGACAGCAATCGGTTACAAATAGTTAAACACCAAAATGCCTCTCAACGAAGAGGAACTTCTCAATTTGCACGAACAATTAATCGCAGAAAAACAGAGACTCCACGACATGGAGGCAGATCTGGCTTCTCGTGAACTAGAACTGCAAGGTCAAAATATTTTGAATCAACGTCCGTCTGACGAAAATCGTACAGAGAACCCCGCAACAAATCAGGGACTTCAAAACGTACTTTCGAATTTAGTGTTAGAACTCGACACGATTAAAGGCGACATGATGCGTCTCAGCAATCGAGTAGCAGAATCTCAGACGCCATCGTCTAGGGCACCACGAAGTAATTCGGCCAATGCGTGTCACCACGACCCGAATCAACCGCGTCTTTCCTTCAAAGATATCCTCGAAGGAATCCCTATGTTCTCCGGAGAGAATATACCGGTGTTAAAATTCGTTCGGGCGTGCAAACGGGCTAGAGATATGTTCCCCGCGGAACTCGAAATAACTTTGACGCGGCTTCTCCGCAATAAACTAAAGGGCCGCGCATACACCGCGATGGAAGACGATTCGTTCACAGACGTAAAAGCTTTCACAGATCGCCTAAAAGAAGTCTTCGGTGTATCAAAATCTCTTAATCAATACCGAGGAGAATTAGGCAATATAACGAAGAACAAAAACGAGCACGTTATCGATTATATAAGCCGAGTAAAGGATCTCCATAACGCTATATCGGAAGAAGAGATATCCGACAACCTCACGACATCACGTAGCCTACGATATATACTCGAAAACGAGACCCTCGAGTGTTTCATAGCCGGTTTACCCCCAGATTTTCGACTCCGACTTAAATTGGAAGGCTGCTCGACTCTCGCCGCAGCCTACTCGAACGCGGTGAAAATCGAAAAAGAAATCGAAAACGATCGCGTAAATTTTCGGGAAACGCGGTCGGAAAATAAAAACACTTCGCAGACGAACGTAAAATCAATCGTGGCTCGCGATACCCTGATTTGCGGTAACTGTAATAAAAAGGGCCATAAAACTGAGGATTGTTGGGCAAAATACCCCGAAAAACGGCCACAACGACCGAGAGCCAACGATACTCACCAGCAAAACAGCAAAAATCCAATCGGTACGCAATATTGGGACAAAAACCGTGACGCGAAACCGCGCCCCTCCTGCGACTATTGCGCGAAGCTGGGCCATGTAATTACCCAGTGTTTTAAGAAACAGAACGACGAAAAGCGTAACGCGGGAAACGCGAATCCCCGCTCGGAAAAACCCGGCGCGAACCGAGCGGAGAAAATAACGTCAGAGCGTCCGGTGCGCACGGTAAATATCGCGTCCGAAACGTCCGATCCGTCAACATCCGCCTAGGGAAACAATCGTTCACTCCCACGGTAGAAATCGAGTCCCCACAATTGAAAAATTTAACTGACTTTCTCGTTGACTCCGGGTCCGATCCAAATCTCGTAAAAATAAGAGCATTAAATCCGGATGTCATAATAGACCAGAACGATATATTGAAGCTCAGAGGAATCTCAGATGTACCTGTGTTCACCATAGGCTCGACATTCATTAATATCAAGGGGACGGAATCAGAATTTCACGTAGTCGGAGACGAATTTCCAATCAGGCAGGATGCCATTCTCGGTTCAGAATTCCACGCGAAAAATCGGGCGATAATCGATTGGAACGAGGAAGTGGTTCGGTGGAAAAATCAATCGCTCCCGTTCAAAAATCGCGAAACCGTAGTAATACCCGGGAGATCTCGGGTAGTATATTATGTTAGGGTAAAGAATCCTGAAGTAAAAGAGGGATATATTCCCCGTCTTGATGCAGGAGATGGAATTTACTTAGGAAATACACTCGCATCAAATAAAAACGGTGTAGCATGCCTGATGGCGGTCAATACCAACGAGGAGGACGTGGAGCTCGCTGTTCCGGCAGTGACCTTAGAGGCATTCGAGCTCTACGATCCCAGTTCGAGATATTGTCCGCAAAATTGCTGCAAATCCGGTGAAATACCTAGCGTAAAGGACCCGGTTTGCCGCAGTATCATTCAGAGCACATGCACTCATCCAGTTTTACGAGTCGAGAGCGAACGCGTAAAACAAGTGAAAGACTTACTACGACTCGAGGATCTCAACGCCGAAGAGCGAGTAAGCGTCGAAAAATTGATCGAGAAAAATTCCGATCTATTCCATATCCCAGGACACTTTTTAGATCACACAAATGCGGTCGAGCATAAAATCTCGACGACAGACGATCAACCTGTGTTCACTCGCCAGTACAGATTCCCTCCGGCTCACAAAGACGAGATTGCGGAGCAAATTGGCGATCTCATAAACGGGAAAATTATAGAACCATCCGAATCCCCATACAGCTCTCCGCTTTGGATTGTGCCAAAGAAGGCCGATTCACAGGGAAGACCGAGATGGAGGATGGTAATTGATTACAGAAACTTGAACGAGAAAACAATCGGAGACGCCTACCCGCTCCCCAACATAACTGAAATTCTTGACCAGCTGGGTAGTGCGAAGTATTTTTCTGTATTTGATCTAGCTAGCGGTTTTCATCAAATCCGTATGCATCCTTCCGACGCACATAAAACCGCATTTTCAACGCCATTTGGGCATTATCAGTTTAATCGTATGCCGTTTGGGCTCAAAAATGCTCCGGCAACTTTCCAAAGATTGATGGACCATGTATTATGCGGTCTGCAGGGTAACGAGCTCTTCGTTTACCTCGACGACATAGTGATTTACGCCAGCTCACTTAGGGAGCACGAAATCAAGTTCGATAAATTGGCCGAGCGATTGCGAAAAGCGAACCTGAAATTACAACCGGATAAGTGCGAATTTTTACGCAAAGAAGTAGCATACCTGGGTCACGTCATAAGCAAAGACGGCGTAAAACCAGACCCCAAAAAGATTGAAGCAATAAAAAACTATCCGCGCTTAACCAGTCCGAAAAAAATTAAACAATTCCTCGGATTGGCAGGTTATTACCGCCGATTCGTGGAAAACTTTTCCGCAATCGCTAGGCCTCTGACGCAGTTGCTCAAAAAGGAGGCACTCTTCAAGTGGACTCAAAAACAGGAGGACGCATTTATTAAACTCAGAGATGCCTTGTGCAAAGAACCGGTATTGCAATACCCGGATTTTACTCGTCCTTTCATTATAACTACCGACGCTTCTAATATCGCGATAGGTGGTATCCTTAGCCAGGGTAAAATCGGTTCCGACAAACCAATATCATACGCTTCTCGAACATTGTCAGGCGCGGAATTAAATTATTCCACTATTGAAAAAGAGCTATTGGCAATCGTTTATTGCGTGGGACACTTCAGACCGTACGTGTATGGTCGAGAGTTCACCCTCGTAACGGACCATAAGCCACTGGTATGGCTCGATTCGGTGAAAGACCCGGCGAATAGGTTAGTCCATTGGCGTCTAAAACTCGCGAATTACGAATACAAAATCATTTACAAACCGGGTAGAGTAAACGCCAACGCCGACGCCCTGTCGAGAAATCCGCCTGAAAAAGAAAGTCCAACAAACGAAAAATCAGTACTTTTAGTCATGCCCATACGGTTCCGTACAAAAGAGGATCCGTCCGAAACCGACTCCGACGAGATCCCCGCGAAAAGACAGAAGGAGAATCCGCCGAGCTCGGATTCTGAAGAGAAAATTAAAATCACGCGTAGGAAACGTCGTAAAAAACTACTATCTGATCCGGACTCCGACGAGGTTCCGACCAAAAAGGAAAAGGCAGGTTCACCGAAACCGGAAGTCAGCACAACTAAACCCACTAGCAGAAAAGTTTTAACCGAGAAACGCGCCCGAACACAGACCTCAGATTCAGACTCTGAGCCGATATTCGAGGTTAGGCCCGGAAAGAAGCCAAAAGCACCTGATAAAAGTGAACCAAAAACACCTATAGAAAGTTCCGACACAACGGACACATCGGATATTTCCGACATCCCGAAATCCGAAAATAATAGTCAAGAAACTCAGACCGACGATAATCGCGAAAATCAGTCCGACGATAATCGCGAAAATCAGTCCGACGATGATCGTGAAAACCAGTCCGACAATAGTCGCGAAAATAAAATCGATAATAATCAGGAAAACCGTTCCGAAAATACAATAGCGATTCCCGAGACAAAAGCAACTATAGGAAGTTCCGACGCGACGGACACATCGGATATTTCCGATATCCCGAATTCCGAAAATAATAGTCAGGAAAATCAACCCGAGAATAATCGCGAGAATCAGTCAATCGGGGACCCGCCGAGCGACAGCCCGGCTCACTCCGCAAATTTAGAAAATCCAGAAGCATTGGGTAATAACAATCGTTCGCCCGATCACCCCGAAACAAACGAAAATCGAGATCACGAGGACAATGTCGCAGGTCCAGCAGCAACACCTAGAACATCAATCGGGAATAATATGGAACAGTCAAACGATCAAGGGCCTTCCGGAATCACCGAACAACTAAGAATGAGTTCCGAAAATTCTTCGTTAGAAACTGAAATAAGAGACAATAGGTCCGAAACGTCCAACGAGCCAAATTCCGATAGCGATTCTAATAGCGAAATGTTCGACCATGTAGATATACCGTACGAGCGTAACGCGGATGGACCGGCAGCGGAAGGTTTCACGGTAAAAGAAACAAGAGATCGATTGGTTATGCAAAAAGACAATATAATATTCTTCGTTACCACTAAGGGACAACCGGTAGATAGCGGAGCCCAAGATCTGGTCGCCGAAGACCGATTCCCAGTCCTAAGGAATCTAAACTTGACTAGGGCAAACGTTAGAATAGAAAAATCGAAGTATCTGCTCGCACTACCAGTAAAAGCCGATTTACGAGCAAATACATCACTGGACGACCTGATAGAATCATTCCAATCTCTGCGAGACGTTATTTTAGAGTTAGGCCTAGAATCAGCAAGTATCGCAAAAACTAATAGGATAGATAATTTAACATGGGCGGAAGTACAAGCCCGCTTGGTAGACAACCTTAGAGATTTACCATTCACGTTAGCAATCTGCAATCAACTCGTCAGCATCCCTCCCGAAGCTGAAAGAAAAAACATAATTCAGGAAAACCACGACTCCCTAGTCGGTGGTCACAAGGGCGTAAATAAGACATACAAGCGTATTCGGGAAAGATTCTACTGGGAGAACATGAAGACCCAGGTGAACGAATACATACAACACTGCCGCGGATGTCAGCTCAAAAAACTCGTCCGCGTCAAAACGAAACAGCCTATGGTAATAACGGATACTCCAGGGTGCGCCTTCGATAAGATCTCAATGGATATTGTCGGGCCATTACCAACCACTAGGAAAGGCAACACATATATTTTGACGATACAAGATCTTCTCTCGAAATATTCCTTGGCAATACCTTTGGCGAAAACATCATCGCTGGACATCGCAGACGCCTTTGCCAAGCAATTTATTTCCCGATTCGGTGCGCCCAGAGGACTCCTCACCGATCAGGGCAGCAACTTCACGAGCAGCCTGATGAAAGCCTTAGCTAAAAAATTTAGAATCAAGCAATACCGCACGACGGCATATCATCCCCAAACGAACGGATCAATCGAGAGATCACATCACGTACTAGCCGAGTACCTAAAACAATACGTAGACGGCCACCACGATTGGGATGAATTCATCGAATTAGCAATGTTCTCTTATAATACCAGTAAACACGAGGGAACAGGCTTCACACCATTCGAACTGGTGTTCGGCAGGACGGCGAGACAACCATCAACCTACACTCAGATCGAGGAGCATCAGGACGAAACGTACGCGGAGTACCTCGAGAACCTCTTCGAAAAAGTGCATGGGCTACAGGAACTCGCAGCGGAAAATCTGAAAGCAGCTAAGGAAAGATCGAAACAATATTACGATAGACGGGCAAATCCGCAAAATTTCGGTGTAGGTAGCAAGGTGCTTATGTTAAAAGAACCGAGCGCGGGCAAATTTTGCGACCAATATACAGGGCCCTACGAAGTCATCGAAGTATTATCCGGCGGAAACGTAAAAATAAACCACAACCAACGACCCAGAGTCGTTCACACCAACAAATTGCGTCTGACGAGACTATAGTCGGAAAATCCATTGTTCCAGAGGAATCCGACGCCAAATCCTTGGAAATCGCGGAGGAGACGGAACAATGGTTCGCCGAGAGTTCGAGATGGGTCTCCCAGCACCAAACGAGCCATATCCGGAAATAGAGGAAGTGATCCACTCCCCTGTTTTGGCCAACGGCACGGGCACTTTTGCGGTCAACCTCAATTACGGAATAAATTTCGTAAAAATTCACGCATTGAGCCCTGCAGTCGCACTCCACTCCGTCGGAAGTATAACTCTCTTGACTAGCGAGGGAGCCATCACTTCAGTGGCTCGGGTACTAATTCACCACCCCAGCGAGGGGTATAGTCCGTACCTTTTCCACGTGGTGGAGAGTTATCCGGTATACGCGGGTGTTATAGGCTGCGTTTCAACATACGACCCAAGCGAGTCGATGTTCTAGAGACCTTTTCAGTTATAACGGATCTCCGAGCATCGTGATAAACTCGATTATTGCCATCGTAAAAGTTCGGGCTCTCAACACTGCGCAGCGACGAGACCGACAGCTCTCCCTCCACCGAGCGGCTCACCACCGGGAAAATCCCGAGCGACGGCATCGAGGAGCATCAGTCGACGCTCGGCAGCGACAAAGGGAGCATGCCATAAAACAATCCGCGGAGTGGAGCAGCGGCAAAGGCATCGGGTAAATCAGTGCAACGAGACAATAAAACTCAGTGCGACGAGACGATAGACTCAGTGCACCAAAATAATTTATTCAGTGTTCGTGATTAACTAATCATGAGGATATTAACACGCGACTTTGAACCGCCGCAACCCAACCAATACATGGAGATCCAGTACGATCAGACAATGGAACCCCAACCAGGCACGAGCAGCGGTGGAGTAGAACCTTTCGAGGTCGTGATCATCGAGAGCGAACCCAAACCAACTTATAGTAGCGAGGAGCTGGGAATGATACTAACGGAACCCGTTCCCGACCTCTGGGAGATATTCAGGAGTTACAATATGGAACTCTTCAGCAACGAAATCCAGGGATTCGAGGTGCGTTGGTGCGCCCGGCTAAAATCGGTAGCAGGGAAAACAGTGTTTCGGCCGTCTCCAAAAATTACTCTCTCGAAAACCCTCCTCGTGGGCCGCGCGATTCGAGTAATGGTCGAGACGCTTATTTACGAGATGATCCACGGATTTCTTTTCTGTACCACGCACGTTAACGCCCTGCGCCACGGAGAGGACTTCGTCAAATTAATGACAGACATAAACGAAGTAACAAACCTCAATGTGAGTATCCTCGACGAGGGAGGCCTGGACCACATCGCGCACTTACAAGTGCTTTGGCAGTGTACCAACTGCAAAAGAGAGATAGTGCGATTAAAACGGAGGACCGACCAACCGCGCGACAGAATCGCGAGACTCCACGGACAGGGATGCCACGGCACATGGGTCGTCGTTGGCTAAGGAGGGGATGCTGCTCGTAGGAAGATGAGCAGTGAAGGGAGAACAGGAGAATACCCCTTCCTCCTCGCCTGCCGAACAAAATCTGTGCAGCAACGTCAAGGAGCAACAGTTATCAGCGAACAGTCGTAGCAGGAGGTACTGCAAGAGACAATTCATCCGATCATCATGGCCGAACACTGGAGTTCGGCAACGCACAGCAAGGCCTTGGCAAAAGCAGCCAAGAGACGAGCCACCCTCGAGGCACTATTCGGTTCCTCACCAACGATGGAAAACACGACTAAAGGTCCAGCAACGGAAGTCTGCAAACTGAAGGAAAACGATTCGCCTGCAAAGAAGAAAATCGGGGTGCGCGTCATCAACAACCGGTTACAAATCATGGACAGGTTGCCAAACCCTACGATTAAAAAGCAGATAGAAGCCAGGTACTGGAGCAAACTTCAACGCCAGAAGGAGATTGAAAAGGAAGTCGCGGCAATACTGATGCCTCATTACACCGGAGGAAGTTTAACAAAGGAGAAATATAAAATCATCATGGGGAAAATCGTGCCGCAATTATGCCGCGAACCTGGCGATCGAGACTCAACGGTCATAAAACGTCTTGTGCAGATCCACGTAAAAAGGTATTGCACTAATAAAAGGGAATTACCCTTGCCACGATGGGTCAGCACGCCGGGTCAGAGCCACGCGGTTCCCCCTCCACCAGTCCATTCGACGCACGCGGTGCCGTCGACGGAGCGCGCACGGAGCAACGCCAGACGCCTCTCGCCCGCGACCAGCACCACGACGTTCAAGCGACCGAACACCGTACAAGTGCAGCGCAACGAGTAACCAGTGGACTTTTAGTGTGTTTCCGGTGCTAATAGACTCCACTATAGTGAGTTTTAACAAACCCTATCGTGATGAGGATAGAGATATGCCTCCTCCTCGTTTGGGCGACGGAAGTCCTGGGCCTGATCGGCTACGATTGCGGGGGCTCCTCACTCAACATTACAACGATCTCTCTCAATGGTGTCGCGGAGTGCGAGATACCTCTGCTGGAGCCAACGACGGCAAACGCCTATATCCAACTGCTTCAACTCACGGATTTTAACAGTGCCGAAGTGACACAGTGTAGAATCGAGATCGACAGAACCATCTACCATTGTGGGATGCACTCCCACAATTCAATCGTTCACAACGGGAGACAAGTCTACCTCCACGAGCTAGACGAGAGATCCTGTCGAAGAGTTCACGAGACGGGGATTCTGTCGGTCAGCAGCGCAGGACAGCTCATTGGATTACGTCGGAACAGCACGACAACAAGGAGCATCACGATGGCTGGATCCATCTCGGTCGATGGCAAGTGCGTTGGGACTCAGTACAGCGACCCGTTCGGCACGTGGGACAACGTCGTCGTACAAGCCTCGGTCAGTATTACTTTACTTAGTTACGAGGCAACGGTCAACCTGGCGACCGACGAAATCGTGTTGCAAACTGGGACACGCTGTACGTTGGCAGACGGGCACTGCATCGACGTCAACGGCAATAGCGCATACTGGAAAACCGAGCCCACGGACTCGTGTAATTTCAATCGTTACGATGTCCTTTACGAAGGAAAAGCTACGAAATTGGTTTCTACCGCGGACCGCGCGAACTCACCTGACGTATACACGTTGACAACCCAGGAAACCACGTTTGCTCTAGCTAAACGTTCGGAACTCCAATTGTGCGGGTACTTATTAATTCGAACCGAGCATCCGAAGTTGTTCATCCTGGAAACGCGAAAAGGGGAGTCATTCGCGACACATAAACCAATATCAGTGTCGAACCTGGACATATTTTCATATATCAACTCGAAATTTGTGTACGTGGAAAAACACGTGAAGCTGCAAATGAAGAATTTGTATAAGGACGTTCTCACGCAGCGATGTAACCTGGAAAGACAAGTGCTCCAGAACGCATTATCAACCTCTGGAATTTTGCCGGAGAAATTCGCGTTCGCCATCATGAAGGGACCCGGATATATGGCGGTGATCGCAGGGGAAGTCGCGCACATAGTCAAGTGCATCCCTGTAGAATGTGGGCTGCGCCGCACGGACGAGTGTTACCACGAGCTGCCCGTCACATACCGAAACGAGTCGTTCTTCCTATCAACAACTTCCAGGATGTTGCTGAAATCAGCAACGCAAATCGAGTGCGATCCCACGTTGCCGGCATTATACCAAATCGACAACGTGTGGTATAGGTTCTCACCACATCCGATCGTGGTACCATCGCCACAATCTCTGAAACCATCGTCGAACCCGACATGGCATTACGCATCTATCGGAAATCTCGCCAACAGCGGAATCTACTCGGAGGCGGATATCAAGAAGCTGCGGGACAGGATAATGTTTCCTGCAGAGAAGCCAGCTCTCCTGAACAACCTGGCGAGAGGATCAGTCGGATACAGCATACCTGAAGGAAGTGTCTCCATCCGAGGATTCCTAGACGAAAACACTCTCGAACACTTGGCCGAGAGTGCTGCAAAAAGATTATGGCGTGGATTCGAAAAATTCGGCACAGCCAGCGCCGGAGTCTTCGCAATCTACGTAATCATAAAAATCATAAAATCGATAATTGACACATGCATCCACGGATATGCAATTCACTCGCTATATGGTTGGAGCATTCACTTGCTAGGAGCCATATGGAGTTCCGTGACCGGATTATTGCTTACGTTAGGTCACAAACGCACCCCAACACCGGCCGACGTCGAAGGCGAACCAAGCACGGAGGAAAGGGTAAAACCACCAAGCAAAGAACGGGTTTACCCCAACTTGACGGCGAGGGATAACGCAAGATCTTCGACTACGGAGGAAAGGGCAAGCACATCCGATTGCCCCAACTTGACGGCGAGGGATAGCGCAAGATATTCAGTAGCGGATGAACGGGTAGAACTACTTGGCTACCCCAACTTGACGGCGAGGGAGTCCGGAAGATTTCCAACGCCGGTACCAAGAATCGACCCAGCACTCCTCCGACGCCTTCACACTGGTCCTACGCAGAGCCTCGGCACTGCTTCGGACTTAAGGGGGGAAGTGTTACGTCCTGGGTCGAATTTGGGACAGAAAGAGTAACCGACACCCACACAAAAATTTTTTTTTTTGGGACAATTAGTTATTACGCATAATGCCGTAAACAATATAATACCATCATTCTACATTATCATATTATTGTTAATAATAATCAACAACAATCGCCTTAAACAAATAATAATAAAGCATAAATCAAGTAAAACTTAAAACGATATATAACGGTAATAAACGCCGATGCGGGCTACATACAATGCCAAGGCGAACCCCGAGAAAATTTAGTAAACTTCAAGTCGCAATAAAACAAAACTACGGGGTTTCAACAAAATCTGAACACGCTACTAGAAGCGGAAAACCCTCACGAACAATAAAGGTGCCGACCGATTACACATTTTCCGATGAGTATTTTGGCCACTGTTAACGGTTTACGAAAAGGGCGCATGACCTTGGAAAAATCGAAAATTAATTCCCTAGCGCGAACGGAAAGCGCGAATTGGATCAAAATTGTCATGAGAACTAAGAACGCGATAAACAATCAACTTACAGTAAATAAATGTTATTAATAATAAATTCAATTGTTAATAAATAGTTTTGAAATAGTTCTCTTTCTTTTCACGCAATGCCGGAGTGTCATTAGAGAAGCGACACTCGACGGCTCAAAATAATAATAAATAAACATTATTAACAATAAATAAAATTATAAACAAATAATTTCAAAACACGTTAAATACGCGCAACGCCAGAGTGTCGTTAGAGAAGCAACACTCGACGGCTCAAAATAATAATAAATAAACATTAATAACAATAAATAAAATTAGAAATAAATAATCTCATATGGTGCAAAATCACGGGTAACGCTGGAATATCGGTACAAACACGATATTCCAAAAGCAACATATAATAAATAATCCAAACATACTTTCATTATTAATAATAGGTAAAACATTAATTACCCATAACACAACGCAAAACCAAATATCAAGAAAGCGACAATATTCAGTGGCGCTCAATAATAATGACAATATTCCATTATATAATAATAGAATTCAAAATTAATTATAAAACATGCCGCACTGAGCATCGCTATTTGGACGATGCTCAGCAGCACTAAAAATCTAATGATAGATACAATCCAAGGGACGTTAAAATAATAATCACAAAATATTTTGTTGCAATTGTTAAAAACGGGTGTAACACCAGAATACCGACTTGGTATTTGGCTTCGCGAATATTCGAAACTGGTCGCCGTCGAGACGATGCTCGGCGACGCGGAATATTTTTATAATTATAAACAAACATTGTATGATGGATTTAGGCATAGTGATGACAACGTAAACGACAAGAAATGTCTTAATTATTTTTTTTTTGTGTTAACAACAGATGTAGTAGATTGCTCACTAGTAATAACCATCACGAAAAGTTACATTGGTTAGCCATACAATACAAATAACTGTTAATTAATAAGGCATCATTTAATTAATATATCGGGTGAAGCGAGCGTAAGACCGGACGCGACTCCGACAGAGCTCCGGGAATCGCCACCGATAAGAAGCAAGCATAAGACCGGACGCAGTCCCGACACAACTCCGAGAATCGTCACCGATAGCGGCTCTCCAAGAAGCAAAGCCGTGGGACAAAGGCAGTACCACGATCAACGGCGCAGCTACCGCGAGACCGGACGCAGCTCCGATAGCGGCTCCGAGAATCGCCGCCGATAAGCCTATCCCGAGAAGCTCGCCGGCCGTTGGAACTCAGACCCGTGGGATGCTGCATCAGCACAGGGCTCCATGCGCGGCTTGGCCCCCACCATAGCCCATCGGGCTGCCGTGGGACAAAGGCGGCCCCCACTTCAGGGGACAGCACGGGTGCAGCAGTACCGAGAGCGGCTGCCCCCACCATCATTCATTGCGCTGCCGCGAGAACACGGCGGCCCCCACTTCAAGGGACAGCACAGCTACGAGAGGCTGCCCCACCATCATCCATTGCTCTGCCGCAAGACAGCAGAGGCCCCCACTCAGGGGACAGTGCGGCTACAAGCGGCTGCCCCACCTATCATCCATCACGCTACCACGAGCGCCTGCCCCACCACAGGGCGACATACGGGAGCGACGAATCATTGGCCAGAGTAGCGGAGCGAATCCGCGAGGGCCTCCCCGCCACCAACCACGGACTCGGGAGACTCGCGGGTCAGGAGCGCTCCGATGGATCTTCAGTTCTACTACGACTCTCGACACCGGCGGTCGACTGAAAGAGTGCTCTCGAAGAGACTCTCGCGAACCTCGGTATTCCCTTTGTTATAAAATAACAATCATCATTTATATTTTTACAATAAATATTATAACTCGCGATTGATACCTGGCTGCGACCAGGCGGTATTTCACCGGTATAAGATATCTCCAGCGAAAAGTTCGTATTATTACAATAAATATTAAAATATACCTATCGAATCCTATAGATCCGAATAAATAAAACAATTAACTCAGTAAATCATAAAATCCATCCCTCGACAATAAACGACAATCGGCGATCCGTCAGAGGCACCGTGCCGCTGCTCAACAAGTGTTAACAACATACGCAAGGTAAGGTCAACCACAGCATTCGGACAATTTAATTCAAACCACGAGTATTTCACATTTGTTGACGCAAGAAATTAACTCCTTGTCCCTATACCAAAACCAAATAGATAAGGACAATATATAAGTAATTACGCTTAAGTCCCTTGAGTCTCATGAAATCAATCTCGACATCGATCGATCCTGATATAGATGAGTTTCCAAGGTTTAGATAAGGACAATACATAAGTAATTACGCTTAAACTCCTTGAAGTCGCATAAGATCAGTCTCGACTTCGGTCGTTTCTGATATAGATGGGTTTCCAAGTGTTAGATAAAGACAGTATATAAGTATTTACGCTTAAAAACATTGAATCTTATAAAATCGGTCTCGACATCGGTCGATTCCGATATAAATGAGATTCAAGCTTTTAGATAAGGACAATTATTAAGTAATTACGTTTAAAAAACCATTGAATCTTATAAAATCAGTCTCGACATCGGTCGATTCTGATATAAATGAGATTCAAGCTTTTAGATAAGGACAATTATTAAGTAATTACGCTTAAAAAACCATTGAATCTTATAAAATCAGTCTCGACATCGGTCGATTCTGATATAAATGAGATTCAAGCTTTTAGATAAGGACAATTATTAAGTAATTACGCTTAAAAAACCATTGAATCTTATAAAATCAGTCTCGACATCGGTCGATTCTGATATAAATGAGATTCAAGCTTTTAGATAAGGACCATAGCATAAATACGTTAATATTAAATCCTTCCCTAACCCTCAAAAATGAGAAGCGACAAATGTGAACTAATCGTATCCCATAAAATCTAATGGAACGTAGACACATAAAATATAAAGTCCAATTGCGTGGAGGCCGAACTATTGTCGTAGCTAACGCAAATTCACGTGGAGGAGTTCGCCGAATAACAGCGCAGGTTACTCGAATTTCCGCAGTACCCACGTTGACCGCGGAACAACGGAACAATTTCATGGACGTCGCTGGTGAAAATTCAATTTCAGTCGAGAACAAGATCGCTGCGAAAAATCCGCCGACCATAGTGTCCGACGTCATTTTGATCAACCATAAAATTCTAATTATCCGCGACTATCCTCTCGGCGGTCAACCCGTGCAAACACGAATTCGACATCCTCTGCCGCATCTTGAGACAGTCATCGAGGACGACGACAGTTCCGACACCTCCACGGTAATCGACGAGGACAGGCCATCTCCTGCGTCCTCTCCGGAGCTGATCCTCGGAAAATAGCGCCTTCAACCCGCTACGCCCAGAAGCTCATCACCTGTCATATAAAATATCAAGAATCAAGGTATGTATCGACAATACTCACTTCACTCATCCAGTACTGCTCCGATCCCTAACCGGCGCATTCCGGTTTAAACACGGAGCATCCTCGCATAACCAGCTACCAGTCGCTCAAGTAGTAAAATCCGGATTCCTGCAAAAAGAAAGGAATAAATCCATTGAAATCAAAGCCGCGACGTAACAACGTATATACGCTGACAACCCAGGAAACCACGTTTGCTCTTGCCAAACGCTCGGAACTCCAACTGTGCGGGTACTTATTAATTCGAACTGAACATCCTAAATTGTTCATCCTAGAAACGCGAAAAGGGGAGTCATTCGCGGCACGCAAACCAATATCGGTATCGAACCTGGACATATTTTCGTATATTAACTCAAAATTTGTCTACGTCGAAAAACACGTAAGGCTACAAATGAAGAATTTGTACAAGGACGTACTCACACAACGATGTAACCTGGAAAGACAAGTGCTTCAGAACGCACTATCAACCTCTGGAATTTTGCCGGAGAAATTCGCGTTCGCCATCATGAAGGGGCCCGGATATATGGCAGTGATCGCAGGGGAAGTCGCGCACATCGTCAAGTGCATCCCTATAGAATGTGGTCTGCGCCGCACGGACGAGTGCTATCACGAGTTACCTGTCACGTATCGAAACGAGTCGTTCTTCTTGTCAACAACCTCCAGGATGTTGTTGAAATCAGCAACGCAAATCGAGTGCGATCCCACGTTGCCGGCATTGTATCAAATCGACAACGTGTGGTATAGGTTCTCACCACATCCGATCGTGGTACCATCGCCACAATCGCTAAAATCATCATCGAATCCGACATGGCATTACGCATCTATCGGAAATCTCGCCAACAGCGGAATCTACTCGGAAGCCGATATCAAGAAACTACGAGATAGAATAATGTTTCCTGCGGAGAAGCCAGCTCTCCTGAACAACCTGGCCAGAGGATCAATCGGATACAGCATACCTGAGGGAAGTGTCTCCATCCGAGGATTCCTGGACGAAAGCACTCTCGAACACTTGGCCGAGAGTGCTGCAAAGAAATTCTGGCATGGATTTGAAAAATTCGGCACAGCTAGCGCCGGAGTTTTCGCAATTTATGTAATCGTAAAAATCATAAAAGCGATAATCGACACATGCATCCACGGATATGCAATTCATTCGCTATACGGTTGGAGCATTCACCTGCTAGGAGCAATATGGAGTTCTGTGACCGGATTAATACTTACATTGGGTCACAAACGCACCCCAACACCTGCCGACGTCGAAGCCGAACCAGACGCGAAGGAAAGGGTAAACTTACCAAAAGATAAGTGTATTTACCCCAACTTGACGGCGAGGGACAACGCAAGATCTTCGACTACAGAGGAAAGGGCAAGCACATCTGGTTGCCCCAACTTGACGGCGAGGGATAGCGTGAGATATTCAACGACGGACCAACGGGTAGAATTGCTTGGCTACCCCAACTTGACGGCGAGGGAGTCCGGAAGACTACCGACGCCGCTACCAAGAATTGACCCAGCACTCATCCAACGCCTTCACGCTGGTCCTTCGCAGAGCCTCGGCACTGCTTCGGACTTAAGGGGGGAAGTGTTACGTCCTGGGTCAAATTCGGGACAGAAGGAGTAATCGACACTCACACAAATTTTTTTTTTGGAACAATTAGTCGATACGCATAATACCGAAGACAATACGGTATAATAATCCCACGTTATCATTTCATTGTTAATAATAATCAACAACAAACGCCTTAAACAAATAATAATAAACTAAATCAAGTATAACGTAAGACGATATATAGCGGTAATAAACGCCAAAGCGAAACTACATATATGGCAAAGGGATAAACCAACAAAATTCAGTAAACTTCAAGTTGCAAGAAAAACAAAACCGCGAGGCTTAAACAAAATCTGAACACGCTAAAAGAAGCGGAAAACCCTCGCGAATACTTTATCCCTGCCAATCCAATACCCTCTGAGGTGTATTTTCGCCACTGTTAACGGTTTCCGAAAAGGTGCGCATGACCTTGGAAAATAAGTAAATTAATTCTGTAACTCAAATGGGAAGCAGGAATCGTTTAAAAATTGGCAGACGAACTAAAAACATAGCAATAAATCGACGAAAATTCGAACAAGTAAATAAACATTATTAATAATAAATAAAATTGTTAATAAATAATTTTCGAACATTCTAATACGCGCAACGCCGGAGTGTCGTGTAGACACGACACTCGACGGCATAAAACAAGAATAAACAAACATTAATTAACAATAAATAAATAATATTATTTTCAAATATTTTCGATACCGCATAACGCCGGAGTGCCGTGTAGACACGACACTGTTACGTCGCGGGTTGTATTTGTTCGGCGAGACATTGACGTGTCTATCGGCGATAGAGCGATTTGTAACGGATTATATGAGATGCTCCATTGTTTAAACCGGAATGCGCCGGTTAGGGATCGGAGCAGCACCGGATGAGTGTGGTTTGTATTTATTTCCGATTTTATCCTAATGTGATACTATACCTTATTCTCTTTTCTATCGAATGGCAGGTGATGAGCTTCTGGGGGGCGTAGCGGGTTGAAGGCGCTACTTTCCGAGGATCAGCTCTGGAGAAGACGCAGGGGATGGCCTGTCCTCGTTTATCACCGTGGAGGCGTCTGAGGTGTCGCCGTCCTCTATAGCTGGCTCAGGATGAGGCAGAGGTCGCCGAATTCCCGTTTCCGCGAGTTGATCGCCGGGAGGGTGGTCGCGAATTATGAGAATTTTGTGCTTGACCAAAATGACGTCGGATACGATGCTCGGTAGTTTTTCGCAGCGATTCTGGTGAACTTTCCGGCGTGATTTTACGTTTGCTACGGCAGTAATTCGACCTCCACGCAATTGGACTTTCTGTTTGATGGGACTATGATCCATTAAAAGTTACGAAATACGACCAGTTCACATTTGTTGCTTTTCATTTTGGAGGGTTTAGGAAAGGGTTGAACCTTAACGTATTTATGCTACGATCCTTATCTAAAACCTTGCAATCTCATTTATATCAGAATCGATCTGTGTCGAGGCTGATTTTATAAGATTCAATGGTTTTTGAACGCAATTCTTATCTAATGTCCTTATCTAAAAGCTTGCAATCTCATTTATATCATCCTCAGTCGTTGCCGAGTCTGATTTTATAAGATTCAATAGTTTTTAAGCATAAATTCTTATCTATTTTCTTATCTAAAAGCTTGCAATCTCATTTATATCATCCTCAGTCGTTGTCGAGTCTGATTTTATAAGATTCAATGGTTTTTAAGCATAAATTCTTATCTAGTTTTCTTATCTAAAAGCTTGCAATCTCATTTACATCATCCTCAGTCGTTGTCGAGT
Source organism: Amblyjoppa fuscipennis (assembly GCA_963575735.1). Classification (NCBI taxonomy): domain Eukaryota; kingdom Metazoa; phylum Arthropoda; class Insecta; order Hymenoptera; family Ichneumonidae; genus Amblyjoppa; species Amblyjoppa fuscipennis. Next base: position 6,569,731 of record OY754492.1, on the reverse strand, counting down.
CTGATTTTATAAGATTCAATGGTTTTTAAGCATAAATTCTTATCTAGTTTTCTTATCTAGACCTTAATTAATTGGTATTGAGGTGGTCTTGGAATGAAGAGTTTCGTGGTTATGGCAACAAATGCGAAATACTCGTGGAATGTGAAATTATAGAGCGTAAATACGACTACGTCCAATGGTGTGGTTTGGCTGAGCTTACTTACGTCGTAGTCTGTCGTTGGAGAAGCGCGGTGCCTCTGTCCGATCGTCGGTTATTGTTTATTGCCGAGGAACGGGTTGTACGGATTATTATATTTTAATCGTTTTATTTAATCGGATCGATAGGATTCGAAGAGGTATATTCGATATTTATTTGATATACTACGAAAACTATTCGCTTAGATATATTGTATCGGTTGAATACCGCCTGGTCGCAGCCAGGTATTTATCGCGCTATTAATGGTTGAATGATTATTATGTCGGATCCCTAAGGTCCGGTAGAAACAAAGACTGAATTATTACAAAAATAATATACCGCGTCGCGAGTGCCTCACTAGACACTTCAAGTACGAACCGTCGGTGAAGAAAATTGTCAAAGAACAATTATTTGTATAATATACCGGGATCGCGAGAGTCTCCTCGAGGGATCTCTATGAGTCGACCGCCGGTGATGAGAGTCGTCGAAGAACTGAAGATCCATCGGAGCGCTCCCGACCCGCGAGTCTCCCGAGTCCGCGAGTAGCGGTGGGGAGGCCCTCGCGGATTTGCTCCGTTCGGCTGGCCAATGATGGGCGCCCCTGTGTACTCCCGCCGCGGTGTACCGTCTTCGAAGTGGGGGCCGCCGTTGTCTCGCGGCAGCGTGATGGATGGAGGGGCAGCCGCTCGTGGTTTCGCGGTAGCCGCGCTGTCCCTCGAAGTGGGGGCCGCCGTTGTCTCGCGGCAGCGTGATGGATGATGGAGGGGCAGCCGCTCGTGATTTCGCGGTAGCCGCGCTGTCCCTCGAAGTGGGGGCCGCCGTTGTCTCGCGGCAGCGTGATGGATGATGGAGGGGCAGCCGCTCGTGATTTCGCGGTAGCCGCGCAGTCCCTCGAAGTGGGGGGCCGCCGTTGTCTCTCGGCAGCGTAACGGATGATGGTGGGGGCCGCCTTTGTCCCACGGCAGCGTAACGGATGATGGTGGGGGCCGCCTTTGTCTCACGGCGAAGGGCTTCTCGAGACCGCCTTATCGGCGGGGCTTCGTGGAACCGAGCCATCCAATGGTGGGGCAGCCGTCTTCATGGAGCCCTGTGCTGATGCAGCATCCCACGGGTCTGAATCCCAACGGCAGAGAGTTTCTCGGGATCGCCTTATCAGGGGCGATTCTCAGAGTTGTTTGTTGGAGCCTCGTCCGGTCTCACCGCAGCCGTGCCGTTGCTGGTGGTGCTGCCTTTGTCCCACGGTAGCCGTGCCTATGCAGTATCCCACGGGCTCGCTTCTTAGAGAGCCCTTATCGGCGACGATTCGCGGAGCTGATGTCGGAGCTGCGTCCGGTCTCATGGTAGCCGTGCCGTTGGTGGTGGTCCTGCCTTTGTCCCACGGCAGCCGTGCCTATGCAGCGTCCCACGGGCTCGCTTCTTAGAGAGCCCTTATCGGCGGCGACGATTCGCGGAGCTGTTGTCGGAGTCGCGTCCGCTGCGCCATCCGATACATTATTAAATGATGGCTTTACTGATTATTAGCCTTTTGTTACTACGTATTGTGCGGCTAGCCTAGTATAATTGTTTAATGATAATTATTACTAGTTAACAATTTACACGGTTGTTAACAATAAACAATTAAGAAATCTTTGCCGTTTACATTCTTAACTTTATACCTAAATTCCTGATACAATATTTATTTATTATCATAATGATATTCCGCGCCGTCGAGCATCTTCTCGACGCCGACCCGCTTTGCATAGGGAGCTCAAGATCGATTCGGTATTCTGGTGTTGTCCGCGTTTTGATTAATTACGAACAATATATTTTATGGTTGCTATTTTATGTTGTGAAGAATGGTATTTGCTCGTCAGATTATTGGTAATTAATGTTCATTTATTATTAATAAAGAAAATATGGATTGGTTATTATATGGCGCTATGGAATACCGTGTTCATACCGATCTCCCGACGTTACGCGTATTTTTAAATGTTATGAAATTATTTGTTAACATTTTTATTTATAGTTAACAATATTTGTTTATTATTATTTTGAGCCGTTGAGCGTTGTTTTATAATGATACTCCGGCGTTGAGCGTATTTAGCATGTTTTGAAATTATTTGTTAACAATTTGATTGTTAATAATATTTATTTATTGTAAGTTGAATTCCCAACGATTGGTCGTCGCGTTTTTAGTTTCCCTGGTGATTTTGAACCGATTCGCGCTTTCCGTTCGCGCTAGAGACTTAATTCCGTAATTTTCCAAGGTCATGCCCCCTTTTTCACAAACCGCTCACAGTGACCCAGAAATGCGTCGAAAAACGTGGTAGGGCTTGGCACTATGTAACACTAAAAGGATTTTGTGCTTCCAGTAGCGTGCTCGGATTTTGCTAAAAGCTCGCGGTTTAGTTTTTACGATAAGTTAAAGTTCAACAAATTTTCCTCGGACTTCGCCTTTGGCCGTATATAGTCCGTTTCGCCACTCACGTTACCCTTATACTCTGTAGGGTGTTATTATTTGTGGTTGTTATTTTTATTGTTTATTACGTTGATTAATTATGATTGTTTATTGTTTATCATTATTACTAATATCTTTATTATAATGTTGCGGCATTGTTTCTAGCCGCTAGTGAAGGATAACTAATTGTTTCAAAAAAAAAATTTGTGTCGGCATGGACTATTCTTTCTGTCCCATATTCGACCCAGGACGTAACACTTCCCCCCTTAAATCTGAAGCAGTGCTGAGGCTCTGCTGAGGACCAGTGTGAAGGCGTCGGATAAGTGCTGGGTCGATCCGTTGTATCGGCGTTGGAAATCTTGTGTCTTCCCTCGCCGTCAAGTTGGGGTAGGTCGATAACTCTACCCGATCCATCGTTGTTGAATATCTTGCGCTGTCCCTCGCCGTCAAGTTGGGGTAGGTTGATAACCCTACCCGATCCGTCGTCGTTGGATGTTTTGCGCTGTCCCTCGACGTCAAGTTGGGGTAGATAGGCTCATCATTTGATTTCGGCAAATCTACCCTTTCTCCCGTGCTCGGTCCACTCTCAATATCAGTGGAAGGTGTTACACGTCTGTGGCCCAGTGTGAGCAGTAAACCTGTCACAGAACTCCATATGGCTCCCAACAGGTGGATACTCCATCCGTATAACGAGTGGATTGCGTACCCATGAATGCACGTATCGATGATCGTTTTAATGATTTTTATGATGACATAGATGGCGAAGACTCCGGCGCTGGCTATGCCGAACCTCTCGAATCCATGCCAGAATCGTTTTGCTGCACTCTCGGCCAGGTGTTCGAGAGTGTTCTCGTCGAGCAATCCTCGAATGGATACACTTCCCGCTGGTATGCTGTAACCGACCGATCCTCTTGCCAAATTATTCAGAAGAGCTGGTTTTTCGGCTGGGAACATTATTCGTTCTCGAAGCTTCTTGATGTCCGCTTCCGAGTAGATTCCGCTGTTGGCGAGATTTCCAATCGAAGCGTAATGCCACGTCGGTTTCGATGATGGTACCAATGACTGTGGTGTCGGCACTTCGATCGGGTGTGGCGAGAACCTATACCATGCGTTGTCTATTTGGAATAAGGCCGGTAGTGTGGGATCACACTCCATCTGTGTAGCTGATTTTAGCAACATCCTGGAAGTTGTTGACAGGAAGAACGACTCGTTCCTGTATGTGACCGGCAGCTCGTGGTAACACTCGTCCGTGCGACGTAAACTGCAGTCCACAGGGATGCACTTGATTATATGTGCAACTTCTCCTGCGATCATCGCCATATATCCTGGCCCCTTCATGAGGGCGAACGCGAATTTCTCCGGTAATATCGCGGAGATCGATAAAGCGTTCTGGAGGACTTGTCGTTCCAGGTTACAACGTTGAGTGAGTATATCCTTATACAGATTCTTCATTTGAAGTTTCACATGTTTTTCCACATAGACAAATTTCGAATTGATGTAAGAGAATATGTCCAGGTTTGATACTGATATCGGTTTTCGTGCCGCAAACGACTCCCCCTTTTGTGTTTCCAGAATAAACAATTTCGGGTGCTCGGTTCGAATCAAAACGTACCCGCACAATTGGAGTTCCGAACGTTTAGCCAGAGCGAATGTGGTTTCCTGAGTTGTCAGCGTGTACACATCAGGTGAGTTCGCGCGGTCCCCGATAGAAACTAATTTCGTAGCTTTTCCCTCGTAAAGGACATCGTACCGATTGAAATTGCACGAGTCCGTGGGTTCAGTTTTCCAGTACGCGCTGTTTCCGTTGATATCGATGCAGTTCCCGTCTGCCAACGCGCAGCGAGTTCCGGTCTGCAGCACTATTTCGTCGGCCGCCAGGTTGACCGTTGCTTCGTAACTAAGTAATGTGACACTCACCGAGGCTTGCACGACGACGTTGTCCCATGTGCCGAACGGGTCGCTGTACTGAGTCCCGATGCACTTGCCGTCGACCGAGATGGACCCGGCCATCGTGATGCCTCTCGTTGTGGTGCTGTTCTGACGCAGGCCAATGAGCTGTCCCGAGCTGCTGACCGACAAAATCCCCGTCTCGTGAACTCTTTGACACGACCTCTCGTCTAGTTCGTGGAGGTAGACTTGTTTTCCGTTGTGGACTATTGAATTGTGGGAGTGCATCCCACAATGATAGATTGTCCTGTCGATCTCGATCCTACACTCGGTGACTTTTGCGCTGTTGAAGTCCGTTAGCTGGAGCAGCTGGATGTAGGTAGTCGTAGTTGTTGGTTCCGTCAGCGGTACGTCGCATTCCGTGACGCCGTTCAGAGATATGGTCGTGATGTTTAGCGTTGACCCGCCGCAATCGTAACCAATCAGCCCCGTAGCTTCTGCGACGCCGATGAGGAGGAGAAGAAGGAGTACCATTACCCTCATTCTGGAACAGACATGCCCTCGGTTAGTCCCCGTAGTCTCTACCGGCTTGTCTCTATCCATTTCCCCTTGCACTTCTGCAAATGATTCCGCGCGACTCTGTCTATAGGCTGGTCCGTCCTCCTCTTTAGCCTCACCAGCTCCAATCCACACCTCGTGCATCGCCAAACGCATTGGAGATGCGAGATATGCTCCAACCCATTTTCGTCGTACACCGTGACGTTGAGGCCGCTCTTTTCGTTTATATTCTCCATCATGTCGAGGAATGTTTTTCCATGAGCGAGGCCGTCTTCACGCGTGTTGTTAAATATATAAGCGTGGATCATCTCGTGTAAAAGGGTTTCCACCATTATCTTGATTTTCCGTCCCAACAGCAGTTTCTTCGAGAGAGTTAGTCGCTGGAACGGTCTGATCTTCGACCTTCCCGCGCTACCCACCAGCTGAGGGCACCATTGCACCTCGAATCCCCGAACCCGGTTATTAAAATATTCTTTGTTGTAGGCCTTGAAGACCTCGTAGATTTCGGGTAGCGGCTCTACCAGGATTTCCTCCAATTCTTCCGGACTGTATATCTCCCTAGGTGGCTTCTCTACAACCGTGGTGTTACTTCTTGTTCGCCTGGAGTTCGGTTGAGGCCGCATGTATGGGCCTGCGGTAGGCTGAACAAAATTACGAGTTTTCACTCGCATGGTGGAATCGATGGGAGTCTTTCTCCTGGTTGAAGCTTGGATGCACTAAGTCTATTTGCACCAAACACTAAAGTTAGTTAATGCTCGCTACGAGAGTCTATTAACAATTAACACTGGAATTTATTAATACTCGCTACAATAAGGTTTATTAACACTAAACACTATAGTTAATGCTCGCTACGAGAGTCTATTAACACTAAGCACTATTGAGAATAACCCGATTTCGCTAAAAACTCGTCACAAGCTTTACAGATCACTCGTTATAGGTTTTGCCGAATGCCTTGAATGCTTAATGCGAGCTGTTGCGTTGATCACCGGTGAATGCCGTCTGACGCTGCTCCGCGCGTGCACCGTCGTTCGCGCGTTCAGTGTTGAGTTAACCGCTGGAGGGGGAGTCGGGTGGTCCTGCCTCCGCGCGACAGCCCATTGTGGTGGGGGAAATTCCCTTTTATTAGTGCGATACCTATTGACGAATATATCCACAAGACGTTTTATTACTGTCGGGTCTCTATTACCAGTTTCGCCGCATAATCGTGGTACGATTTTCCCCATGATGATTTTGTATTTGTCTTTTGTTACACTTCCTCCGGTGTAGTGAGGCATCAGCATTGCCGCGACTTCCTTTTCGATTTCCTTTTGGCGTTGAAGTTTTTCCCAGTACCTGGCTTCTATCTGTTTTCTAATCGTCGGATCCGGCAAGCTGTCCAGGATTCGCAATCGGTCGTTGACGACGCGCACCCCGATTTTCTTCTTTGTTGGCATGTTGCTTTCTTTTATTTTGAAGACTTCCGGTGCTGGCCCTCTCGTCGTGCCGTCCATCGTTGGTGAGGAACCGAAAAGTGCCTCGAGGATGGCTTGCCTCTTGGCTGCTTTCGCCATGGCCTTGCTGTGTGATGCCGAAGACTGGTGTTTGCTCATGATGACCGGATGAGTCGTCTCCGATAGTATCTCCTGCTACGTCTGTCCGCTGCTAACTGCCGCTCCTTGGTGTCGCTGCATGGGTTTAACCTTCGCTGGTGAAGAGGAGGGGATGTTTTCTTGATCTCCCTACTACTCGTCCTCTTCCGTGCAGTGTTTTTTTCTTAGCCGACGACGATCCATCTCCCGTGACATTTCTCCCTATGGCGTCTCGCGGTTTTGTCACGCGGCTGACTAGTTCTTCGCTTGAATCGCACTATTTCTCTTTTGCAGCCGGTACACTGCCAGAGCACTTGTAAGTGTGCGATATGGTCTAGTCCTCCCTCGTCGAAGATGCTCACGTCAAGGTTGGTTGCCTCATTTATTCCCATCATTAAGTTGACGAAGTCCTCTCCGTGGGTTAGAGAGTTAACACGCAGAGTACAGTAGATGAATCCATGGATCATCTCGTACAGGAGCGTCTCGACCGTTACCTTAGTCTCGCGGCCTAGGAGGAGCGGTTTCGAGAGCGTGATGCTTGGAGATGGTCGGAGCACTGTTTTTCCTACCACCGATTTTAGTCGAGAGGACCAACGTACGTCGAATCCCTTGATTTCGTCGCTGAAGAGCTCTCTGTTATAGCTTTTGAAAATCTCCCTGAGGTCGGGGACAGGCTCGGTTAGTATTTCGGCCAGTTCTTCTTGATCAAATATCGGTCTCGGTTCGTCTTTGATGAGTATCGTCGCATCGAGTCCTGTACGCTGCGTCCCGCTTGTACCCGGTTGAGGTTCGGGTGTTGGTTCGAGGCGCAGTTCGACATCTTGCCTGCCTTTGGGTGGTTCAAAGTCGCTCGTTATTATCCTCATTGTTATTTTCAAGTCAGGCTCGTCGCACTAAGTTTATTATCTCGTCGCACTGAGTTTATTGTCTCGTCGCACCGAGTTTATTGTCTCGTCGCACTGAGTTTATTATCTCATCGCACTGAGTCTAATATCTCGTCGCACTGAGTTTATTATCTCGTCGCATTTGATTTTGTCCACTGCTGCTCTTCTCCGTTGACCGCCTGTTTTATTGCTGTTGATCGTTTTATGGTACGCTCCTACCGTTACCGCAGAGAGTCGACCGTTGCCCCCCCCCCCCGCTGGTGGAACGTTGAATGCTTGGATTTTCCCTTTACGATGGGGGTTAATTTTGTTGGGTTGAGTGCAGCTGCGTCTTGATTGCCCCTAGAACATAGATTCACTTGGGTCGTATGTTGACATGCAGCCTATAACACCCGCGTAAGAAGGACAATCCTCCACAACGTGGAAGAGATACGGATTATATTCCTCGCTGGGGTAATGAATCAGTATTCGAGCTATTCGAGTATTCGAGCTATCAGTATATCGAGCTATCCACTCCGTTGGGAGTATATCCCAACGGAGTGGAGTGTGACTGTTGGGCTTAGTGCGCTTATTTTTACGAGATTTATTCCGTAATTGAGATTGACCATAAAGGTACCAACGCCGTTGGCCAACTGGGGGGAGAGGATCACTTCCTCTATTTCTGGATATGGCTCGTTTGGTGCCGGCAGACCCATCTCGAACTCTCGTCGAACCATTGTTCCGTCTCCTCCGCGATTCCAAGGATTCGGCGGTGGATTCCTCTGGAACAAGGGATTTTCCAACTATAGTCTTGTCAGACGTAACTTGTTGGTGTGAACGACTCTGGGCTTTGACCTGTAGTTAATTTTTACGTTTCCACCGGATAATACTTCAATGACTTCGTAAGGCCCTGTATATTGGTCGCAGAATTTGCCTGTACTTGGTTCTTTTAGCATAAGCACTTTGCTTCCGATCCCGAAATTCTGTGGATTTACTCGTCGATCGTAGTACTGCTTGGAGCGCTCTTTGGCTACTTTCAAGTTTTCTGCTGCAAGTTCCTGTAGACCGTGGACCTTATTGAAGAGTTTCTCGAGGTATTCGGTGTATGTCACATCCTGGTGCTCTTCGATTTGCGTATGCGTCGACGGCTGTCGAGCTGTTTTGCCGAAGACCAGCTCGAACGGCGTGAATCCCGTTCCCTCGTGTTGACTGGTATTATACGAGAACATCGCAAGCTCGATAAACTCGTCCCAGTCGTGATGGTCGTCCACGTACTGCTTCAAATATTCAGCGAGCACATGATGCGATCGCTCAATCGATCCGTTCGTTTGAGGATGGTATGCCGTCGTACGATATTGCCTGATTCTGAATTTCTTCGCCAAAGCCTTCATCAGACTGCTCGTGAAATTGCTGCCTTGATCCGTGAGGATTCCTCTGGGCGCCCCGAAACGGCTGATAAACTGCTTGGCGAAAGCGTCGGCGATGTCCACGGATGACGCCTTTTCCAATGGAATTGCGAGAGAATATTTGGTAAGTAAATCCTGTATGGTTAGGACATACAGATTTCCCTTTTTTGTAGTTGGAAATGGCCCGGCTATGTCCATCGAGATTTTGTCGAAGGCGCTACCCGGGGTATCCGTGATCACCATTGGCTGCTTGGTCTTGACGCGGACGAGTTTTTTGAGTTGGCATCCACGACAATGTTGGATGTATTCTTGTACCTGGGTTTTCATGTTTTCCCAGTAGAATTTTTCCCGAATCCGTTTGTATGTTTTATTTACGCCTTTATGACCACCGATCAAAGAATCGTGGTTCTCCTGAATAATATCCCTTCTCTCCGGTTCGGGAGGGATTCTGACCAGTTGATTGCAGATTGTCAGTGTTAACGGCAGATCTCTCAGAGTATTTATTAACCGATTTTGTATTTCTACCCAAGGCAGATTGTCAATCATATTTGTTTTCGCGATACTAACCGATCCTAAGCCTAACTCTATTACGACGTCTCGTAGCGATTGGAAGGATTCCACTAGATCGTCTAACGCCGTGTTAGCTCGCAAGTCTGCTTTGACCGGAAGTGCGATTAAATGTTTCGATTTTTCGGTTTTAACGTTTGCTCTAGTCAAATGTAAGTTTGCTAACACTGGAAGTCTATCGATTGCAGCCAAATCTTTGGCTCCGTTATCGATTGATTGTCCCTTAATGGTAATGAAAAACACTAAGTTATCCTTTCGCATCACTAAGCGATCCCGCACTTCTTTCACCGTGAAAGTTTCGGCTAGATATTCATCCTCATTACGTTCGTATGGGATGTTAATTTGGTCAAAAATTTCGTTATCTGACTCGCTTTCGGAATTTGGCTCGATCGACGTTTCTGACCTATCGTCGCTGTTTTCCATTTCTGGTGGAGAAATTTCATGATTTGATTCGGAATGTTCGATTATTCCCGAAGTCCCTTGTGGGACTGATTCACTAGCACTATTATTTTCGTTTGTTGGACTAAGAGCTGCTGGAGGACTGACCGTATTGTCTTCCACATTTTGATTATCCTCGATTGCAGGTAAATCGGATGGATTACTGGTACTTTCTAATATCGGTGTGTTTTCTGGGCTTGCAGAACGATCTGAAAGATTGCCCGGAATGTCCTTAGGCTGATTTTTCGGACTATTTTGATCGGCAATGTTTTCTGCATCTTCCTCTGATTTGTGGACATTTGATATATCCGATATATCGCTAGAGCTGTTCTCCTGATTTTGTATTTCGGGATATACTACTGAGTCCGAGCTATCGGAACTATCGATTAGTGGTTTTGGTGAAACGATCACTGTTGCAGGAAGTTCGCTAGCGTTTGATTCTACTGGTTGTTTATCAGGTGTTTTCGGCTTCTTTTCCGGCTTAAACTCGAAAATCGCGTCGGAATCTGAATCGGATATTTGTTGTTTTGTCCGCTTTTTAGGCGTGACTGTTTCCTGCGTAAATTTAATTGTCTGACCGACATCCGGATCAGGAGAGTTCTCCTTTTCCTTTTTCCTAGGGATCTCGTCAGAGCTAGTATCAGATATTTGTTGTTTAGCTCGTTTCCTAGGCGCGATTTTAATTTTTTGATCGGAGTCCGAACTTGGCGGATTTTCTTTCTTCTTTTTCGCGGGAATCTCGTCGGAATCGGTTTCGGACGGATCCTCTCGTGTTCTGAAACGTATAGGCATGACTAACAATACTGATTTTTCGTTTTTTGGCGTTTGCTTTTCAGGCGGATTTCTCGACAGAGCGTCGGCGTTGGCATTTACTCTACCCGGTTTATAAACGATTTTGTATTCGTAATTCGCGAGTTTTAGGCGCCAGTGGACTAACCTGTTCGCCGGGTCCTTTACCGAATCTAGCCATACTAACGGTTTATGATCGGTCACGAGAGTGAACTCTCGGCCGTAAATGTAGGGTCTGAAGTGCCCTACGCAATAAACGATTGCCAATAACTCTTTTTCGATTGTGGAATAATTCAATTCCGCGTTTGACAATGTTCGCGATGCGTATGATATTGGTTTGTCTGAACCGATTCTACCTTGGCTAAGGATACCACCTATCGCGATATTCGAAGCGTCGGTTGTTATAATAAAAGGACGAGTAAAATCTGGGTACTGCAATACCGGCTCTTTGCACAAGGCATCTCTGAGTTTAGTAAATGCGTCCTCCTGTTTTTGAGTCCACTTGAAGAGTGCCTCCTTTTTGAGCAACTGCGTTAAAGGTCTAGCGATGGCGGAAAAGTTTTCCACGAATCGGCGGTAATAACCCGCCAACCCGAGGAATTGTTTAATTTTTTTCGGACTGGTTAAGCGCGGATAGTTTTTTATTGCTTCGATTTTTTTGGGGTCTGGTTTTACACCGTTTTCGCTTATGACGTGACCCAGGTATGCTACTTCCTTGCGCAAAAATTCGCACTTATCCGGCTGTAATTTCAGGTTCGCTTTTCGCAATCGCTCGGCCAATTTGGCGAACTTGATTTCGTGCTCCCTTAGTGAGCTGGCGTATATCACAATATCGTCGAGGTAAACGAAGAGCTCGTTACCCTGTAAGCCGCATAAAACGCGGTCCATTAGTCGTTGAAACGTTGCCGGAGCATTTTTGAGCCCAAACGGCATACGATTAAACTGATAGTGCCCAAATGGCGTTGAAAATGCGGTTTTATGTGCATCGGAAGGATGCATACGGATTTGATGGAAACCGCTAGCTAGATCGAACACAGAAAAATATTTCGCACTACCCAACTGGTCGAGAATTTCGGTTATGTTAGGAAGCGGGTAGGCGTCGCCGATTGTTTTCTCGTTCAAGTTTCTGTAGTCAATTACCATCCTCCATCTCGGTTTTCCCTGTGAATCGGCCTTCTTTGGCACGATCCAGAGCGGAGAGCTGTATGGGGATTCGGATGGTTCAATAATTTTCCCGTTTATGAGGTCGCCAATTTGTTCCGCAATCTCGTCTTTGTGAGCAGGAGGGAATCGGTACTGGCGAGTGAACACAGGTTGGTCATCTGTTGTCGATATTTTATGTTCGACCGCGTTCGTATGATCCAAAAAAGTGTCCCGGGATATAGAATAGATCGGAGTTTTCCTCGATCAATTTCTCGACGCTTACTCGCTCTTCGGCATTCAGATCCTCGAGTCTTAGTAAGTTTTTGACTTGTTTTACGCGTTCGCTCTCGACTCGTAAAACCGATTGAGTGCATGTGCTCTGTATGATACTGTGGCAAACCGGGTCTTCTACGCTAAGTAATTCCCCGGGTTTGCGGCAGTTTTGCGGACAATATCCCGAACTGGGATCGTAGAGCTCGAATGCCTCTAAGGTCACTGCCGGAACAGTGAGCTCCACGTCCTCCTCGTTGGTATTGACTGCTATCGAACATGCTACACCATTTTTATTTGATGCGAGAGTATTACCTAGGTAAACTCCCGCTCCTGCATCTAGACGGGGAATATATCCCTCTTTTATTTCGGGATTCTTTACCCTGACATAATAGACTACCCGAGATCTCCCGGGTATTACCATGGTTTCGCGATTTTTAAACGGAAGTGAATGATTTTTCCACCTGACAACTTCCTCGTCCCAATCGATTGTCGCCCGATTTTTCGCGTGAAATTCCGAACCGAGTATGCCGTCCTGTTTGATTGGAAATTCGTCCCTGACCACGTGAAATTCTGATTCCGTCCCCTTAATATTGATCGATGTTGAGCCTATGGTGAATACAGGTACTTCTGAGATTCCCCTGAGCTTCAATATATCGTTCTGATCTATTATGACGTCCGGATTTAATGCTCTTATTTTTATGAGGTTTGCGTCGGACCCAGAGTCGACGAGAAAGTCAGTTAATTTTTCCAGTTGTGGAGACTCGATTTCTACAGTGGGGGTGAACGATTGTTTCCCTAAGCGGATGTTGACGGAACGGACGTTTCGCACGCGATATTTACCGTGCGCACCGGACGCTCTGAGGTTATTTTCTCCGCTCGGTTCGCGCCGGGTTTTTCCGAGCGGGGATTCGCGTTTCCCGCGTTACGCTTTTCGTCGTTCTGTTTTTTGTAACACTGGGTGATTACGTGTCCCAGTTTCGAGCAATAGTCGCAGGAGGGTCGCGGTTTCGCGTCCGCGGTTTTCTCCCAGTTTTGCGTTCGGATTGGATTTTTATTACCTTGTTGGTGATTATCGTTGGCTTTCGATCGCTGTGGCCGTTTTTCGGGGTATTTGACCCAACAATCCTCGGATTTATGGCCCTTTTTATTACAGTTACCGCAGATTAGGGTATCGCGAGCCACGATTGATTTAACGTTGGTCTGCGAATTATTTTTATTTTCCGAGCGCGTTTCTCTGAAATTTATGTGATCCTTTTCGATTTCTTTTTCGATTTTTACTGCGTTCGAATAGGCTGCGGCGAGAGTCGCGCAGCCCTCTAATTTAAGTCGGAGTCTAAAGTCTGGGGGTAAACCGGCCACAAAACACTCGAGAGTCTCGTTTTCGAGTGCTGTTTGTCGAGTGCGCGCTGTCGCGCCGTTGTCGGGTATCTCCTCTTCCGTTATTGCGGTGTGGAGATCTTTTACCCGACTTATATAGTCGATAACGTGCTCGTTTTTGTTTTTCGCGATATTGCCTAGTTCTCCTCGGTATTGATTGAGCGTTTTCGATGCGCCGAAGACTTCTTTTAGGCGATCGGTAAAAGCTTTTACGTCTGTGAATGAATCGTCTTCCATCGCGGTGTACGCACGGCCCTTGAGTTTATTACGGAGAAGCCGTGTCAAAGTTATTTCGAGTTCCGCGGGAAACATATCTCTGGCCCGTTTGCACGCCCGAACGAATTTTAAAACCGATATATTCTCACCGGAGAACATCGGGATTCCCTCGAGGATATCTTTGAAAGAAAGTCGCGGGTGATTCGGGTCGTGGTGACTCGCGTTGGCCGAATTATTTGGCGCGGCCCGGGTCACTGACGGCTGAGATCCTGCTACCCGATTGCTGAGACGCATCATGTCGCCTTTAATCGTGTCGAGTTCTAACACTAAATTCGAAAGTACGTTTTGAAGTCCCTGATTTGTTGCGGGGTTCTCTGTACGATTTTCGTCAGACGGACGTTGATTCAAAATATTTTGACCTTGCAGTTCTAGTTCACGAGAAGCCAGATCTGCCTCCATGTCGTGGAGTCTCTGTTTTTCTGCGATTAATTGTTCGTGCAAATTGAGAAGTTCCTCTTCGTTGAGAGGCATTTTGGTGTTTAACTATTTGTAACCGATTGCTGTCAAAATGAATAATTTAGCGACACTTGCAGAGAATACTAATTGGAAAATTTTACTTTGAGTGTCACGCGCTATTTTGTTTCGAATAAATATTTCAAAAACGATAAAATGTTTCGAACTGATATCTACATATATTGTTAGGTATTTCTATTAATTTACCGATTTTTACAAATTGTATACTGATTTTACGCGATTTTATAATGATTTTGCGAGATTTTATAATAATTTTACACTGATTTTACATATGTTTTACCAACGAAGTTAATAGCAAATTTAAGCTAATGTTCGATGGACACTAATTGACCTTTAATATTTTAGCTCGATTGTGAATTAAACGTTTTTCGATTCGATTTTGCAAATTTTACACTCTATCCAGTAACTATCCCACCGCTGTCACCAGAAAAATTATATAACCTGTTACGTCGCGGGTTGTATTTGTTCGGCGAGACATTGACGTGTCTATCGGCGATAGAGCGATTTGTAACGGATTATATGAGATGCTCCATTGTTTAAACCGGAATGCGCCGGTTAGGGATCGGAGCAGCACCGGATGAGTGTGGTTTGTATTTATTTCCGATTTTATCCTAATGTGATACTATACCTTATTCTCTTTTCTATCGAATGGCAGGTGATGAGCTTCTGGGGGGCGTAGCGGGTTGAAGGCGCTACTTTCCGAGGATCAGCTCTGGAGAAGACGCAGGGGATGGCCTGTCCTCGTTTATCACCGTGGAGGCGTCTGAGGTGTCGCCGTCCTCTATAGCTGGCTCAGGATGAGGCAGAGGTCGCCGAATTCCCGTTTCCGCGAGTTGATCGCCGGGAGGGTGGTCGCGAATTATGAGAATTTTGTGCTTGACCAAAATGACGTCGGATACGATGCTCGGTAGTTTTTCGCAGCGATTCTGGTGAACTTTCCGGCGTGATTTTACGTTTGCTACGGCAGTAATTCGACCTCCACGCAATTGGACTTTCTGTTTGATGGGACTATGATCCATTAAAAGTTACGAAATACGACCAGTTCACATTTGTTGCTTTTCATTTTGGAGGGTTTAGGAAAGGGTTGAACCTTAACGTATTTATGCTACGATCCTTATCTAAAACCTTGCAATCTCATTTATATCAGAATCGATCTGTGTCGAGGCTGATTTTATAAGATTCAATGGTTTTTGAACGCAATTCTTATCTAATGTCCTTATCTAAAAGCTTGCAATCTCATTTATATCATCCTCAGTCGTTGCCGAGTCTGATTTTATAAGATTCAATAGTTTTTAAGCATAAATTCTTATCTATTTTCTTATCTAAAAGCTTGCAATCTCATTTATATCATCCTCAGTCGTTGTCGAGTCTGATTTTATAAGATTCAATGGTTTTTAAGCATAAATTCTTATCTAGTTTTCTTATCTAAAAGCTTGCAATCTCATTTACATCATCCTCAGTCGTTGTCGAGTCTGATTTTATAAGATTCAATGGTTTTTAAGCATAAATTCTTATCTAGTTTTCTTATCTAGACCTTAATTAATTGGTATTGAGGTGGTCTTGGAATGAAGAGTTTCGTGGTTATGGCAACAAATGCGAAATACTCGTGGAATGTGAAATTATAGAGCGTAAATACGACTACGTCCAATGGTGTGGTTTGGCTGAGCTTACTTACGTCGTAGTCTGTCGTTGGAGAAGCGCGGTGCCTCTGTCCGATCGTCGGTTATTGTTTATTGCCGAGGAACGGGTTGTACGGATTATTATATTTTAATCGTTTTATTTAATCGGATCGATAGGATTCGAAGAGGTATATTCGATATTTATTTGATATACTACGAAAACTATTCGCTTAGATATATTGTATCGGTTGAATACCGCCTGGTCGCAGCCAGGTATTTATCGCGCTATTAATGGTTGAATGATTATTATGTCGGATCCCTAAGGTCCGGTAGAAACAAAGACTGAATTATTACAAAAATAATATACCGCGTCGCGAGTGCCTCACTAGACACTTCAAGTACGAACCGTCGGTGAAGAAAATTGTCAAAGAACAATTATTTGTATAATATACCGGGATCGCGAGAGTCTCCTCGAGGGATCTCTATGAGTCGACCGCCGGTGATGAGAGTCGTCGAAGAACTGAAGATCCATCGGAGCGCTCCCGACCCGCGAGTCTCCCGAGTCCGCGAGTAGCGGTGGGGAGGCCCTCGCGGATTTGCTCCGTTCGGCTGGCCAATGATGGGCGCCCCTGTGTACTCCCGCCGCGGTGTACCGTCTTCGAAGTGGGGGCCGCCGTTGTCTCGCGGCAGCGTGATGGATGGAGGGGCAGCCGCTCGTGGTTTCGCGGTAGCCGCGCTGTCCCTCGAAGTGGGGGCCGCCGTTGTCTCGCGGCAGCGTGATGGATGATGGAGGGGCAGCCGCTCGTGATTTCGCGGTAGCCGCGCTGTCCCTCGAAGTGGGGGCCGCCGTTGTCTCGCGGCAGCGTGATGGATGATGGAGGGGCAGCCGCTCGTGATTTCGCGGTAGCCGCGCAGTCCCTCGAAGTGGGGGGCCGCCGTTGTCTCTCGGCAGCGTAACGGATGATGGTGGGGGCCGCCTTTGTCCCACGGCAGCGTAACGGATGATGGTGGGGGCCGCCTTTGTCTCACGGCGAAGGGCTTCTCGAGACCGCCTTATCGGCGGGGCTTCGTGGAACCGAGCCATCCAATGGTGGGGCAGCCGTCTTCATGGAGCCCTGTGCTGATGCAGCATCCCACGGGTCTGAATCCCAACGGCAGAGAGTTTCTCGGGATCGCCTTATCAGGGGCGATTCTCAGAGTTGTTTGTTGGAGCCTCGTCCGGTCTCACCGCAGCCGTGCCGTTGCTGGTGGTGCTGCCTTTGTCCCACGGTAGCCGTGCCTATGCAGTATCCCACGGGCTCGCTTCTTAGAGAGCCCTTATCGGCGACGATTCGCGGAGCTGATGTCGGAGCTGCGTCCGGTCTCATGGTAGCCGTGCCGTTGGTGGTGGTCCTGCCTTTGTCCCACGGCAGCCGTGCCTATGCAGCGTCCCACGGGCTCGCTTCTTAGAGAGCCCTTATCGGCGGCGACGATTCGCGGAGCTGTTGTCGGAGTCGCGTCCGCTGCGCCATCCGATACATTATTAAATGATGGCTTTACTGATTATTAGCCTTTTGTTACTACGTATTGTGCGGCTAGCCTAGTATAATTGTTTAATGATAATTATTACTAGTTAACAATTTACACGGTTGTTAACAATAAACAATTAAGAAATCTTTGCCGTTTACATTCTTAACTTTATACCTAAATTCCTGATACAATATTTATTTATTATCATAATGATATTCCGCGCCGTCGAGCATCTTCTCGACGCCGACCCGCTTTGCATAGGGAGCTCAAGATCGATTCGGTATTCTGGTGTTGTCCGCGTTTTGATTAATTACGAACAATATATTTTATGGTTGCTATTTTATGTTGTGAAGAATGGTATTTGCTCGTCAGATTATTGGTAATTAATGTTCATTTATTATTAATAAAGAAAATATGGATTGGTTATTATATGGCGCTATGGAATACCGTGTTCATACCGATCTCCCGACGTTACGCGTATTTTTAAATGTTATGAAATTATTTGTTAACATTTTTATTTATAGTTAACAATATTTGTTTATTATTATTTTGAGCCGTTGAGCGTTGTTTTATAATGATACTCCGGCGTTGAGCGTATTTAGCATGTTTTGAAATTATTTGTTAACAATTTGATTGTTAATAATATTTATTTATTGTAAGTTGAATTCCCGACGATTGGTCGTCGCGTTTTTAGTTTCCCTGGTGATTTTGAACCGATTCGCGCTTTCCGTTCGCGCTAGAGACTTAATTCCGTAATTTTCCAAGGTCATGCCCCCTTTTTCACAAACCGCTCACAGTGACCCAGAAATGCGTCGAAAAACGTGGTAGGGCTTGGCACTATGTAACACTAAAAGGATTTTGTGCTTCCAGTAGCGTGCTCGGATTTTGCTAAAAGCTCGCGGTTTAGTTTTTACGATAAGTTAAAGTTCAACAAATTTTCCTCGGACTTCGCCTTTGGCCGTATATAGTCCGTTTCGCCACTCACGTTACCCTTATACTCTGTAGGGTGTTATTATTTGTGGTTGTTATTTTTATTGTTTATTACGTTGATTAATTATGATTGTTTATTGTTTATCATTATTACTAATATCTTTATTATAATGTTGCGGCATTGTTTCTAGCCGCTAGTGAAGGATAACTAATTGTTTCAAAAAAAAAATTTGTGTCGGCATGGACTATTCTTTCTGTCCCATATTCGACCCAGGACGTAACAATACAAAATCATCATGGGGAAAATCGTACCACGATTATGCGGCGAAACTGGTAATAGAGACCCGACAGTAATAAAACGTCTTGTGGATATATTCGTCAATAGGTATCGCACTAATAAAAGGGAATTTCCCCCACCACAATGGGCTGTCGCGCGGAGGCAGGACCACCCGACTCCCCCTCCAGCGGTTAACTCAACACTGAACGCGCGGACGACGGTGCACGCGCGGAGCAGCGTCAGACGGCATTCACCGGTGATCAACGCAACAGCTCGCATTAAGCATTCAAGGCATTCGGCAAAACCTATAACGAGTGATCTGTAAAGCTTGTGACGAGTTTTTAGCGAAATCGGGTTATTCTCAATAGTGCTTAGTGTTAATAGACTCTCGTAGCGAGCATTAACTATAGTGTTTAGTGTTAATAAACCTTATTGTAGCGAGTATTAATAAATTCCAGTGTTAAGTGTTAATAGACTCTCGTAGCGAGCATTAACTAACTTTAGTGTTTGGTGCAAATAGACTTAGTGCATCCAAGCTTCAACCAGGAGAAAGACTCCCATCGATTCCACCATGCGAGTGAAAACTCGTAATTTTGTTCAGCCTACCGCAGGCCCATACATGCGGCCTCAACCGAACTCCAGGCGAACAAGAAGTAACACCACGGTTGTAGAGAAGCCACCTAGGGGGAGATATACAGTCCGGAAGAATTGGAGGAAATCCTGGTAGAGCCGCTACCCGAAATCTACGAGGTCTTCAAGGCCTACAACAAAGAATATTTTAATAACCGGGTTCGGGGATTCGAGGTGCAATGGTGCCCTCAGCTGGTGGGTAGCGCGGGAAGGTCGAAGATCAGACCGTTCCAGCGACTAACTCTCTCGAAGAAACTGCTGTTGGGACGGAAAATCAAGATAATGGTGGAAACCCTTTTACACGAGATGATCCACGCTTATATATTTAACAACACGCGTGAAGACGGCCTCGCTCATGGAAAAACATTCCTCGACATGATGGAGAATATAAACGAAAAGAGCGGCCTCAACGTCACGGTGTACGACGAAAATGGGTTGGAGCATATCTCGCATCTCCAATGCGTTTGGCGATGCACGAGGTGTGGATTGGAGCTGGTGAGGCTAAAGAGGAGGACGGACCAGCCTATAGACAGAGTCGCGCGGAATCATTTGCAGAAGTGCAAGGGGAAATGGATAGAGACAAGCCGGTAGAGACTACGGGGACTAACCGAGGGCATGTCTGTTCCAGAATGAGGGTAATGGTACTCCTTCTTCTCCTCCTCATCGGCGTCGCAGAAGCTACGGGGCTGATTGGTTACGATTGCGGCGGGTCAACGCTAAACATCACGACCATATCTCTGAACGGCGTCACGGAATGCGACGTACCGCTGACGGAACCAACAACTACGACTACCTACATCCAGCTGCTCCAGCTAACGGACTTCAACAGCGCAAAAGTCACCGAGTGTAGGATCGAGATCGACAGGACAATCTATCATTGTGGGATGCACTCCCACAATTCAATAGTCCACAACGGAAGACAAGTCTACCTCCACGAACTAGACGAGAGGTCGTGTCAAAGAGTTCACGAGACGGGGATTTTGTCGGTCAGCAGCTCGGGACAGCTCATTGGCCTGCGTCAGAACAGCACCACAACGAGAGGCATCACGATGGCCGGGTCCATCTCGGTCGACGGCAAGTGCATCGGGACTCAGTACAGCGACCCGTTCGGCACATGGGACAACGTCGTCGTGCAAGCCTCGGTGAGTGTCACATTACTTAGTTACGAAGCAACGGTCAACCTGGCGGCCGACGAAATAGTGCTGCAGACCGGAACTCGCTGCGCGTTGGCAGACGGGAACTGCATCGATATCAACGGAAACAGCGCGTACTGGAAAACTGAACCCACGGACTCGTGCAATTTCAATCGGTACGATGTCCTTTACGAGGGAAAAGCTACGAAATTAGTTTCTATCGGGGACCGCGCGAACTCACCTGATGTGTACACGCTGACAACTCAGGAAACCCCATTCGCTCTGGCTAAACGTTCGGAACTCCAATTGTGCGGGTACGTTTTGATTCGAACCGAGCACCCGAAATTGTTTATTCTGGAAACACAAAAGGGGGAGTCGTTTGCGGCACGAAAACCGATATCAGTATCAAACCTGGACATATTCTCTTACATCAATTCGAAATTTGTCTATGTGGAAAAACATGTGAAACTTCAAATGAAGAATCTGTATAAGGATATACTCACTCAACGTTGTAACCTGGAACGACAAGTCCTCCAGAACGCTTTATCGATCTCCGCGATATTACCGGAGAAATTCGCGTTCGCCCTCATGAAGGGGCCAGGATATATGGCGATGATCGCAGGAGAAGTTGCACATATAATCAAGTGCATCCCTGTGGACTGCAGTTTACGTCGCACGGACGAGTGTTACCACGAGCTGCCGGTCACATACAGGAACGAGTCGTTCTTCCTGTCAACAACTTCCAGGATGTTGCTAAAATCAGCTACACAGATGGAGTGTGATCCCACACTACCGGCCTTATTCCAAATAGACAACGCATGGTATAGGTTCTCGCCACACCCGATCGAAGTGCCGACACCACAGTCATTGGTACCATCATCGAAACCGACGTGGCATTATTACGCTTCGATTGGAAATCTCGCCAACAGCGGAATCTACTCGGAAGCGGACATCAAGAAGCTTCGAGAACGAATAATGTTCCCAGCCGAAAAACCAGCTCTTCTGAATAATTTGGCAAGAGGATCGGTCGGTTACAGCATACCAGCGGGAAGTGTATCCATTCGAGGATTGCTCGACGAGAACACTCTCGAACACCTGGCCGAGAGTGCAGCAAAACGATTCTGGCATGGATTCGAGAGGTTCGGCATAGCCAGCGCCGGAGTCTTCGCCATCTATGTCATCATAAAAATCATTAAAACGATCATCGATACGTGCATTCATGGGTACGCAATCCACTCGTTATACGGATGGAGTATCCACCTGTTGGGAGCCATATGGAGTTCTGTGACAGGTTTACTGCTCACACTGGGCCACAGACGTGTAACACCTTCCACTGATATTGAGAGTGGACCGAGCACGGGAGAAAGGGTAGATTTGCCGAAATCAAATGATGAGCCTATCTACCCCAACTTGACGTCGAGGGACAGCGCAAAACATCCAACGACGACGGATCGGGTAGGGTTATCAACCAACCCCAACTTAACGGCGAGCGACAGCGCAAGATATTCAACGACGATGGATCGGGTAGAGTTATCGACCTACCCCAACTTGACGGCGAGGGAAGACACAAGATTTCCAACGCCGATACAACGGATCGATCCAGCACTTATCCGACGCCTTCACACTGGTCCTCAGCAGAGCCTCAGCACTGCTTCAGATTTAAGGGGGGAAGTGTTACGTCCTGGGTCGAATATGGGACAGAAAGAATAGTCCACGCCGACACAAATTTTTTTTTTGAAACAATTAGTTACCCTTCACTAGCGGCTAGAAACAATGCCGCAACATTATAATAAAGATATTAGTAATAATGATAAACAATAAACAATCATAATTAATCAACGTAATAAACAATAAAAATAACAACCACAAATAATAACACCCTACAGTACTCTGTAGGGTGTTATTATTTGTGGTTGTTACGGCCAAAGGCGGATAAGAAAACTAGATAAGAATTTATGCTTAAAAACCATTGAATCTTATAAAATCAGACTCGACAACGACTGAGGATGATATAAATGAGATTGCAAGCTTTTAGATAAGAAAACTAGATAAGAATTTATGCTTAAAAACCATTGAATCTTATAAAATCAGACTCGACAACGACTGAGGATGATGTAAATGAGATTGCAAGCTTTTAGATAAGAAAATAGATAAGAATTTATGCTTAAACACTATTGAATCTTATAAAATCAGACTCGACAACGACTGAGGATGATATAAATGAGATTGCAAGCTTTTAGATAAGGACATTAGATAAGAATTGCGTTCAAAAACCATTGAATCTTATAAAATCAGCCTCGACACAGATCGATTCTGATATAAATGAGATTGCAAGGTTTTAGATAAGGATCGTAGCATAAATACGTTAAGGTTCAACCCTTTCCTAAACCCTCCAAAATGAAAAGCAACAAATGTGAACTGGTCGTATTTCGTAACTTTTAATGGATCATAGTCCCATCAAACAGAAAGTCCAATTGCGTGGAGGTCGAATTACTGCCGTAGCAAACGTAAAATCACGCCGGAAAGTTCACCAGAATCGCTGCGAAAAATTACCGAGCATCGTATCCGACGTCATTTTGGTCAAGCACAAAATTCTCATAATTCGCGACCACCCTCCCGGCGATCAACTCGCGGAAACGGGAATTCGGCGACCTCTGCCTCATCCTGAGCCAGCTATAGAGGACGGCGACACCTCAGACGCCTCCACGGTGATAAACGAGGACAGGCCATCCCCTGCGTCTTCTCCAGAGCTGATCCTCGGAAAGTAGCGCCTTCAACCCGCTACGCCCCCAGAAGCTCATCACCTGCCATTCGATAGAAAAGAGAATAAGGTATAGTATCACATTAGGATAAAATCGGAAATGAATACAAACCACACTCATCCAGTGCTGCTCCGATCCCTAACCGGCGCATTCCGGTTTAAACAATGGAGCATCTCATATAATCCGTTACAAATCGCTCTATCGCCGATAGACACGTCAATGTCTCGCCGAACAAATACAACCCGCGACGTAACAGTCAAGAATTTCGTTAATGTTAGGAAGTGGGTAGGCGTCTCCGATTGTTTTTTCGTTTAGGTTTCTGTAATCGATTACCATCCTCCATCTCGGCTTCCCCTGTGAGTCGGCCTTCTTTGGCACGATCCAGAGTGGAGAGCTGTATGGGGAATCGGATGGTTCTATTATTTTCCCTTTTATAAGGTCGCCAACTTGTTCCGCAATTTCATCCTTGTGAGCCTGCGGGAATCGATATTGGCGAGTGAAGACAGGTTGATCATCTGTCGTGGAAATTTTGTGTTCTATCGCGTTTGTGTGATCTAAGAATTGTCCCGGAACATGAAAGAGATCGGCGTTTGCTTCGATCATTTTTTCTACGCTTACTCGCTCTTCGGCATTCAAATCCTCGAGTCGTAATAAGTCTTTTACGAGTTTTACGCGTTCGCTCTCGACACGCAAAACTGAGTGGTCGTGCGTCTGCTGAATGATTTTGCGGCAATCCGGATTCTGTACGCTAAGTATTTCACCGGATTGGCAGCAATCTTGCGGACCATACCCCGAACTGGGATCGTAGAGCTCAAATGCCTCTAAGGTCACTGCCGGAACAGTCAGCTCCACGTCCTCCTCGTTGGTATTTACCGCCATCAGGCACGCTACGCCTTCCTTATTTGATGCTAAACTATCTCCCAGAAAAATTCCGGCTCCAGCATCTAGGCGGGGAATATAACCCTCTTTTACTTCGGAGTTTTTTACCCTTACGTAATATACTGCTCGAGACCTTTTCGGAATCACTACGGTTTCGCGATTTTTAAAAGGAAATGTATTGTTCTTCCAACGGACTACCTCCTCGTTCCAATCGATCGCCGCTCGATTTTTGGCATGAAACTCGGATCCAAGGATAGCGTCCTGTTTGATCGGAAATTCGTCTCTAACCACGTGAAATTCGGCCTCAGTCCCCTTAATATTTAGCAATGTCGAGCCTATGGTAAACACGGGTCCGTCCGATATACCCCTGAGCCTCAATATCTCACTTTCGTCTATTACGACATCCGGATTTAGTGCTTTAATTTTAATGAGGTTAGGATCGGAACCGGAATCTACGAGAAAATCAGTTACGTTTTTTAATTGGGGAGACTCGATTTCTACCGTGGGAGTGAACGATTGTTTCGCTAAGCGGATGTTGACGGTACGGACGTTTCGTTCGATATATTTACCGTGCGCACCGGGCGCTCTGTTGGCTTTTCCGCTCGGTTCGCGCCAGGATTTTCCGAACGGGGGTTCGCGTTTCCCGCGTTTCGTTTCTCGTCGTTTTGTTTTTTGAAACATTGAGTTATTACGTGTCCGAGTTTCGCGCAGTATTCACAGGAGGGGCGAGGTTTACCGTCCCGATTTTTGTCCCAAACTTGTGTTTTATTTGGAACATTATTGTGTTCCGCGGTGGTGCCGTCGGTCCTCGGTCGTTGAGGCCGCTTTTCCGGAAATTTCGACCAACAATCGTCTGATTTGTGGCCCTTTTTGTGGCAATTTTCGCAGGATAGGGATTCGCGAGCCGCAATTGTCTTTACGTGAGTTTGTGACGGTTTTTTATTTTCGACACCCGTCACTCTGAAATTTACTCGATCTTTTTCAATCTCTTTTTCGATTTTGACCGCGTTCGCGTAGGCTGATGCGAGAGTCGTGCAACCCTCTAGTCTAAGCCGGAGTCTAAAGTCTGGTGGTAAACCGGCGATAAAACAGTCGAGCGTTTCGTTTTCGAGTGTGGTTAAACGACCACGCGGTGTCGCGCCGTTTTCGAGGTGTTCCTCCTCCGTTATCGCGGCGTGAAGGTCTTTTACCCGACTTATGTAATCGATTATATGCTCTGACTGCTGTTTCGCGATGTTTCCCAATTCTCCGCGATATTGATTAAGTGATTTTGACGCGCCGAAAACGTCTTTTAGCCGATCGGTGAATGCTTTAATGTCCGCGAAAGAATCGTCTTCCATCGCGGTGTATGCGCGGCCCTTGAGTTTGTTTCGGAGAAGCCGAGTTAACGTTAACTCAAGATTCGCGGGGAACATATCTTTTGCACGTTTGCACGCCCGAACAAACTTTAAGACGGATATATTTTCGCCGTTGAACATAGGGATTCCTTCGAGGATATCCTTGAATGAAAGTCGCGGGTGATCTGGGTCGCTATTACCGGTATTTTGTGGATTAATCGGTGTAGCTCGCCCCGCTAACGGGTGAGACGCTTGTACGCGATTACCGAGTAGCGTCATATCGCGTTTTATGTTATCGAGCTCTACTGTTAAATCTGCGATCACCTTTTGAAATCCCGGGTTTGATGGGAGATTTGCCGTAGGATTTTCGTCGGACTGACGTTGATTCGAAATCTTTTGACCCTCTAAGTCTAGCTCGCGAGCAGATCTGTCTCCATTTCTAGGAGTCTCTGTTTTTCTGCGATTAATTGCTCATGCAAATTAAGAAGTTCCTCTTCGGTGAGAGGCATTTTGAAAATGATACTTTTACGTTATTGAAAATTTTAATCAAATTAATAGCGAATGAAAGCTAATGTAATATGGATATTATTTGAATTTTAATACGTTACTCGATCGCAATTAAATTAAAACAAAATGAAATATTCAATTGGTTTGCAAATTTTACACTTTATCCAGCGAATATCCCACCGCTGTCACCAGAAATTTTAATATACTGTCCTGTTATGTCGCGATTTATTTTTAATTGGTTTTTCCCTTTCTGTTTTTCAGAAAAATCCCGGATCTACGAGTGAGCGACTTTTAAGGAAGCATATTCGGATGCTCCAAGGTTTAAACCGGAATGCGCCGGTTAGGGATCGGAGCAAAACTGGATGAGTGTAATTTTTATATATAATTTTGGGGAATTTCGATTGTTAGTGGTGTAGTATACCTGATTTCCTTTTGTTTGTTTCTTTGTTTGGCAGGTGATGAGCTGTTGGGGGGCGTAGCGGGTTGAAAATTGCTAGACGCCAACGATTAATTCAGGAGAAGATGCCGCTGACCGCCTGTCCTCGTAGAGCACCGTCGAGGCGTCCGAAATGTTGCCGTCCTCCGTGATCTGGTCGTTGACGGGTCGATCCTCGCAGCTAGGGTCCTCGTTGGATTTTCCGACGGATGGTTTCTCGCGTTCTATGTAGACGCGGTGATCTTTCAGTATGTAGTCGGATACGATGGTTGGTAATTTTCTCCGCTTGGAGATGACGTTACGAGTGTCGTTTAATTTTACTGCGACCACCGAGTGGACGGTGATGAGTTTAGAGGTTTGAGTTCGGTGCTCCTGGGGAGACTGAACCGAGTTGAGGTTTACTAGAACGTTCGTTCTTATTTTACGCGACCCAAGTATCCGCGCAGCATGTCTACGACCCATTACGACTTTTACAATTGGAGGTTAATTCACACACAGAACCTCCCATAATGCGATTGAGGTCGAAGGGTGAGAGGAAAAGGAGTTGCGTCTTATATCAACTTAAATTAATATTGGATCAAATTTTTATCGAACTCGTTTGAGTTTCGATTTATATATAATCCAATTTTGGGTTAATCCTAGTTATGTTTACGCTTAATTCCAGTTTGATCGATCGGAGATCCTGGAGTACGCTCTGAATCTGGTTTTTATCAGTCTCCACTTGAGTGGTGACTGGTATTATCAGGTTCAGTTATTATGCCTAATTAACTTAACTAATAAGCGTCAATAGGTTTGGGTATTTATAGGCTTTCAATTTTATTATGGGGACTTGTGTGTGTGAATCAATCCCCAATATATGTTTCTTTTCGAGGCCTTTTGCCGTGATTGACTTACTTTGCAACGGTCTTACGTGAGTAGGATCGGTGTGTTGGGTGTCGTCGAAGAACGAAAGTAAATTTTATTAGTCGGAGTACCTTTTCGGTTTTAAATTCGGTTCGGGACGAATAGTTTACACTGAAGTTACAATTGGTATTGATCGATGATTATTGTAAATTTTAATAATTCAGAATATTGATCGCGAGGATATCTTAAATAGGTTAGAATATACCGAAGGGTTGATGCAGGATTCCGATCTTTAAGATTCGGTGGAAGTATATTTTATTGACAGATTATTTGTGATTCGAAATATTCGCGAGGATATCTTGTATCGGCTAGAATGTACCGCCTGGTCGCAGCCAGGTATCGATCGCGTTTTTTATTTATTCGTGACAATAATTACGAAAAGATTCTAAGTTAGAATTGACAATTATTCGATTATATATATGTACCGGGATCGCGTGAGTCTCTACGTGACCGCCGGAGATGAGAGTCGTAGAAGAACTGAAGATCCATGGTCCAGGCTCCCGCTTCGCGAGTCTCCCGAGTCCGTGGCTGGTGGCGGGGAGGCCCTCGCGGATTCGCTCCGCTGCTCTGGCCAATGGTGCGCGCCCCGTGCAGTCCCGTCGTGATTCGCCACCCCGTAGTGGGGAGCATCCGTTGTCTCGCTGCGGCCCGATGATGGGTGGTAGGGCAGCCGCTCGTGGTCCAGCGGTAACCGTGTTGTCTCCTGAGTGGGGGGATCCACTGTCTCGCTGCAGCATCGATGGTAGCTGGTGGGGCAGCCGCTCGCCGTCTCGCGGTAGCCGTACTGTCCCTATAGCGGGGGTACCCGTTGTCTCCTGGTCCTCGCGCCGTCCGTCAAAGTGGGGAATCCCTTGTCTCACGGCAGCGTCGATGGTAGATGGTGGGGCAACCACTCGCGGTTTCGCGGTAGCGTGCTGTCCCTGTAGCGGGGGTACCCGTTGTCTCGCGGCCCTCGTGCCGTGCGTCGAGTGGGGGATCCCTTGTTCTACGGCAGCGTCGATGGTAGATGGTGGGGCAGCCGCTCGCGGTTTCGCGGTAGCCGAGCTGTCCCTGTAGCGGGGGTAGCCTTTGTTGCGCGGCAGCGCAACGGTCGATGGCGGGGGCAGGCCGCGCGTGGAGCCGTATGCTTACGCAGCATCCCACGGGCTCGATTCTAAGAGGGCCTTATCGGCGGAGCTTCGCGGAGCCCGCCGTCGCGACTGCGTCCGGTCGCGCGGGCTCGCTTCTCAGAGAGCCTTATCGGCGTACCTTCGCGGAGCTCGCTATCGGGACTGCGTCCGGTCCCACACTCGGCCTGCCATCCGATATTTTATTCTCTAGCCTTATAGTTAACATTAATTATTCAACCATTATTCTTTGTTACATGGTTTAATACAATGTATGATTAGGCCATATGCCTAAGGTAATTATTCGTATTACTATGTGTATATCTTATATGGATATGTATGAATATTCAATTGTAATTGTTGTTAACAATTAATAATAAAGACATTATTTGTCATGAACTGATATTGCTAGTGCGCCCATCCTGCTATTTCGAATGGTGCGCCTATTCTATACGGTTTGAAATAATAATTAATTTTTCAGCACTTGCTAACGATAATAAAACGGATATTTAATTCAGTTTGATTATTACTACGTTAATCGCCATCCAATATTGATTTTGATGTACTATTCCGATGGTTTGAAAAGTAATTATTATTAGTAATTAATATTGATTGGAAATTAAAAATGATTACTTGATTATTATTATTTTGCGCCATCGAATATCGTTCCCACGACGATATTCCGATGTTGTCCGCGGTATATAAAAATTTAATGACGATTACTCTTTCGGTGACAGATTCGACCCAGGACGTAACAGGTTCAGTTCTGTATGAAACATTTGTCTCCTCCGCATGGTAACAAAAAACGAATTATTGTACTCAGTGCTACAATTGAAGCTCTCGTACACACGATACATATTTTTTACTTGTTGAACCTACTACGAGTGAGAGGAAAATTTATGCTTTGCGTACACAAGTTTCATGCGCAGCTTCATTTGCACCAGTTATACAATTTGTTTCTGTCGTTTCCATCAAGAGGAGGTAAATATCTCATACGGAATCAAAGTTTTGTTAGCATTTATTTGTCTACGATTCAAGGTGTAAAATCGATATCTTTTGGTGACGATAGATTTATACCATAGAAAAATATATTCTAACACAGGTTTGATTCCATATGAGAAAATATCTCATCTCTAGAATTTGTTTCTGACGTTCCCATCAAGAGGAGGCAAATAGCCTCCTCTTGATGGGAACTTCAGAAACAAATTCTATAACTGATGCGATAGAAGCTAGAAATACAACTGCAAATGAAACTTTTGTACGTAAAGGATATATTTTCTTGCTCAAAGCAGGTTCAACGAGTGAAAAAAATGTATATGGTAAAAAAACGAATTATTGTACTCAGTGCTACAATTGAAGCTTTCGTGGACACACGATACATATTTTTTACTTGTTGAACCTGCTACGAGTGAGAAGAAAATGTATGCTTTGCGTACACAAGTTTCATGCGCAGCTTCATTTGCACCAGTTATACAATTTGTTTCTGTCGTTTCCATCAAGAGGAGGTAAATATCTCATAAGGAATCAAAGTTTTGTTAGCATTTATTTGTCTACGATCCAAGGTGTAAAACAGATATCTTTTGGTGACGATGGTTTATCCCGTAGAAAAATAAATTGTCACGTCCTGGGTCACTTCAGCACCAGAATAAGTAACCGGCACACACACAAATTTTTTTTTTTCGATTTACTTTATTCTCGGGATCACTGAAATAATAAATATGGAAGCGAGACACACATAAACCTAGATAATAAGTCACAATACTACGACGACAGAATCGTCGTATAATATCAATACAATAGGTATTATCATAAAATAATATGTACGATAGTACACCGCAGCGTATCAACCGATAATACAATAATTTTCTAAGTAACCCGCATGTATTCGTACCACCAGGAAAATTCGCAGCTCTGACCAGCAATAAAACAATAACGTAGCCAAAAACACAACAAACAATAATAAAAATACAATTTTGAACAAAATGACTTTAAAAACATACTCTCGACACAAACTAACCGGAACACCCCCATAAAAGTACCATTCGGCAATAATAAACAACCATAAATGTCACAGGTAAAGTCCGAGGAAAATATTAAACTTCGAACGCAAATAAAAAATACAAGCGAAACGTTTCCGCAGAATCTGAGCACGCTAGCAGAAGGGGATAATCGTCACAAATAACAAACCCCTACGATGTTTCACCTTTCCGACGAAGTCCTGAGACACTGCGAGTAGTTTTTTGAGAAAAGGGACGTGACCTTGGAAAAATCGTAAATTAACTCCCTAGCGCGAACGGAAAGCGCGAATTGGATCAAAATTGCCATGAGGACTAAGAACGCGATAAACAATCGACTTACAGTAAATAAATATTATTAATAATAAATTTAATTGTTAATAAATAATTTCAAAATAGTTCTCTTTCTTTTCAAACAACGCCGGAGTGTCGTTGGAGAAGTGACACACGACGGCTCAAGTTAATAATAAATTAACATTATTAATAATAAATAAATTATAAACAAACAATTTCGAACACGCTAAACACGCCGGAGTGTCGTATGAGAAGCGACACTTGACGGCTCAAATTAATAACAAATTAACATTACTAACAATAAATAAAATTATAAACAATAAATTTCGAACATTCTAAAAATACGCAACGACGGATTGTCGAATAGACACGACACTTGACGGAGCAAAACAATAATAAATACATTCTTTTTCAACAATAAACAAATAATGTTATAATAAATAATAATATCAGAAACCTTTAATATGCGCGCATCGCCCAAATATCACCAGTAAAATGATAATCGGATGGCATTAAACTATAAAAACCAGATATCAAATTTATAAGTATTAAAATAACATTTGTCAATAATTAGTTATTATTTCAAGTACAGTATACGCACCATCCGAAATATCGGGATGGGTGCGTTTCCAATATCATAAAGGACGAATCCTTATTACTACTATTCAACAAATCTAACCGAATATTCATACGTAATAATACGCATACTTACCCCAGGGATTTGGGGATAATTACGCATTACATTAATCATTGTTATGTCATAGATCAGGCCTAGATGTCTAAATAATTAGCATTAATAATAAATAAGTCTCACTTAATAATGTATCGGATGAAGCGAGCGAAAGACCGGACGCGACTCCGACAAAGCTCCGGGAATCGTCACCGATAGCGGCTCTCCAAAAAGCAAAGCCGTGGGACAAAGGCAGTACCACGATCAACGGCGCAGCTACCGCGAGACCGGACGCAGCTCCGATAGCAGCTCCGAGAATCGCCGCCGATAAGCCTATCCCGAGAAGCTCGCCGGCCGTTGGGACTCAGACCCGTGGGATGCTGCATCAGCACAGGGCTCCATGCGCGGCTTGGCCCCCACCATAGCCCATCGCGCTGCCGTGGGACAAAGGCGGCCCCCACTTCAGGGGACAGCACGGGTGCAGCAGTACCGAGAGCGGCTGCCCCACCATCAATCATTGCGCTGCCGCGAGAACACGGCGGCCCCCACTTCAGGGGACAGCACGGGTGCAGCAGTACCGAGAGCGGCTGCCCCCACCATCATTCATTGCGCTGCCGCGAGACAACGGCGGCCCCCACTCAAGGGACGGTACGGCTAACGTGAGCTGCTGCCCCACCACGGGACGGCACGCGGTAGGCAGCGCACCATTGGCCAGAGCAGCGGAGCGAATCCGCGAGGGCCTCCCCGGCACCAGCCACGGACTCGGGAGACTCGCGAAGCGGGAGCCTGGACCATGGATCTTCAGTTCTTCTACGACTCTCATCTCCGGCGGTCGACTCCAAGAGTTCTCTCGAAGAGACTCACGCGATCCGGTATTTCCCTCGTAATAATTAATTGTCAGTTCAGACTTAGAGTCTCTTAAGGCAATTGTTAATTTCAAATAAATTCGCGATTGATACCTGGCTGCGACCTGGCGGTATTTCACTGTATAAAATATCGTTCGCAATTATTTCGTGTTTATTTTAATATAAATAAAGTCCAAATACAATATCAATAATCACTATAATAATAATGTACTTACGTTTGTAAACTCCGCGTAAAACTTTCGTCGCATATCAAAGAAAACCGAAACCCGCTACGACTAATAAAAGTTTAACAACATCCTAAGAAATCATTCCTGGAAGGCAGTTCTCTCAAGCCGTAAGTAAATCAGTGACACAAATCAAAAGAGAACAAATATATCTGGGATCAGTTCACATAATCTCCCACCACGAAACCCATTGCTTTATTATAAATATATATACACATATAAGTATATACACATAAGCATACATTTAAATAAGATTGAATCTTGAAAACCAGTTCTGATAATCATCGGTTCTGATAGATAGATTCATTTGGTAAGCTAAAGTGAATCTTATAAAATCAGTCTCGACGAAAGCCGAGTCTGATGAAAATTAGATTCAGCTAGCGTTAACAAGATTAGACGTAATATTAATTATTAATTAACTAGAATAAAAACCTAGGCTTAACCCAAAATCAGATTATATATAAATCAGACTTAACCAAGTCTGATAAAAATTTGATCTGATATTAATTTAAGCAATCGTTTTTCCAATATTACCAACCTCAACAATTATGGGACAAATAAAATGCGAACTGATCACCATTTATAACGTTCATCATGAAAAATAGATGTGTCTTTCTGAAACTAGGGTCGCATAGACCGAAAACGAGTGCTCCGACTAACCTAAATCCAGTTCTTAAACATATTACGCCGAAACCAGTGGTTTCAGACAATACGAACGATAATCAGAGCGTGATTGCTGTCAGGAAGGTTCCGACAATCACGTCCATCGTCTCACTAAAAAATCATCGAGTACATATAAGACGACCAATCTCTACTAATACTAAACCCGACGATCGGGCTGACTGCACGATTCGACCTGCCATCGAACAGACCGAGGAAGACGGCAACATTTCCGATGCTTCTACGGTGTTTTACGAGGACACGCGGTCTCTCACGTCCTCTCCAGAGTTGATCATCGGCACCTAGCACTCTCAACCCGCTACGCCCGACAGCTCAACACCTGCCAAATCCATAAAAATCAGGTAAGTCAATCGATCGACAGTCGAATAAACAAGCAAAACCCGAAGAGAAATGACACGCAAAATCCAGTACTGCTCCGATCCCTAACCGGCGCATTCCGGTTTAAACACGGAGCATCCTCATATAACCAGCTACCGGTCGCTCAAACGTTAAAATTCAGAAATTCCTGCGAAAGAGGGGAATAAATCGATTAATATCAAAGCCGCGACGTAACAAATTCCAACACAGGTTTGATTCCATATCAAATATTTCCCTTCGCTTGATGGGAACGGCAGAAGCAAATTCTATAACTGATGCGATAAAACTGCAAATAAAACTTTTGTACGTAAATGATATATTTTCTTCTCACTTAAAGCAGGTGCAACGAGTGAAAAATATATATATTGTGTGCTTACAAAACCTTCAATCGTAGGCCCTCTGCCTACTAATTTATTTTTTGTTGCCATGTGGAGGAGACGAATGCGATATTGTTACGTCCTGGGTCGAATTTGTCACCGAAAGAGTAATCGACATTTAAAAAATTGTATACGTATGTATATTTAATCGATATTTTAAGTAATAAAGCGGCGTGAGTCGCCGCATAATAGATTAGATTTACGATTCTGACACTTTGTCAAGCCATAAAGGCCAAAATATAAACATGAATCAGAATTTTATTAGAGCATTTGGCTAAGCATATCATATAGAGCTCCGAGGGGCTGGTGCCTTCCTACACTTTAGGACCAGCCGTTTCCGAGATATTCGAGGTTTTATATAAAAATGTATTTACCATCCTACGGTAGTTCAGTATACGCATCGGACTGCTTTATGCAAAATATTTCAATAATCCAAATATCGCCACAATTCGATGTCGATAATTAATAATAATTGCAAATCATTTTTATTAACATTTAATAATTATTAATAAAATAATAATTATTTTTATTTTATTTTATTTCTTTTGAAAACGCGCACAACATCGGAATATCGTCGTAGGAACGATATTCGATGGCACAAAATAATAATAATCAAGTAAACACTTTTAATTTTCAATCAACATTAATTATTAATAATAATTACTTCCAAAACGTCGGAATGTTATATCAGAATCAATATTGGATGGCGATTAACGTAGTAATAATCGAACCGAATTAAAATTGAATATCAGTTTTATTATCATTAACAATTGCTGACAATTAATTATCATTTCAAAACTTTATATAATACGCGCACCATTGGAAATAGCGGGATGGGCGCACTTGTAATATCAGTTCATGACAAATAATTTATTTATTATTAATTGTTAATAACAATGACAATTAAATATTCATATATAGTAATACGAAAAATTACTTTAGGCATTTGGCCTAATCATACATTGTATTAAACCATGTAATAAGGAATGATGGTTAAATAATTAATGTTAACTATAAGGCTGCCAGAGAATAAAATATCGGATGGCAGGCCGAGTGTGGGACCGGACGCAGTCCCGATAGCGAGCTCCGCGAAGGTACGCCGATAAGGCCCTCTCAGAATCGAGCCCGTGGGATGCTGCGTAAGCATACGGCTCCACGCGCGGCCTGCCCCCGCCATCGACCGTTGCGCTGCCGCGCAACAAAGGGTACCCCCCGCTACAGAGACAGCACGGCTACCGCGAAACCACGAGCGGCTGCCCCACCATATGCCATCCACGCTGCCGTGAGACAAGGGATCCCCCACTCAGCGGACGGCACGAGAGTCGCGAGACAACGGCTACCCCCGCTATAGGGACAGCACCGCTACCGTGAGACCGGGAGCGGCTGCCCCACCATATATCATCGGCGCTGCCGCGAAGCGACGGCTCCCCATCACTGTGCGGTACGTCTACCGCTGGACCAAGAGTGGCTGCCCCACCACCCGCCAGCAGGCTGCAGCAAGGCACCGGGTGCTCCCACTACAACAGAGAGGCGCACCGCGGCGGGACTGTATGAGGCACGCGTCATTGGCCAGCGGAGCGAAGCGAATCAGCGAGGGCCTCCCCCACCGCTACGCGCGGGCTTGGGAGACGCGCGAGCGGAGGAGCGACGATGGATCATCAGTTCTCGGTCAACTCTCATCTCCGCCGGTCGACATTCAGAGTTCTCACGAAGAGACTCACGCGATCCCGGTATATCTATATAATCGAATAAATTGTCAAGTCTGACTTAAGAATCTTTTCGTAATTATTGTCACGAATAAATAAAAAACGCGATCGATACCTGGCTGCGACCAGGCGGTACATTCTAGCCGATACAAGATATCCTCGCGAATATTTCGAATCATAAATAATCTGTCAATAAAATATACTTTTACCGAACCTTAAAGATCGGAATCCTGCATCAACCCTTCGGTATATTCTAACCTATTTAAGATATCCTTGCGATCAATATTCTGAATTATTAAAATTAATAATAATCATCGATCAATACCAATTGTAACTTCAGTGTAAACTATTCGTCCCGAACCGAATTTAAAACCGAAAAGGTACTCCGACTTATAAAATTTACTTTCGTTCTTCGACGACAAACAACACACCGATCCTAATCACGTAAGACCGTTGCAAAGTAAGTCAATCACGGCAAAAGGCCTCGAGAACAAATATATATATATTGGGAATTGATTCACACCCACAAATCCCCATAATCAAATTGAAACCCTACAAATACCCAAACCTATTGACGCTTATTAGTTAAGTTAATTAGGCATAATAACTGAACCTGATAATACCAGTCACCACTGAAGTGGAGACTGATAAAAACCAGATTCAGAGCGAACTCCAGGATCTCCGATCGATCAAACTGGAATTAAGCGTAAACATAACTAGGATTAACCCAAAATTGGATTATATATAAATCGAAACTCAAACGAGTTCGATAAAAATTTGATCCAATATTAATTTAAGTTGATATAAGACGCAACTCCTTTTCCTCTCACCCTTCGACCTCAATCGCATTATGGGAGATTCTGTGTGTGAATTAACCCCCAATTGTAAAAGTCGTAATGGGTCGTAGACATGCTGCGCGGATACTTGGGTCGCGTAAAATAAGAACGAACGTTCTAGTAAACCTTAACTCGGTTCAGTCTCCCCAGGAGCACCGAATTCAAACCTCTAAACTCATCACCGTCCACTCGGTGGTCGCAGTAAAATTAAATGACACTCGTAACCTCATCTTCAAGCGGAGAAAATTACCAACCATCGTATCCGACTACATACTGAAAGATCACCGCGTCTACATAGAACGCGAGAAACCATCCGTCGGAAAATCCAACGAGGACCCTAGCTGCGAGGATCGACCCGTCAACGACCAGATCACGGAGGACGGCAACATTTCGGACGCCTCGACGGTGCTCTACGAGGACAGGCGGTCAGCGGCATCTTCTCCTGAATTAATCGTTGGCGTCTAGCAATTTTCAACCCGCTACGCCCCAACAGCTCATCACCTGCCAAACAAAGAAATAAACAACAGGAAATCAGGTATACTATATCACGTAAGAATCGAAATTCTCCAAAATCATATAAAACTCTACACTCATCCAGTACTGCTCCGATCCCTAACCGGCGCATTCCGGTTTAAACCTTGGAGCATCCGAATATGCTTCCTTAAAAGTCGCTCACTCGTAGATCCGGGATTTTTCTGAAAAATAAACAGGGAAAAATCAATTAAAATAAACCGCGACGTAACAATATAGAATTGAAGCATTGTCAGAAACCGGTATGAAATTTTGCGTACGTTTTGTCTGAAAAATGGTGTGCGAATTAAATTATTACTCGGAATTGTTTCTTTCCGGCTGCACTGGCTGGACGATTGCAGGCTGGACCGGCACCGCCTGCTGCCCTAGTACAACTGCCGGACCCGGAGGTGCGACCGGTAGAGCAGCCTCATTCCCCGGTTGCACGTCCGTATTTTCGATGGCACCGTTATTATCGGGCATTTTCTGAAAACAATAATTAATTAATATACAACATTATACTGAGCGACTTAACAAGCGATCCTAAAAGCGACGGTTCGATGATCTTGAATGATCGCTGAAGTAACACGTCGGGCGTCTCATTCTTATTCCGCGTTTCGACAGTGAAGTATTTTGTTTGATTGGGTATCGAACAAACAATCGTAAAAGCAATCATGCAAGAAAGATCATCTTGGTCACCAAAAAGCTTATATTTGGACAGTTACTTGTACAGTTGTTTGTTCGGTGGTAAATCAAACAACCAACTTCACTGCTGAAGCGTGGTAAAAGAATGTCACCAGAGCAGTTGCTTCAGTGGTCGTTCGTTATTTTTGGCATAGAACCACTGTCGCTTTTAGGGTCGCTTGGTGCCAAAGATGAAAATAAAGCTAAAGAAAGCCATTGAATAATGAAGTTACTTACACGTGTTGATGGTTCGTCTGTTGTTGCAACACTGAAGTAGTGTAACAATTGGCAATATTCACTTTTTCATGCGACGGTGGCGCCATTCCGTTTTTCACGCGACTGTCGCGCCCTCAGTTGTATGTGATTAAAATAATCTATGATACCGCTCGACACCGGTCAGTTCTAACGTTGTTTAACGTTGTTATAACAACTATATTTTCGTCATTTTTACTTTTAGATCGTATCAACGAAATAAATTCACTACTTCTGGAAAGTTGCGGAACAGTTATTTGTCATAGAAAGGGAGGGCTTGACAAGTGTGAAAATGCCGCGTGTGAAAATTCACACGAGTCAGAACTCACTTTTCTACGCTCATGTCATTTGCATAATTTTTCATAAAAATAAAAATTATGCGTGATCTTCAAATTCATGAAGATCACGCTTTTCGTATTTGAGAAGTGTGTAATTGGGTAGGTTTGTACGCATGCGCAGTATTTTTCCCGCACGCGATGTGAAACAGAGCCTTTCTGCGCACACTTCAAGGGAACGGAAAGCGGGATTTTACGTGCATGCGTTAGGAAAAAACTTGTCGAGCAGTACTTACGCAGTTACGATCGGAAATTCGGCGGATGCAGATTCTCAAAAGCCTGTAAATCTAAATCTGTTATTTCACGTATATTGGGCTTATTAGCATTTATGGAAGTTAATATGTTGAAAAACGAGCGATTTTTATTAAACCTCATTTATAAGACCTGGCCGCTCCCGAGGCGCGTTATTTGAAGCAGCCAATAAGGAACGGTAATTTTTCACGCGAGGTGGGTACGGCAGCCTCTCATTGGCTACTTGAAATGACGCTCGCTGACAGAAGAAAAAACATACAGGTGCTTTCGATTTGCCGTTATAATGATGGTGCGCATGCGCACAATCGTTTTCTGGTACGAATTTCCACCAAAAAACGGCCGAGCGCATGCGCATGATCATTTTTTTATGAAAATTCGTTCCAGAAAACGACTATACGCATGCGCAGTCACGGTGTAATAACGAAAAAACGTCCAATTGGACACCCTGTATATCAGTGCGATTACATGAAAATCACTTCAGGCGAAAAGGATTAAAGTTCGCAAATGTTTATTGGCCTAAATAATTAGTTTCAACAGTAAGCGATTGTTAGAAAATTAGCATGACATTGTTATCGATATTATTTCCGTCCATAATGCAATTTTTATTGCTCTGCAAGGGCCGGTCCTTGTATTGGCCTCAAGTATAACCGAACTAGCCAATGGTCGTTACTGCTTTGATTTGTGCTACCACGGTATTGGTTGGTTAAAATCCGTATATTCTTCGCATACTTATATTTTTAGTCGGCTAGTATTCACGCGACTGTCTCGTGAACGTTTCGGACGATTTGTTTGTTAATTTTTTATTTTCTAGTGACTAATTCGCTTGTGTTGTTTGTTCGGTGTGGTGTTGAATACCTCGTTAAATATCGAGGAGCGCCGAATGTCGAAGCAAAATTTATATTGAACTTCGCCAAGCGGCAGAAATCTTTCAACAATAAAAAAGGAGGAAGAAGAAGAAAATTGACGATACATCCATGTAAGCAATCTTTACAATTGTTACGTCCTGGGTCGAATGTTGGACAGAAAGAGTAATCCGTACTCACACAAATTTTTTTTTTTTGGGACAAATAGCTATTATGCATGATTCTGCAAACAATGTAGTATCGTCATATCGCGTTATCATATAATTATTAATAATAATTAACAGCAATCAGCTTAAACAAATAATAACAAACTATAAACAACAATAAACAATAAATAAATAATAATCATAAGCAATATCACCCTAGAGGGCATAAATATAATGTGAGTGGCGACGCGAAATCCATACGGCCACGGGTAAGACCCAAGGAAAATTTGTTGAACTTTAGGTTGCTGTAAAAATGAAACCGCGAGCTTTTAACAAAATCCGAGCACGCTACTAGAAGCGGAATGTCCTTGTGGTCACTTTAGGTGCTAAGCAACACAACGTTTTTTGACGCATTTCTTGGCCACTGTTAACGGTTTGTTAAAAAGGCGCATGACCTTGGAAGATCTGGAATTAAATCCTCTGGCGCGAATGGAAAGCGCGAATTGGCTCAGAATCACTAAGAAAATTTAAAAATGCGACAACCAATCATTAGGAATTCACTTCCACAATAAATAAACATTATTAATAATAAATAAAATTAGTAATAAATAATTTCAAATACATTTTTAATACGCTCAACGCCGGAGTGTCGCATAGATACGACACTCGACGGCACAACCCATAATAAATCAACATTCTTAACAATAAATAAAATTAGCAATAAATAATATCAAATATATTTTTAATGCGCGCAACACCAGAGTCTCATGTAGAGACGATACTCAGCAGCACAAAACCATAATAAATAAATAATATTAACAATAATAGAATTATCAGTAAATCATTTTAAATACATTTTTGATACGCGCAACGCCGGAGTGTCGCATAGACACGACACTCTACGGCGCAAAATAAATAAATATCATTAATAATAAATAAAATTATTAATAAAATAATTCCAAACACATTCTTAATACGCTAAACGCCGGAGTGTCATATAGAGAGGATACTCGACGGCGCCAGATATCAATGGGATATTATCCTTTATTAATATTAATGTGACGATTGTCAATAATTAGTTATTATCCCACGCCTAGGAGAATAAACGCACCACCCGAAATATCGGCATAGGCGCAGTGGTAATACCAATAAACCACAAATAATGCCTTTATTATTAATTATTAAATAAGAAATTATAATTAAACATTTATATATAACAATATAGGTACATACGCTAGGCTAATCACACAATGTATTAATCATGCAATAGGCCTTAACGACTAAAATATTTGCATTAACAATAAGCCTCATTAATAATGTATCGGATGGCGAAGCGAGCATAAGACCGGACGCAGTCCCGACAAAACTCCGAGAATCGTCACCGATAAGGGCCCCCCGCAAGAAGCGAACCCGCTGGACACTGCAACGGCACGACCACCGTGAGACCGGACGCAGTCCCGACAAAACTCCGAGAATCGTCACCGATAAGGGCCCCCCGCAAGAAGCGAACCCGCTGGACACTGCAACGGCACGACCACCGTGAGACCGGACGCAGTCCCGACGCAACTCCGAGAATCGTCACCGATAGCAGCTCTCCAAGAAGCGGAGCCATGGGACAAAGGCAGTAGCACGATCAACGGCACAGCTACAGCGAGACCGGACGCAACTCCGATAAGAGGTTCGAGAACCGCCACCGATAAGACGATCCCGAGAAGCTCGCTGGCCGTTGGGACTCAGACCCGTGGGATGCTGCGTCAGCACAGGGCTCCATGCGCGGCTTGACCCCACCATCGCGCTGCCGTGGGACAAAGGCGGCCCCCACTTCAGGGGACACCACGGCTATAGCGAGACTGCAGGCAGCTGCCCCACCATCATCCATCAGGCTGCCGCAAGACAACGGCGGCCCCCACTCAAGGGACAGCACGGGTGCAGCAGTACCAAGAGCGGCTGCCCCCACCGTCATTCATATGGTGCCGCAAGACAACGGCGGCCCCCACTCAAGGGACAGCACGGGTGCAGCGGTACCGCGAGCGGCTGCCCCCACCATCATTCATTGCGCTGCCGCGAGAAAACGGCGGCCCCCACTCAAGGGACAGCACGGGTGCAGCAGTACCAAGAGCGGCTGCCCCCACCGTCATTCATATGGTGCTGCGAGACAATGCGGCCCCCACTCAAGGGACAGCACGGGTGCAGCGGTACCGCGAGCGGCTGCCCCCACCATCATTCATTGCGCTGCCGCAAGAACACGGCGGCCCCCACTTCAAGGGACAGCAAGACACCAGCGGCTGTCCCCACCATAATTCATTGTACTGCCGCGAGAACACGGCGGCCCCCACTCAAGGGGCAGCACGGGAGCAGCAATACCGCGACCGGCTGCCCCCACCACGGGAAGGCACGCTGTGGGCAGCGCACCATTGGCCAGAGCAGCGGAGCGAATCCGCGAGGGCCTCCCCGCCACCAGCCACGGACTCGGGAGACTCGCGGAGCGGGAGCCTGGACCATGGATCTTCAGTTCTTCTACGACTCTCGACACCGGCGGTCGACTGAAAGAGTGCTCTCGAAGAGACTCTCGCGAACCTCGGTATCCCATTGTTATAAATAACAATCACCTTTTTATATTCTACAATTAAATAGAAAAATCGCGATTGATACCTGGCTGCGACCAGGCGGTAAGTAACCGATACAAGATATCTTTAGCGTACAGTTCATATTACTACAATAAATATCAAAATATATACCTTTCGCATCCTAACGATCCGAATCAATAAAAACGATAAAATATAATAATCCGTAAAACCCGTCCCTCGACAATAAACCACAACCGCCGATCCATCAGAGGCACCGCGCCTCCACTCATCAAGTAATAACCACGTAAGTACAGTGAGGCTAACCACAGCATTGGACAGTTCATAGTGAATCACGAGCATTTCACATTTGTTGACTCCAAAATCTATATCATCATTCCAAAACCAATCCGATACCAACTATTTAAGGACAATAGGACTACTAAGTCGATAAGACATCTATGCTTAAAAAACCATTGAATCTTATAGAAATCAGACTCGACACCGACTGGGTCTGATAAAAATGAGATTGCAAGCTTCCTAGTTAAGAATACTAGAATTATTAAAACACATACGCTTAAAAACATTGAATCTTATATAGATCAGCCTCAATACCGATTGAGCCTGATAAAAATGAGATTGCAAGCTTCCTAGTTAAGAATAATAAAATTATTAAGAGACCTATGCTTAAAAACATTGAATCTTATAGAAATCAGACTCGACACCGACAGGGTCTGATAAAAATGAGATTGCAAGCTTCATAGTTAAGGATAATAGAATTACTAAGATACCTATGCTTAAAACCATTGAATCTTATAGAAATCAAACTCAACGCCGATTGAGTTTGATAAAAATGAGATTGCAAGCTTCCTAGTTAAGGACAATAATATAATTACATTAACGTTAAATCCTTTCCTAAACCCCGTAAATGGATGGCAACAAATGTGAACTGGTCGTATTTTATAATATTTAATGGATCATAGACGCATAAAGCGAAAAGTCCAATTGCGTGGAGGCCGAACTACTGTCATAACGAACGTAAATTCACGTGGAAAGGGTAGCTTAATAACGGCCCAGGTTTCTCGAATTTCCGCCGTACCCACGTTGACCGCAGAACAACGGAACAATATAGTGGACGTCGCTGGTGAAAATTCCATTCCTGTCGAGAACAGAATCGCTACGAGAAATCCGCCGACTATCGTATCGGACGTCATTTTGGTCAATCACAAAATTCTCATAATCCGAGACTATCCGCACGACGACCAACCCGTGAAAACACAAATACGGCATCTTCTGGCATATCCTGAGCCAGTCATCGAGGACGACGACACCTCGGACGCCTCAACGGTAATCAACGAGGACAGGCCATCCCCTGCGTCTTCTCCAGAGCTGGTCCTTGGTAAATAGGGCCTTCAACCCGCTACGCCCGAGAAGCTCATCACCTGCCATTCAACAAAAAGAAATAAGGTAAGCTATACCTCCCAATAACGGAGATCCCCGAAATCAAATATAAAAAGCCCACACATCCAGTGCTGCTCCGATCCCTAACCGGCGCATTCCGGTTTAAACCTTGGAGCATCCAATCATAATCGGTTACAAGTCGCTCACTCGTTGATCTGGGATTTTTCTGAAACGTAAAATGGGAAAAAAACCGTAAATAACATAAATCGCGACGTAACACAATATATTACGGTTGGTAAAAATAGAGGCTTTTTACTACTATTTTCGCGTACAAGTTTTTTACTACTATTTTTCAGTCTACGTAAACAACGAAGAGGCGAAAAGTTAACCAATGTTCAAAGCCCCGTAGGTTATTTCCGCATTATTCTTCGGCCCGCTATAGCTCGACATCTATCATTGAACATCTTTGACATTATTTGCAAAATGTAATTGTAATTTACCGTACTTACAACAATTATGTAAATGTGAAATTGACCTACGAAGTCCTGTCGAATGTTTTTTCGCATTATCTGCTAAACCGGTTAGGCTTGACAAGTATATTATCTTAATACAATCTAAATTCATGTGAAAAATTTATTTAAAAAATGTAAAAAATTTATTTAATCAATGTTTTGTATTATGTTTAATACAAAACATTGATTTGTAGCTCTGAGTTATAGAATTTATTGTTGTTTCCTCTCAATGGGAACAGCATAAAAAAATGGTATAATTGAAGACAACGATGAGACAGATTTTCTTCGCACCCATAGTAGCTTCGATGGGTTCGAATAAAATGTATCGTCAGTCTAGAAGAGCTTCATTCATTGCACTCAATTATACGAGTTATAGATTGTTGCCATCGAACGAAGGTATATGTCTCATAGAGAATTCAAGCACTGTATTCTATACGTATAGAGCGAACAAAAAATAGAGATACAGCGAACACAAAATCTTTTCCTGACCGTGCTTCGATTCTGCCTAATACGTTTTTCCTCTCTATGGCAACAGCATAAAAAAAATACTATAATTGAAGACAATGATGAGACAGGTTTTG
Source organism: Amblyjoppa fuscipennis (assembly GCA_963575735.1). Lineage (NCBI taxonomy): Eukaryota > Metazoa > Arthropoda > Insecta > Hymenoptera > Ichneumonidae > Amblyjoppa > Amblyjoppa fuscipennis. The sequence continues at coordinate 6,525,346 of OY754492.1, read as the reverse complement.
CTCGCACCTATAGTATCTTCGATGGGTTAGAATAAAATGTATCGTCAGTCTACCAGAGCTTCAATCATTGCTTTCAATTATAGGATTTATGGATCGTTTTCATTGAGAGAAGGTAAGATGTCTCTTACAGAATCCAAGCAATGTATGGGACAGATTGAAGAAAATAACTTGTGCTGACTAAGTTTATATTTTGTATTGGACAGTTTCTCACTCTCGATGAGAACAATAGACAGATAATTCTTTGCACCCATAGCAGATTCGATAGGTGGGGGGTTTTAGAAATGCTTCTAGCCCTGAAAAAATGGTCATGCAGTACTTAACGTCATGCATGCATGACATACTGTTGATAATCATTTTTTTCCAAACAGTAATATTTTAAAAAGGATGTACAAACATCATCTTTGCAAATACAATTTTAAACCTATGTTGGTATAACATCCATATCTTTGAAAATCTTGCAAGTGTTATTGCAACTTTTTAACCGGCCAGTATTTATGCTGGTTATACTTAACATAGTACTTGTAACAATGTATGCTTGACATGTTGTAAAGTCTTTTTTCGTCCCCTGCAGAAAGTTGAAAAATGTCTTTAAAAAAGATGGTCAAATAAAAAACTTTATAAAAAAAATTGTTATCACAAATTTCGAAATTTCGAATATGTTGAAATGTCGATACAGCATCCTCGACAGGATGTTGAAATGTCGATACAGCATTTCAACATATTCTCGACAGGATATATTGAAATGTCGATACAGCATCCTCGACAGGATGCTGTATCGACATTTCAACATATTCGAAATTTCGAAATCGGCGAAAATTCTGCTCCTTGCAGAACATCTCATTTCCGCTTTTCATCCTGCCATGCAGCAGAGAATATACAAAAATATTTAAAAATCGTGATAATAAATTTTTCTCGTCATGTAAGTCATAATCTTTGAACATTTTGTTTTCAATCAAAAAAATGAATAGGCGATTTCGACCCGTAATGAGGCGAAGGATGGCAAAGGTGGAGAAAAATAATCAGGCGTCAAAATTACTTTCTCCCAATTTTTTAAAATCTTTTGTCGGTATGTCGGTAAGGCAGCCATATCTATAAAATCTTCTTTTGGAGTAACTAAAAAGTTGCAAAACATAAATATCTTCTGCATATTCCTAAGTCGAAATGCGCTACGGACTAAAAAAAAAGTTCAAAATTATAGTAACACACGTAAAAGTTGAAAAATGGACGAAAATTTGGCTTAGCTTCGTTTTTTAAACCACTACGGATTTTAGGCAAACTTAATGTAAAATTCACTTTAGTAAAGACTTTACTTCTGATCAAGGTTTCAAGGTTTTCAAGGTGGAAATGATGCAGTAATTTACGATACTTTTGCCATAAAACTTTTTCTGACGAGTGTGAGTTTGCAGCACGAGTCGAAAGCGAGTGTTGCAATTACACGAGTTCACAAAACGTTTTCGCCCAAAATTTTATTTCCCAAGGTGTGAAAATGGGGTTTTTTTTTTGCAAAACCGCAATTTTCACACCGATTACATTTCTCGACGTTGACCACTCTCATACGAAAAATGTAATTAAACTCATTCTTGATTGTGAGAAAGAAAAATATTGATTTACGGCAATGTAAACGAGTGATTTACGGCAACGGGCGGAGGATAACATTTTGACGATCGAAATGTTGAACAGCCGATATGTCAAAGTAAAAAAAAAATGAACGTTCAGATGTATCACGGCAAGTTTTCTAAGAACCCTTAAGGGACTGCTGGACCTTCCTGTTTTACCGACGAGAATAGGCGATTTCTTAGTTTTTACTATTCGTCATTACTATGCGACGCCTATGCTTCAAATCTTACAGGACTGTATTAATAGCATAAACGATTCAGTGTGCACTTGAATTTCGGTCGAAATCTTCCAAAAAATAAAAAAATCGAATATTAAAAACTGTAGCGGAAACCACCATGGCCGCTGAAATGTTTACAGCATCCATTCTGTCGGATATAAAAAATTCTAGAACTTGCATACGTCAAAAGGGAGTGCATGCCGATTGTGCGAAGTCCTCCGAATATTCCAAAACCATCAGAAAGTTGCTCACTCAAAAGATAATCACGCATTGTGTAAACTGCGCTCACTTAGTCTATCGACTTGCGACGAGTGATTAGAGCCGATGAACACGGTACGAATGTAGTGAGGGCACGATGCAGAGCCACCTGTGCGTCAATCGTGACACTACGTTCACGCACTTTCGCAAACTATAATATTCGGTTTTTTAAATTCCTTGTAAGTTTTCAATAAAAATTCGACGGCACACCGGAGCGTTTATGTCAATATCATAAGCCTGCATGATTTGGCGCATATGTGTAGCATATTATTAACAATGCTAAGTCGCAACTGAAAAATTGTCTAGGTCCGTCGGTGAAACAGGTAAAGCACGTTAAAAAAGCAAAAGACAGCTCTGCTTAAGTAGCAAATAAAAATTCGGAACACAAATATCTCGAAATTCACTTATATCGCGACCAAATATATTATATAAATACGCGATATTGCAAAGGGTAAATCTTAGAGTAGACGAAAACTCGAACACTAAAAAGTTCTCGTCCTGAAAATCTAAAATTGCGAATATTTAGAGTGTTCATAATTTCGAATTCATTACAGCGAAAGATCTATATATCTATAAGTCTAACATTCAAACTATCAAAAAACTGAAAAGTCGAACAGTAAACATAGCGAGACCAGAAAGATGGACGGACGGAACGGTCAGAATAGAGGCAGTTCACGAAACGTTAGCTTCACATTTCTCAGCTCTCTTTTCATTTGATGTAATCTTCAGCGATTTTTGCAACTGGTATGTGCTTTCGCTATTTCGGCTCTCGCTATTTTGGTACTTCGAAAGTGCGCGTATCCACGTTTTAGTAATTTTCTGTATTCTCAACATCATTCTGATAGGTAAAGTGAATGGTTCAATTACTGACTACCTAAGCTCTCTGCATGGCATTGAAAATTAAAGAAGATTGTTAAAAACCGTGGAGGAAATAATTGGTATTACAGAAAAGTTTAGTCTTAAATTAACTCAAACAAATATTATTATTATTTTAAAAAATAATAAACGCGAAATATGTACACCGTTGTAAATGACCCGATTTGTGTCCTACCATGTTGTCATTTAGCCTATATAGTGACCTATCCAGGGCCAAATCACTAACCTATGCTGTCTTCCATATATGCCCGGTCACTGACTAGGAAGGTAATATTTTGAGCAAAAGTGAGGTTATGCTATTCTATGTTCGATTTTCGAATCGTGACACAGGGAGAATGGTCGGTTATTCATAAACCTGCTAATCCAAATTAACATTGTACAAAAATCTGTTACGTCCTGGGTCGAATCTGTCACCCAAAGAGTAATCGTCATTAAATTTTTATATACGTATGTATATTTAATCAATATTTCGAGTAATAATGCGGCGTGGGTCGCCGCATAATAGACTAGTTTCACGATTCTGACACTTTGTTAAGCCATAAAGGCCAAAATATAAACATTAATCAGAATTTCATTGGAGCATTTGGCTAAGCATATCGTATAGAGCTCCGAGGGGCTGGTGCCTTCCTATACTTTAGGACCAGCCGTTTCCGAGATATTCGAGGTTTCACATAAAAATGTATTTCCCATCCTACGGTAGCTGAATATACGCATCAGACTGTTTTATGCAAAATAATTCAATAATCCAAATATCACCGCAATTCGGTGTTGATAATTAAGAATAATTGCAAATCATTTTTATTAACATTTAATAATTATTAATAAAATAATTATTATTTTTATTTTTTATTTTTTTATTTTTTTATTTTTTTATTTTTTTATTTTTTTATTTTTTATTTTTTATTTTTTATTTTTGAAAGCGCGCACAACATCGGAATATCGTCGTGGGAACGATATTCGATGGCGCAAAATAATAATAATCAAGTAATCATTTTTAATTTCCAATCAATATTAATTATTAATAATAATTACTTTTCAAACCATCGGAATAGTACATCAAAATCAATATTGGATGGCGATTAACGTAGTAATAATCAAACTGAATTAAATATCCGTTTTATTATCGTTAGCAATTGCTGAAAAATTAATTATTATTTCAAACCGTATAGAATAGGCGCACCATTCGAAATAGCAGGATGGGCGCACTAGCAATATCAGTTCATGACAAATAATGTCTTTATTATTAATTGTTAACAACAATTACAATTGAATATTCATACATATCCATATAAGATATACACATAGTAATACGAATAATTACCTTAGGCATATGGCCTAATCATACATTGTATTAAACCATGTAACAAAGAATAATGGTTGAATAATTAATGTTAACTATAAGGCTAGAGAATAAAATATCGGATGGCAGGCCGAGTGTGGGACCGGACGCAGTCCCGATAGCGAGCTCCGCGAAGGTACGCCGATAAGGCTCTCTGAAAAGCGAGCCCGCGCGACCGGACGCAGTCGCGACGGCGGGCTCCGCGAAGCTCCGCCGATAAGGCCCTCTTAGAATCGAGCCCGTGGGATGCTGCGTAAGCATACGGCTCCACGCGCGGCCTGCCCCCGCCATCGACCGTTGCGCTGCCGCGCAACAAAGGCTACCCCCGCTACAGGGACAGCTCGGCTACCGCGAAACCGCGAGCGGCTGCCCCACCATCTACCATCGACGCTGCCGTAGAACAAGGGATCCCCCACTCGACGCACGGCACGAGGGCCGCGAGACAACGGGTACCCCCGCTACAGGGACAGCACGCTACCGCGAAACCGCGAGTGGTTGCTCCACCATCTACCATCGACGCTGCCGTGAGACAAGGGATTCCCCACTTTGACGGACGGCGCGAGGACCAGGAGACAACGGGTACCCCCGCTATAGGGACAGTACGGCTACCGCGAGACGGCGAGCGGCTGCCCCACCAGCTACCATCGATGCTGCAGCGAGACAGTGGATCCCCCCACTCAGGAGACAACACGGTTACCGCTGGACCACGAGCGGCTGCCCTACCACCCATCATCGGGCCGCAGCGAGACAACGGATGCTCCCCACTACGGGGCGGCGAATCACGACGGGACTGCACGGGGCGCGCACCATTGGCCAGAGCAGCGGAGCGAATCCGCGAGGGCCTCCCCGCCACCAGCCACGGACTCGGGAGACTCGCGAAGCGGGAGCCTGGACCATGGATCTTCAGTTCTTCTACGACTCTCATCTCCGGCGGTCGACATTCAGAGTTCTCACGTAGAGACTCACGCGATCCCGGTACATATATATAATCGAATAATTGTCAATTCTAACTTAGAATCTTTTCGTAATTATTGTCACGAATAAATAAAAAACGCGATCGATACCTGGCTGCGACCAGGCGGTACATTCTAGCCGATACAAGATATCCTCGCGAATATTTCGAATCACAAATAATATGTCAATAAAATATACTTCCACCGAATCTTAAAGATCGGAATCCTGCATCAACCCTTCGGTATATTCTAACCTATTTAAGATATCCTCGCGATCAATATTCTGAATTATTAAAATTTACAATAATCATCGATCGATACCAATTGTAACTTCAGTGTAAACTATTCGTCGCGAACCGAATTTAAAACCGAAAAGGTACTCCGACTAATAAAATTTACTTTCGTTCTTCGACGACACCCAACACACCGATCCTACTCACGTAAGACCGTTGCAAAGTAAGTCAATCACGGCAAAAGGCCTCGAAAAGAAACATATATTGGCGATTGATTCACACACACAAGTCCCCATAATAAAATTGAAAGCCTATAAATACCCAAACCTATTGACGCTTATTAGTTAAGTTAATTAGGCATAATAACTGAACCTGATAATACCAGTCACCACTCAAGTGGAGACTGATAAAAACCAGATTCAGAGCGTACTCCAGGATCTCCGATCGATCAAACTGGAATTAAGCGTAAACATAACTAGGATTAACCCAAAATTGGATTATATATAAATCGAAACTCAAACGAGTTCGATAAAAATTTGATCCAATATTAATTTAAGTTGATATAAGACGCAACTCCTTTTCCTCTCACCCTTCGACCTCAATCGCATTATGGGAGATTCTGTGTGTGAATTAACCCCCAATTGTAAAAGTCGTAATGGGTCGTAGACATGCTGCGCGGATACTTGGGTCGCGTAAAATAAGAACGAACGTTCTAGTAAACCTTAACTCGGTTCAGTCTCCCCAGGAGCACCGAATTCAAACCTCTAAACTCATCACCGTCCACTCGGTGGTCGCAGTAAAATTAAATGACACTCGTAACCTCATCTTCAAGCGGAGAAAATTACCAACCATCGTATCCGACTACATACTGAAAGATCACCGCGTCTACATAGAACGCGAGGAACCATCCGTCGGAAAATCCAACGAGGACCCTAGCTGCGAGGATCGACCCGTCAACGACCAGATCACGGAGGACGGCAACATTTCGGACGCCTCGACGGTGCTCTACGAGGACAGGCGGTCAGCGGCATCTTCTCCTGAATTAATCGTTGGCGTCTAGCAATTTTCAACCCGCTACGCCCCCCAACAGCTCATCACCTGCCAATCAAAGAAACAAACAAAAGGAAATCAGGTACACTACACCACTAACAATCGAAATTCCCCAAAATTCTATATAAAAATTACACTCATCCAGTGTTGCTCCGATCCCTAACCGGCGCATTCCGGTTTAAACCTTGGAGCATCCGAATATGCTTCCTTAAAAGTCGCTCACTCGTAGATCCGGGATTTTTCTGAAAAACAAAAAGGGAAAAACCAATTAAAAATAAATCGCGACGTAACAAATCATGCATTTCAATAACTATTTTAGTTAAATTCTATGTAAAAAAGACATAAGGCAATGAAAACATAATTGACTGAAATATTCAGGTGTTGTTCAACTGTAACGATTTACGCCCAAAAGATGCCAATGGCTGCCAACTTCCGATCGAAGGTGGTCATTGGGTTTGTAGCTACTACGATGGAAACAGGTTATATGTGTATGATTCTCTCAATGAAAAAAAAGTTGCATACACATCACTTACTGTTCTTGCGGGCGATGTACCCCTATTACGACTTCGACCAGCGTGACTCGGTTTCGTTTCCATTGGTAAATCAGCAGCCAAATAGTAATGATTGCTGAGTGTACTCTATTGCTTTTGCGACGGCAATAGTCTGCGGACTGAGACCGGAGAACATGCAATATCATCAACCAACGATGCGTCTGCATTTGTTGAAGATGTTTCTATCGGGCGTAATCGAGCAATTTCCGTGCAATCCAATCGATCCCACGGTAATTGTTTGTCTGACCGAGATACGAAAAAATTGGCGCGCTTCGGTATTGGTAGCCGAACGCGAAATTGAGAGCAGACGACTGGCTAAAAATGTAAGTTCAAGTTCTGAGCCAATAATCATTGATTGTTGTGCCAGCACCGAACCATTATCGGCCGGTAAGGTTCGTCAAAAAGATTTTAATGACCACGTCGAAGGTAAGTGTGTTACTTTTGTCGACTATCTCCCAAACTGTATCGCCGACAGAACGACCAGTCGATCAAAATTACAGAAAAAGGGTCTAAAAGCTAAGACAATTAATCGATCGCAAATTCAAACCTCTGCAAAATATCCAGGGGCCGCAATATCTGAGAGTATGCAGCAATTGGAAGTGAACTCACTTCTAGAATCCGACCACGATATAACGTTTTTGATCCCTTCAAATTCTTCCAAATCCAGGACGAAAGTAACATGTCCGGAACTGGATATGGAGAAAAGGGGTAACATTATTAATAAGCAAGCAAGTTTCGGAGAAGCAAAACAAGAATCATTGATTCATGAGAAACAGATTTTGAGTTCTCATAAGTGAGTCGCGCAAAGTAAATGTGATTAGCGATAACAGTATGGGATCATTGGTAGTGAATCTTTCCTTAGATACTAATCGCGATATAGGGTCCTTGATACCCGATTCCAATTTATCAAAAGCCAGTAATCAAATTACATGTTATGAAGATAAGTTGGAAAAGAAACGAAAAGCGGCTGTAACGAAGTCCAAGTGGAGAGCCAAAAAACGAGAAGAAAGTAATAAAAAACAAGAGTCTGATAGAAAACGTAAACATGCTGAAGAAACAGCTAAGTCGAGAGCAAAAAACAGAGAAGAAAGTAGTCAAAATGATACTTCTGAACTGGAGTCAAATATAAAGCGTAAACATACTGAACAAATGGCTGAATGGAGGGCAAAAAAAAGAGAAGAATGTAGCCAAAACGATACTCGTCAACTAAAGTCAGATAAAAAAGCTAAACATGCTGAAACGAAAGGTAAATGGAGAGCCAAAAAAAGAAAACATAATTTCATCGATCCGTCCGTTGCTTCAAAAATAGATGACGATGAGAAAATCGATATTGGTAGCGCTGTAGCAAAGCGAATGAAATTATCTACATCTACTGATGAAGATATGAGCATCCTTAATTCCTCAGATGAATATGATCGAGGCGTAAGTAGCTGTGTTGTACCAAAACGGGTTAAATTGGTCCCCCTTACTCGACAACGTACATTTACACAGAGACTGCTAGCTGAAGCTTAAAAAAATAAGATTCGCAGACTTAAGGAGGATAAACGTATAAAAGATATGCAAACCCCATACACAAAAGAATGGTATATTCGGGCTATATGGACGAGTTTAGACACACCATCTTCGCCTCTGGCAAGCAGATTAGAAGCTGAGCGTATTGTCACATGGTGCTTTACTGTCAGAAAAAAATTCCTTATCCGACTTAGAAAGACACTCGCAAACAGTAAAAAAAAGTAGAGACATGTTTGACGCGTTCGGCAAATGTTCCCTGTTCAAATCTACGTGATGAAGTTCAAACTTTATGTGGGCAATCGAAGCATACTGCTTCGTCTGAGGCTTATTATGCAGACGCTTCCTATCGTAAGTTGGAATATTATGCAGACGCTTCCTATCACAAGTGTGAACAATCACAATCGATTGTAATGAATACTCATGATAGAGCTATGAACATGTTGCCTTTGATAAAAACGAAGAACAAGAAAACAAAAGCATGGGGATGTAGACCTTTTTGTAAGACTGATGATCGTTATGTTTTGAATAAGTTAAAAGCTTTTTGTCAACAATTAATGAACTGTGAACTACGCGAGTTGGATAATTTTTTGCGTACTGCACATCAGTGTTTTTAATAAAGTTAATCTTGAAAAATTGGGCCATCCCTACAGTTGCTACATGAACCCGAAAGAATGTTTGTCGACTTTCTTATCACTTGAAATTCTAGCCCCTCATTTTCCGATGATGCGTAATCTAAAGAGATGCGTTCATGATTGAATGAATTTCAATAAAAAATTGAGATATTTAGATGACGCATTAGACAGTAATAATATAGACACGCTCAAAGGAATTGCTAACGAGGCTCAGAAAGAAACTGATTCTATCAAAACCGATATGCTTGAAATTAATTTGAATAAGCGCGAGATAATGTCGAAATAATAGAATATAGTATAATAGATTAGAATTCACCAAAAGAGTAAATGATACTCCACGCCTTCCGTGTATTTCCTGTGAAAAGCTTTGCACTGAGAAACATACCGTTAAAATTGATCTTTCCAAAGAGTCAAAGTATGATGGCGACAGTTGGAAAACTTTCAAAGACTGTCTCAAGAGGTTTGATTTGCCTTATGAAGGAGATAATTATATCTGCCGATATTGTAACGGTAAATTCTTTCAAGATAAGATGCCACCTACATGTATCGCTAACGATCTGTATGTAAGGCCAGTTCCAGCGACGATGCAAAGTCTCAATATTTACGAGACTATATTAATTCAACGAGCAAAAGCTTTTCAAGTAGTACAAAAATTAGGTACCGTGTCGAAAAAAAATCAACTCCATAGTCGCAAGGTTCCGAAAGTGGTAGGTAGAATATTTCATCTACCTTTGCCCATGGATGAAACATTGAAATAAATTTGTCCTTCTAGATCGGCAGTGAAAAGATTCCGGAATTGTGGTAGAGATCCCCCGCCGCACATATGATAAAGGAACATAATACAAAACTGGCCACACACATTTGAAGAGAGGCTCTGAATCTGCTTGGTATTCCATCGATAGAGTGTGCAGTTCTTGCGTAGGCGGTGTATATGGCTTGGTATAAGCGGCGGAAGGCCGTAGCTGTCGAAGTACGGTCCACGTCCTCGGCCATCGATGTAGATTGCGACCCAGTGTGTTCCAGGGCGCGTGTGGTCATCAGTGTTCACAACAAGCGCTGTCGGTATCGTTAACAGAGTTGGAATCTGATCGGCTGCATGAACACTTCGTGACACTCTAGAGTGTAAGCCCTGCAAGGCCTGGCCAATCTGGATCGTATTCATCACTTGTTACGACTGGAGAGTAACAGTCGCGTGGTTTCGTTAGATTCAAAGGTCCTGGTGAGAAGTCAAACTGTGGTACCCGTGTAGCGGTAGGAGGTACGTCGCGAAGGATCCATTCTTTTAATTTTGCAGCGTTGTTTAAAGCACAAGACAGCTCCGGTCTGTTTAAAAGTCCGTGATGCAAACAGACCTGCGTCGAGGAAGGCAGATCGTTGAATGATGGACAGTCAGTTTCCTCAAGGTTTTTTATTTCACGTGCTGTAACATTTTGAAGGTATTTCACCTTCTCATGTCCTCGAGTATAAATGGTTCCAGCAGCCCGTGTGATCTGTCGGAGATTTGCATGTAGTGTTCTGAGTCCTACGTCTCCTTCGAACCACTCCAGGCCGTGATGATGGCTGGTCGTCCAATTATTCTTCGCGCGCACTGCTCTTGGGAGATCCGTGAAGACATATGGCGGTGAAGTAATCCAATGCCCGAAATATTCTTTATCAAGAGTCACGACAGCTACTTCTTTAGCAATGAAGCAATCATCTTTGTCGTAAAACCCTTGAATATCGATGACGTAGTCCATTTTGCGGGGAAAAAATATTATGGTCCAGTAAGGACAACTGCTACTGTCGAAGGATCGCCGCGTACTACCGATGAACGGTGCAGATTCATCTACAAGGTTTTGGTAATAGAGGGGATGGGCGGGGGTGTGTCTAATTCGTCAGTTTGACTTTTTTCTTCTGGACCTCTAAGGGTTCAGCCCCTTGAGACGTCTACTTACAAATAGCGAAGAAGAAAGTGACGTAAACAGACCCTTCTAGCACCCCCACTATTTTACTACACCTTGTACGAGTCCTGATGAGTAGCGTAACGCTGTGGAAGCCAAGTTACAAAATAATTCTCCTATGGTATACAACTAAAAATGGTCCACCGAAGAGCGAAGTCTGTGGAGGTCTTCACGAGACGTAACCACGAGGCCCAGCAGAGAGGAACATGTGTGGAAGAACGGGATACCCATGGTTGGGTACAGCACTCAAGGACGAGGTCTACAACGCGCTGGGACAAACGGAGGCAGCATCCAAAACAGCCTCCAAAAATATGGTTTATCCGGAGACGTCAATATTTCGCTCGTGAAAGGCGGAGGCAATTGCACGCAGCGGTGAGTAGCACGCTGCTTAACAATGAAAGCACGCAGTAATAAAAACCGATTCTTTAAATATATACATTCGTCTATTGCAGCGTCAGCAGCCCTGTGAATGCATCCGTCAAGACCATCCACGGCGTAACGAACCGGCCGGAGCTGAGAAGCGAAAAAGGCCTGGAGAAGCAGAGGAGTTGAAGAAGAAGAAGAAAGAAAAAGAGTCGAAAGCAACGGGAGAAGGAACTAATATTGTAATAAATTATGATGACGATGAGATGCGGGAGTTAGGTAGAGGCGTTCGGGAGATTAAAAATGGAATAAAACATAAATCCGCTTAATTCTGTGTTTACATATTATTTATTTAGAAAACCTTACAGTCCTTAAAATATAATCATATTTACTAGTCTTATAGAATATATTTAAGCACGCAGGCTCACCCTGAAAAGTCTACCATGACCTGTCGGGACGCGTCGATCTCGACGACATTATCGAATTCCGAGTACACAATACAATTTACAGTACTCGTCAAAGCAGCCTTGAAACGTATTTCTACACGCACACTACCGTTTTTCACAAGATTCTAGTGACCAGCTCGTCCGGCCGAAAGATCGGGCGTTAAATCGAAGCAGTATAGGCAGTTTACCGTATGGATACGCATCTTTTGTTACACCACAACTGTCGTCATCCCAAAGTATTCCCGTACCGGAAACAAGAGTATGGTATGACTCGGTATAAAGGCTTTCATGATAATCAGGTTGCAAAGGCTTACTAGGTACCTGTACACCGTCTACGTACAGGGATAAAAAATTTAATGAGTAGTGATGAAAATTAAATGGATTCATAGTTCTATCTCCATTGAAGGCTCGATTATCGACCAAACCCAATACTATCCGTCTCGGAAGCTGACCCAGTACAACATTATCGAGTGTTTCACCATGAACGCCTGCATGAATAGTAAATGGTTTCACTTCTACTCGAGTAAACGGATATTTAGCCGTTCCTCTACTCAAAGCCTTAGCATGGGCTAGTAAAATACCCGGACTAATTTTAACACGTCGAACAATGAGGCTGGCATCGACTATATGTACCGCATAATCCTTCCCAGACGCATCCATAAGACAAAAAGCATCTCTCGAACGTATAAGACGAATGCGTAGTTCAACACCATTGAGTAAAAACTTTTCCTGATTGAAGATATCAGAATGTAGATATCCGGTAAGATCTACCGTTTTACCATTCGCCATCATAGCCTGCCGCGCAGCTAGACCTTTGTTCGCTTGCACCAGCCTTGGTCTACCCTCAGCTGGTGGGGCCGTCGAAACTGGTTGAGAGTTGAAACATTGCGGTGTATCATCTACCCACATACTGGCACCGAGCTGACAGGCTTTTGTTGAAGCCTTATAAGTCAGTAGTGATTCAATGTATGCTCGGTACGCATAAGCATTATTCGAGGGCGATACAAGTTTCTGGTTAAATGATACATCAAGTTGATTGAATAATGAATGCAGTAGATTGTTAACAGGTGCTACTTTATCATGGGCGTCAACTACACCGTTCCTCGGCTGTAGCTTAACACGTAAATTTAACATAGTATGGGCTAGATCAATATATTCATCACCATGTCCGGGGACAACAAATTCAATGGGAGCCTCATCTGTCAGTGAAGAAATGGGCTTATAATGAATTCCTTGAGAACCTTCTATACTTGTCTGCGTTGGTGGAAGCGTGAATAAATCCAGCTCTGATTTCAGGCACTCGCAAGAGTGCGCGTGTAAAAAAGACATATTGTTTCGCTAATTATCCAAATATATCTGCAACGGTTCGTTTTTTACGCTTAACAATTTTAGTCTTCTTAGTTTTTCTAGTCGCCTTTTTCTTAGACTTTGTTGATTTACGTCCCTTTTTCTTACTATGTCTAGCGGATGAAACTTTTCCCTTTTTTTCGTAGTTTTTTAGGCTTATGAATTTTTGTATATTTTAGAGCTCTATGTGTAGGAGTACCGATGTGAGGGCTGGCGTGACCAAACAACGAATGATGCTGTGGTGAGCGGTCCTGTATTTTATATCCTGAACCCTTCATGAGACTCTCAAATGTTTCGTCGGCCTTGCGTTTTAAATTTCTCCCACTCTCGGTCATACGGGCTCTAAACGAATCTTTGAAGGGTGTATTGTGCGCAGCATCACCCAATATATCCATCCCTGCATGTAGCGCTTCTTTCCCGACGGCGCGAGTGCCGCGAGTGAGCAATGGTAACGCACGCCGAAATAAGCCACTGAGGAAGCTTCCTAGACCATGTCCTCGTTGATATGGAGCACCAATGAAAACACGATCAACTCCGCCACCAACCTGACTCTCGTAATGATCAATATATCGATCCATAGCGATATATTTTATTGTATACGCTTAAAATGTAATGTAGCGGTCAACGTTCCACTCTGGAATGGTACTGGTTTACCAGTGTCGGTCCTTATATCTATCTCGATCGTACCGAATTCGGTCCGTAATAAGTGTATATAAATTGGCGGGGAGAATGATTTAGTTTGCGTGGATCCATAAATATAATTTGTATTATCTACAGATACAATGCGTAACAGAGGTGTCTGAGCATCACCGGTTATATAATTTTCACATATATCCGTATACACAAATAATTTATCAGGAAGCACTAGCGATAAGTTAGCAGGATAATTTGCAATGAATTTCGATTGTTTATGAATATCCATAACTTTTCCAGGTTCGAAACCCAAAGCTTTAGAAATTTTATCGTCAAAACATATAAGATGTGGAAGTACGCACTTATCTATAACGCAGTTATCGGGTACTTGTTTCAAGCTTACAATCCCACCAACATCCTCATTATATTCAAAGTAGACATGGTCTTTGAATATATCTGTTTCATTAATGGTATCGATTAGTGCTTTCACACTAGCGTAGAGCCCCGCCGGAATTATAACTTCATGAGTTTTCAGATGCTTAGTATATTTTCGCGTAACGCTCTTGGTGACACCATCTTGCGAGATTGTCGTCTGCGTGCCGTTTAGTTTCTCCACCGCATATTGTGGTATAGAATCTAACGTAGATCCTGTGCCTAGCGGAGGTATAGAAGGGCCAAGCGATATGATACTCTTTTTTGGGTTACGGTTAATGTTAAAGTTAATCCACTCATATTGGGTACTACGGGTTGTTATTGGAGGTGGTGTAGCATTAGGTTCATTTATCTCATCTACATGCAGCAACGTACGGGGAAATTGAATTTCTGTTAAGGCTACGACTCACTCCCCAGGCATCTTCAATTGCTTTGGAAGCTGCGTTATATAGTGGGCCACCGTATTATCGGGGTAGTACTTCATACTACTGTTACTCGGTAATACGACATAAAACTGATCTCTCATTTTTAATTTTTAAATTATTTTTGCCACTATTTATTCACTATATTTGCTGCAGGAATCCAGGAATTAAATTTTTCGGGGTATCCTCGCCAGCTAACAAAGTATTGTTTATTACGACCTTTTCCTTTAGTCTTGAGAATTTTGTCAACTAAAAATTCTTCCGTTTCAATGTCCTCCACAACACTCAATTCTTCTTCATAGAAAAAACCGTCAATTTCTTCGTCGTTCAGATCAACCAGTTCATATATGGGCGGTTGTCTATTTGTAAGAATCTTGCGAATCCTAAATATTTCTTCACTCCAGCGAGCCTCGTAACCTTTCTCGAACGCAGACTTTGCTTTACTGACGCGTACAAGCTCACCGATGTTGTATTTAGGCACTTTGTGACACTGCTTGTATCGCTTGACCATATTCGCGCGTGCTATCGCCGCATTGTACAGAGTCACGGCCGCCGGTTGCATCTTGATAGTAGAGTGTTTTGTATCATTGTAAGCATGGACGATAGATTGTAATACATCGATATATCGTCGTGTATTTTTATGTGTAAAATATCGCCACATCCGCTCCTTTAATGTTCTGTTGAAACGTTCTACAATAGCTGCTTTGATATCAGGATTTCGGGCAACTCGAAAATTTATGCCACAACTCTTCAAGAAGCGTTGTAAAACGCTACCGACAAATTCTTTGCCGCGATCGGTCTGTAGCCATACAGGCGTTCGGCCACCGCTTCTAGACAATATTCGCTTGAATCCTTCTGTAGTTTCTGCACAAGTTTTATCACGCAGCGTCTCAACCCATGCATATTTACTGAGTACATCAATAACCACTAAAAGATAAACGGAGCCGTCATTCTCATCTTTGAGAGAGCGCAGATCAACGAGATCAGTTTCCAACACGTCATCGATATTATTCACGGCATAGTGACGCCGTGGAAATCGTCGTCGTATAGGTCTGTGTAGTGTATAAGCGTCCTGTTTTCTTAGCCAGTGAGTAACGGCTTTACGAGAAATTTTTTCTTTATCAGCTGCATGAATTAGGTTTGGAGCGCCGGCGTATCCAGCGTGATGCGTAGGGTCATAATAAAAGTTCTTTAATAAATCCATTATATTTTTATTACAGTTTCAATGTTTTCCACGATCGTATTGAGTCGCTAGTAGGAGTTCGGCGTTTGTTGCCTGATAAATTTAAGCTATTCTGACTTGTATCTGGTGTATTGGGATTTGAATTTGATACGTTCCGTCTAGAGTTTACAGGTGTGTTGAGATTTAGACTCTCATACAATAGGCTTGCATTACCGATGAATTCACGAGGGATCCCTAAACGTCTGAGCTCATTTCCAAATTGCTCACGACCAATAGCACGCACAGTTTTTCTATGGCGCATAGTATCATTTACAAGATCTATAATATTCGATTCTTTTATCGGTTCACCATTGATATGGACCACTCCCGATTTATCCCACGTTAGAGTGGTGTTGGAGCTGGCACGCAAATGATTCAATAACTGCTCCGCTTGTCTTCTATATGATTTTGGTACACTAGCCACAATAACTTCGTCAGATATTGTTTCAGCTTCAGTAGTTGATTGTGCAGCTTCCTCAGGTATTTGCTCGGCAGGTTTGTCAGTTACCGAAGAGGTTGTGATAATTTTAGGTCGTCTCTCCTCGTCGACAAGAAACTGGTGACGTTGTAAAACCTGCTGGTAAAGTTTCCATTTCTCTCGTTGGTTCGCAGCAGTCACTGGAGCGAAGTATATCATCCATTTCGGCATCGAGTCTACTGAGTGTCGAACCTGGTGTTTGAACGGAGCGTGTTTGCTCTATCTGCTCGCGCCATGGCATGATAGCATCGTGAGGCACTAAAACCATTTTCTTCGCATGCTGCATATTGTCAATTACGTGTGAAAATATTAGACAGCACATTGCCTATGATTGGGAGAAGAAGCGGTAGTAAGAATCCGCTCCCCTTTTGCACAATTATGCGTCTTTTCTTCTTCCAGCCACCAGCTTTATTTACGAGGTGGCGTAAAATTTTTTTATGCTTTAGACAGTTTTATTCGTTCGCTCTTTTTCACCGGGACTGTACCATTTAAGGTATTTAATGCGCACTCGCAGATAGATCGAACTCCGCTTCTGTCTATTGTGCGTAATAGCGATGTACGCTGCTGTTTATCCAGATGACATAGAACGTGCAGCAAGATTATATTCTTCTTCCCAATCGAAGCTTTAGCAGTTGTTGATGGAGCCATAGCCGAGACTCGAATGATGTTCGTACATTCGTTACTACCCTTTTATACTTTATAAATTAGCGAGAACCGGATCCTCGTTTTGGTACATACACAAAATTATGAGAATCATCCGGGAAAATGCAAGTGCGGAATCGACAATTATCGGGGGTAGACTGTTTCAAATCCAGAAGCAAATAACCGTGCGGTTTCGAAGTTGCATCGTGGTAAGCTTCTTGTAAAAATTTCGGATCTTCAGGATATATTTGACGAGCCAAATGTGAGATCTGCGCACGGTCGCGCGGATTTTTGAAAGCTACGATATAATTAGTATTAAGGGAAATATCACGCTGTCCACGACCTTGGTGAAAAATATTTTGTGTAATCAAGAGACGCGGTAGCGTCTCGACGCCAAGTTAAAAAAAAATATTTTTTTTTAAAAGCGACAAGACGCTGCCAAGTAGTTTTACTCCAATATGCCGGAAGTAAATATTGGCACCACGTTACCTCACAAATAAATCATCGGATCGAAATGGTGATAAAATTTTTACTATAGAATGCCTATCCAAGCTTTCCGGTTCGCTTAATTGCGAACAAATTCGATTGGTAATTTCTTGTGTATGATGATCGTGACAGCGAATCAATCCAAAATTGTTCGATTGTTGCGTGAATTCACGCGAAATTTTCGGTTGTCTCGATCTCGGCAATGAAGCATCGCATCGAAAATTTAAGGACACTTTTATCATATAATTTGGACCCAAGCTTTCTAATGGGCCTAATTACGAGAATAATCGTCCAGCGGTTCCCGAGATATGATGAAGTGAACGTTAAATATGGGTGTGAGGTGATGTGAGGTGATCGATTGTGCGTGAGTTTACGCGATCATTTTTGGACGGCTCTATTTCGGCAAGAAGACCTGGTGAGTTATATTATATCGTCTTATATTTTTTTAATTTTTTACATTTTAGGCTGAACCTCAATTTTTTTATTTGTTTATTTCGTTTTTTATTATTTTTTGCCCTAACCTCAAAAAAAAGATGCTCTGTTTTAATAAGTAAATTCAATGGGTATCTAAATAAATTCACATAGTTTGCTATATATTTTTTATTCTTTTTTCTGTTTTCAGGATTTTCTGTTTTCAGGAATGCGTCCAGAGGAGACCGTCGAGGACGACTGCGACGAGAAGGCGATCAACGGGGTAGACCGTCGAGTTTCACCGAGGAGGAGATTGTCAAGGATTTCAACGAGGAGGACATCGACGAGGAGGACACCGTCGAGGAGGACACCGTCGAGGAGGACACCGTCGAGGACGACTTCGACGAGGAGGAAACCGTCGAGTTTCAACAAGGAGGCGACCGTCGAGTTTCGACAAGGAGGAATCTATCAAGTTTGGACGAGGAGGAGACCGTCGAGTTTCAACAAGGAGGAGACCGTTGAGTTTTAACGAGGAGGAGACCATCGATTGCCTATTCAGAGGAAATATTTGTTCGAAGACTTTCAGTTAACCCAGGTGCCGAAGGTTTATCATATCCGTCATAAACTATAGTGTATTCTATTGATGCGCATAGAAAAATATTAAATATTGTTTTTCTTTTTTGCAGGGTGTACTGCTGCACGGACCGCCTGGTTGTGGTAAAACTATGATCGCCAAAGCAACAGCCAAAGAGCCGCAACATCGTTCATGTATGGGGGGGGGGGGGTTTCCGAGCTGACGCACGCACACGCGTCTTCGTGTCGAAAGAGAATTTAATTAGCGTATTATAACCGCAAGACGGTGTTGTACTTTACTGTCGCAATCGACGTGTCTACGAGAAGCTATTGTTCGCGCGAAAATTGGGGAATTTTTCTATCGTCTCGGCTTCAATTATCCTCGTATTTAGAATTTCTCATCCATCATTTCGCTACGGGGCGCCCATATGGACGTTTGACCTACTATCTCATTCCAGTTGCGATCTTCGCGACGATTATTCTTTTCATTTTATTTTTTCGAGTCTCGTCCCTCGCGAGAGGAAACTTCGCCGAAAATATCGTTGTTTTCATTTTTTTTCTTCTTTGCGGACAAAAAATTAATAACAAAAAAAAACAGAGACCACACAGATCGAACGTCGTGGATTGATGATTAAATTGCTTGTGAAAAAACTTTAGCCACACCAACATCGAAAAAACGTGCTATCGTGTAGTTTCAATTTTCTTTTTTTGTGTTTTTTTTACGTTTCAATAAAATTATGTGATCATTGATCGATTATCGTTGATTGTTTATCATGTAAATCTCTTATGGAGAGGTGCTCGCGATTATATTTGGTGCCACGCAAAAAACGTCAGGTGAGGCAAAAATACAAAAATCTGTAATAATTTTTTAATTTATATGGAAAAAATGTATGAACAAAAACTTCAAAGCAAAGTAAAAAATCGCGCGAAAAATTGTCCGGAGTACTGCGGAGGGTTTTCTGATTTAAAAAAATGGCCAGATCTCTTTTCTAACAAAAATATTTCTTTATTTTTATAATAAAATATATATTATTAAATATTACATTTTTTTTCTTTTTTGCCTCTGGTCCTGCAACAATAAAAAACAATATATTAATTAACTATTTGATTTATTTAAAAAATACAAATATTATATATATATATAAAATATGTATATTTTACCTTATTGGGTTTTTCCCGTTGTCTGATCACGACCGCGGTCGCCCCTACCGCGGCCGCCCCTGCCGCCTTGAAAGCCCCGCGCCGGACGCCGCTCGTTTGCCGCCAGCTGGGCCGTATATAAATTTAGCTGCGCCGCTAAGCGAAGACGCCGCTCTAACTTCACCCGCCAGCCAGCGCGGGTGCCTCGATCTGAAAAATATGAAATGCTTTTTTATAACATACAAAAACCCAAAAAAGGAAGAAAAATAACCAAAACAGGAAGAAAAACGAACAGAACAAAAAAAAAAGGAAGATACCCTTTTTTATCTGTCTCCTCCAAATGGTAATAAAAAATGAATATTGTACTGAATTATCAAAACGCTCATAGGCACATGATATATTTTTTTCTCACTTATTGTTGAACCTGTTACGACTTACAAGAAAATCTATTCTGTGCGTACAAAAGTTTCATTTGCAGCTATCGGTTGTACATTGATAGCTGCGAATGAAACTTCTATATACCATGCATAGATTTTCTCTGACTCGTAGCAGGTTCGACAAGTGACAAGAAATATAACTAAGTGCTTAGGAGAGTTTTGGTTGCTCTCAGAAACAGTAATTAATTTTATGTTGCCATTCAGCGGAGGCAGACGTTTCATATAGAATTTTCAATCTTCGTCAGAAACCGATATGAAATTATTTCAACTCGGTTAACGGAGCTTGAATTTCTATAATTTTATAATTTTATTGCAATGAAATTATTACTACTCACAAGGTTTTTTCTTTTCCCCTTCGTTGGCGGGTGGAGAGTCTAGCGGCGGCTCCTGTTGCCTTTCCACACCTGGTGACGAATTGTTGGTGTTGTTGTCCCCCGACTGATCCTCCATTTTATTGAGGTCCGTTGGTGTTTTGGTGGTGTTCATTTTTCTGAAATGCAACAAAAATTCATTAATATTTATTATATATATATATATATATTTTTTTTTCACTTGGTAAATATGGTGGTTTTTGTGCCCATTTTCACCCTATGAAAAAAAATGTTATCCTTACTCATGCGAATAACGTTTTCTGAACTCGTGTGATTGCAACACTCGCCTTCGGCTCGTGCTGTATACTGTCACACTCGTCAGGAAAAGTTTTTTCACACTCATATTTCGAAATAGAAAAAAAATCTTGACGTGCAGCATTTATTTTTGCACACTCGTCAAGAATACAAATAACTTATCATTGTTATTATTATTATTATTATTATTATTATTATTATTATTATTATTATTATTATTATTATTATTATTATTATTAATATTATTATTATCGATGCCGAAGCATCAATTATCGATTTTCGACAAAGACAAAAAACAAACGAGTACTTACGCGTTTGTTGATTCCGTGACCGTCGAGACAGAAGTGAAGAGCAATTTTTGATCGACATCTCGGTTAGTCTGTAACATTTTCGCGCGGTGCCATCTGTCGGATGGTGAAATTTTTTCTTTCACGTCACTATACACTGAGCATCGATTGGCTGTTCTTGTAAGCAGGTGCTGCACTTTTTCCGGTCAGTTACTATTGATCGAGATCCGTGCTTGTCTCTAGCATTTTCACACGCTGCCATCTGTCGGATGGTGAAATAATTCATTCACGTTGCTTGTAGCGCGGCAAAACTTGGCGTTACATCTTCCGGCTCACCCAGGCTCACACGAGGCGACACCGCAGGGCCTAGTGGTTACAATAGGGTATTTAGTAATTTATTTTTAATCAACGTTACATGTGTGCCGGGACGGGAGCGCCGTTATCGGGAAAAGCGTCGGACATCAAGGTCAAGGTCATGGCCTACCTCCCTGCCGTCGGAGTCGTGAGCGACGGGACTGTTCGCTGCATCGGGACGATCGCGACGAAGCATCGCGGACCTCATCGCATCCGTCATCGGAATCCTGAGAGAGGATTGCACAGCTGCCTGGAGTCTCGGGCTGTGCGCGAACGAAGATTCGTCGGGAGTCTCCGGTTAGGGGGAATTGAGTACCTCTGCAGGGCTCTGTTTTACCGGCGCGCGAGAAAGCATTCGTCGCGAGGAAAATCCATCGTCGGATCGATGAGCAGCGTTTCGGCGGTGCCGGAAAGGGCCGAGTACGGCCCGGAAGCGTCCGAGTCGGGAGAGCGATTAGGCAGGGGGGTAGGTAGGCGGGTTAGGAGAACGATCGAGTGTCGATACTCGGGGCACTTCTCCGTTGGGAGCCTGAGAGAGTGGATCCATCGTCCGTTGGCGTAAGACCGGGAATCACTCGAGTAAGAGAAGGAAGGAAGCGAGAATTTCCACGGCGAGTTTATCCTGTCCGTGTGGTTACGTCCGGCGTTCGATACGGTGAGCTCTCGGTCCAAGGGACTTATTTTGTATAGTGTAAATCGGCGAATTAGTTTATCGAACGGCTTTTGTGATCCCCTGCGAGGGAACGTTATTAATTTATTGTACCGACGGCGTGCTTCGTTCGACCGTGCCGGAGGTATCGGTACCGCCGTGTTTCGGCAGGTGTGTGTGTGACGTCGCGTACGGGTTTTGTTTTTTTGTTGCATCGCCGCGTGGTCGGGCCGGGAAACCGTACACGGCCTTACTCGAAGCCGTCGTGAGGTTTGGGGAAGAATTTAGCGAGTCGAGTCATTAACTTTAGTATTTTTCCGGGAGGGTGTCGCCTTGGGAATCTTCCACGGGGAGGTGTGCTGTTTCGTCGAGTCGTCGCTTCCGGGAATTCCAAGCGCGTGATCGAGGGGGTGTGTGAGTTTGTTAATTGCCGCCGTGAAGGGGCCGGGTGAATGGTGTATAATGCCGCGATTAATCGGGCCGGGTGCGTGAGGTGCGAATGTGAGCTTTGAATACACGGATCACGCGTGGAAGAAATAGGAATCCGGGAAAGGCGCGACCGTCCATGTGTGGATGTGTGAATGCGTGTGCGTCGGAGTGAGCGAGTCCCGTGTACCGGGCGGAACATTGTTTTATGTAAGGAAACTGTGATCTATTTCATTTACGGGACGAGGGTTTTACTCCGAGGCCTTCGGTTTTTCCCCTCTTTAGTTTGTTCTTCTGTTGGTCTAAATAAATATTCGAGTTTGATTCCCGTATTTTCCTGTTGTTAATTTATTTTTCCCGGTTTAATTGATTGGTGAAACCCGAGCGGGATATCGCTTACCCAGCCGCTCTACCCTAGAGAAGGCTGCAGCTAGGTCGGGACTGAGGGATTTCTCTCCCGGTGCATCTCGATGCATCTGGCGCCCATCCCTTCGGGGAGAAATAAAAGGGAGAGAAATCCGGGACTGGGTGTGGGCGATTCCGCCGTTGAGGAATCGTGCTACATGCTATATACGCTCGGTAACGCTCGGTACCGGTTAAATGTTTGTGCACGTGGAAGCTGCAATTTTTTTCGGAGCACAGTTTATTCAGGAATTTCTTTATTGCACAACGTTATCCTCCGGTTGCGGTGATTTCTTTGGTTGTGAATATTCATCGTGAAGTATCAAGGAGCATCAAGAGCCTGCAGTTTGAAGTGAAGATAAAAAATCAAAAAACTTTCATTGTGTTACTACGAGACTTTCTGTGAGTACTATTTACTATTTATAAAATATGTTCGGTAGAATTTCTTTGCACATTATTTTTCCGTCTTTTTATGCGAAACTGTGAGATTATGGGCCGAATATAATTGGATTCCACAGTATATCTCAGGTTTGAAGTGAAAAAAATGTTTGCCGACAGAGCTTCAATTTAGTCCAGAACCTTTTTTTTTCCTCTCTCGATGGGATCAATTTTAAAAATCTTTGTAATTGAGGGCTTTGATAAGTTACATTGTCCTCTCATCCTTACCAGCTTTGACGGATGAGAATTAAATGTATTGTATGCTTATGAGAACTTTATTCCTTGTCTTTTCAAGAGTGTATTATAAAATAAAATCTTTGTCGGTTATAAAATCTTTGCCATCAGAAGCATGCAAATGTCTCATACGCAATCCCAGCACCATCAATAAAAGATACCTTTTTTTCATCAATCCGAAGTGAAAAGCAGTTTACCAGCGGAGCTTCGATTATGTCAAGAACATTTTACAATCTCTCGATAATCAGGTTTGAAGTGAAAAAAATATTTGCCGACAGAGATTCAATTTTGTCGAGAACATTTTTTTCCTCTCGATGGAATCAATTTTAAAAATCTTTGTAATTGAGGGTTTCGATAACTTAGATCATCTTCTCATCCATACCGGCTTTGACGGATGAGAATTAAATGTATTGAATGCTTATGAGAACTTTATTCCTTGTTTTTTCCAGAGTGTAAAACGTTGCCATCGGAAACATGCAAATGTCTTATACGCAATCCCACCACCATCAATAAAAGATACCTTTTTTTTTCATCAATCCGAAATGAAAAAAAAAGTTTGCCAGCGTAGCTTCGATTATGTCAAAAATATTTTACAATCTCTCGATAAGATCAACAGTAAAAAATGGTGTAATTTTCTTATTTTCAATTTTCTAATCGTTGCCATCGGAAGCATGCAAATATCTCATTGGAAGTGAAAAAAAAAGTTTGTCAGCGGTTCTTCGATTATGTCATTTGATGATTTTGGCACACATGAAGTGTTGTTAATACTCAATGTTTCTGCTTTCGTCCAATTTTTAAGAGCTAAATATCATTGGGTACACAGATAAAATATATAGTCCCACAGTGACGACTGACGAAAAAATGTATCAACAACTTTTGTAGCCAAAATTGAAAAATGAGTGATTTTATTTTTAAACAGTGATTTTTTACTTCCCGATGCCATTGCGGATTTGGACTTCTCGAGTAATAATTTAATTAATGAAAAACTGAAATGCATAATTCTATGTATTTTTTGCACTGAGCACAGATCCGACATTCGTTTTGACCAAAACAGCAAGTTGGGAGGATTTTTTCGCACTAAACCTGAATCAGACATCAGTTTTAGCAAAAACTTTAATACGATTTTCATAACGCTTCTTCCTAAATGTTGAAAATTGGAAATTTCATATCGCTCTCTCATACAAGTTGAAAGTTGAAAACTCAAACTTGAAATCTTTATACAACTTTTTCATAATGTCCCTTATTCGCAAGTTTCCTCTATGAGGGTGTCGAAACTATAGTAAATGCTTTCTCATAAAAGAAGCTTACGAATAAGGCACATTATGAGAAAATTGTATAAAGATTTGAACTTTCAGCTGTCAACTTCCAATTTTCAACTTTTAACTTTCAACTTTTATGAGAGAGTGAAAGTGAATATGAAAATTTCAATTTTCAATTTTTTTTTCAGCCATGCTGCTGCTGCTCATGTCATTCATCCGACACTGTTTAACATTTCAGATTTTAGAAGTCGGTAAGATCTGTCTCTTACGGGTATGATATTTTTTCCTTCTTTCCAGATTCCTTTATTTGTGATAGACGTCCACGAGTACACCAAGTTTACTTTTTTTTCTTCGACTTTTTTTTTCTTCTTTTTTTCTTGGTTGCCTTAGGCGCTACACCAAGGACTGCCCCAAGTCCTAACACACTGCTGCTTAAATTTAAGCGCAGTGCTGCTTAAAATAACCTCTTAGTATTATAGCTAAAATAAGTGTATACTTATTTTAGGTATAATACTAAGAGGTTATTTAAAAAAAAAATCAGTTCCGTTTCAACTATACCAAAAGATGTATCCTCTTAACGAGTATTCTGAGAAAATTCGTCAACAACTTATCATTGAGACCGGACAATGGCTCAATGACGATCATATCGATGAATTCGGAAAACTATTGAGCACGTGTTCAGAATTTACACCACGGGCCCAGTTTCTTATATTTCACCCTGAGTTGATAACGCCTGTACCACCAAAAGAGAAACATATACACATACTGTTCAGCTGCAACGATTTACACCCAAAAGGTGGCAATGGCCGCCAGCTGGCGA
This sequence comes from Amblyjoppa fuscipennis, assembly GCA_963575735.1. Taxonomy (NCBI): domain Eukaryota; kingdom Metazoa; phylum Arthropoda; class Insecta; order Hymenoptera; family Ichneumonidae; genus Amblyjoppa; species Amblyjoppa fuscipennis. Next base: position 6,499,641 of record OY754492.1, on the reverse strand, counting down.
TCACCGGTGGTCACTGGGTCTGTAGCTATTAACGATGGAACCAGATTATATGTGTATGATTCTCTCAATCGGAAAAAGCTGCATACACATCATCTACTGTTCTTGCGGGCGTTGTACCCGTACTACGACTTCGGACGTCGAGACTCTGTCTTGTTTCCGTTAGTAGATAACCAGCCGAATTGTGACGATTGTGGAGTGTACTCGATTGCTTTCGCGACGGCAATACTCTTCGGAGTAAAACCAGAGAATGTAAGATACTATCAACCAGCGATGTGTCTTCATTTGTTGAAGATTTTCGTATCGGGGATAATCGAGCAATTTCCGTGCAACCCAATCGAACCCACAGTTATTGCTTCTCTGGCTGCCATAAAAGAATGTTGGCGTGCTTCTGTCTTAGCAGCCGAACGGGAAATTGAGGAAAGACGAATGGCGAAAAACAGAATTTCAGAGCCTTGTTATACAAACACCGAACTATTGTCGACAGATAATGCTTGCAAAAAAAAATGTAATGAACCCGTCGGAAATAAGCGGGCCACTTTTGCCGATTATCTTCCAAGTTGCAACGATGAAATAGTGACAAGCCGAACGAAGTTACAGAAAAAGCGGGTAAAGGTTCCAAAAAAAGAAAATTCGGTAACAAAAAAAAAAAATGAAACGACTGATAGATCAAAAATTGAAAATTCTAACAAGTGTTTAGAGACCGCAATTGGTAAGAGTGCACGACCATTGAAAGTGAACGGTCTTCTAGAATCCGATAGCGATATTGCGCCTTTGACGATATCAAATCTTTCGAAATCCAATACGAATGTTACATTTTCTGAATTGGAGTTGAAAACATTTTCTCGACAAAGGAAATTAAGAAAAGCTTACATCATAAATGACAATAGTCAAGATTCATTAGTGCATATTTCCCTAGATTATCATCGCGATATAGCGTCCTTGATAGCAACTTCGAATTTATCATCAAAATCTAACAAGGACAGGACTTCCTCTGAAGATACGTTGGATAAACAACAAAAAGCTGCTAAAACTAAAACTAAGAGGAGCACAAAAGAACCAAAACTAAGTTGCAAAAATGTTACTCCTGAGCAAATATTGAATAGAAAACGTAAAGCTGCTGAACAGGCAGCTAAGTTAATAGTAAATCAAAATGATTCTCCTGAACAAGCGTTAAAAAGAAGACGTAAACATGCCAATGCAAATGCTAAATGGAAAGCAAACAAAAAAAAAGAAGATACTCCTAAACAAGCATTGGATAGAAAACGTAAGCACGCTGACTATATGGCTAAATGGGAAGCAAACAAAAAAAAAAAGAAGATACTCCTAAACAAGCATTGGATAGAAAACGTAAACACGCTGACTATATGGCTAAATGGAAAGCAAACAAAAAAAAAGAAGATACTCTTAAACAAGCATTGGATAGAAAACGTAAACACGCTGACTATATGGCTAAATGGAGAGCGAAAATAAAAAAACACAATCTCGAAGATTCGTCTGTTGCTTGTTCTATAGATGACCATGACAGAAGTGATAGTAGCGACATTGAAGCAAAGCGAATGAAATTGTCTATATCTACTGATGCCAATCGTGATATTGTGCCTTTGATGTTATCAAATCTTTTGGAATCTAATAAAAATGTTGCTTCTTCTGAACTGAAATCGAGAAAAGATAACATGATTAACGATAATAGCATGTGTAACGGTTGTCAGATATGGTCGAATGAGAACGTTTGATGAATGCCAGACTGTGGTTAACTATATAATATTTATTGTGAGTGAAGAAAAGTGCGCGTCTTACAGGTTCGGGACTCTGAGATGAACTGATGCAAGGGCCTGACGGAAGTAGGGCCCTCGCCTATTGCTGCGCGCGACAAAGTATTCTTACGCGCGATAAGACGGCCGCTGCTTACGCGCGGCGTGTGCAGCGGCTGGACCGCTGCCGTGAGAGCGAGAACGTTCGCACGGAAAGTGCTGACGGCCCAAAGATTAGCGAGAGTCCAGATAAAATAATAAATCTGAGTTTCCTGCGCTAAGAGTGTTAACTCGGATTACGGGACCGTCACACATGAAATCATTAATGAATATTTCCTTAGATACTCATCGCGATATAGAGTCCTTGATAGCCGCTTTGAGTTTATATTTATCTTCTTTTTCTGAAGATAAGTTTGATAAAGGACCCAATTTGGGAAAATGTCGAAAAAATGTTGCACCCGAGCAAGTATTGAATAGAAAAAGTAAAACTGCTGAACGCGCAGCTAAGTCTATGGCAATAAAGCGAGAAAAACATTCTCAAAGTAATACTCCTGAAGAAGCGTTGGATAGAAAACGTAAACATGCTGACTATATGGTTAAATGGAGAGCCAAGGTAGAAAAGCAAGGTCTCGAAGATCCGTCCGTTGCTTGTTCGATAAACGATGATGACAGTAACGATATTGACGGCGTTGTAGCGAAGATGATAAAATTGTCTACATCTACTGATACTGATCTGGACGTTTTTAATTACTCGGTTCAATGTGATGATCGAGGCATTATTAGCTGTAATATAGAAAAACGGATCAAATCGAAAGCACTCAGTAGACAACGAATAGGTACTCAGAAGCTGTTGAGTGATGCAAAAGAAAATAAGCTTCGCAAAACTACAGAGAATAAGTGGATGAAGGAAGGGATGCAAACCCTATACACGAAAGAATTGTATGTTCGGGCTGTGTGGGCGCAATTAGACAAATCATCGTCACCCCTTGAAAGCCGATTAGAAGCCGAGCGTATTGTCACATGGTGCTTTGCTGTCAGGAAAAATTATCTTATTCGACTTAAAAACATACTAGCGAACATTAAAAAAAAAGCTGAAATATGTTTGACACGTTCGGCAAATGTTTCCTGTTCAAATCCACGTGATCAAGTCGAAGCTTTATGTGGGCAGTCGATGCATAATTCTTCATCTGAGGCTTATTATACACACGCTTCCTATCGTAAGTTCGAACAATCACAACCGATTATAACGGATGCTCAAGGTAGAGCTATGAACATTTTACCTTTGATAAAAAGGAAAAACAAGACAACAAAATCATGGAGTTGTGGATCTTTCTGCAAGACTGATAATGATTATGTTTTGAATAAGTTCAAAGCGTTTTGTCAACAATTAATGAACTGTGAACTGCGCAAGTTGGATAATTATTTATCCACTGCACATCAATGTTCTAATAAAGTTAATCCTGCCAAGTTCGGTCATTCATACGGTTGCTATGTGAACCCAGAAGAATGTTTATCGACCTTTTTATCAGTCGAAATTCTAGCCCCTCATTTTCCGATGATACGAAATTTGAAGAGATGTGTTTATAATTTAATCGATCTCAATAAAAAATTAAGACATTTAGATAACGCTTTAAACAGCAATAATATAGACGCACTCAAAATAATTGCCGACGAGGCTGAGAAGAAAGCTGATTCTTTAAAAACCGATAGACATGAAATTAATTTGAATGAACGAGAGATAATGTCGAAATATCATTGTGCGTTTCGAGCCTTCACCAAAAGGGTTATTGATACTCCACGCCTTCCGTGTATTTCCTGTGAAAAGCTTTGCACTGAGAAAAATACGTTAAAGATTAATTGTTCTAGAGTATCAAGGTATGGAGAGAATTGGGAGAGTTTTAAAGAATGCCTCAAGAAATTCGATCTACCTTATGAAGGAGAGAATTACATTTGTCGATATTGTGACAGTAAATTCTCGGAAGATAAGATACCACCTACCTGTATTGCTAATAATCTTTATGTAAGGCCTGTTCCAGCGATAATGCAAAGTCTTAATGTTTACGAGACTATATGAATTCAACGGGCAAAAGCTTTTCAAGTAATACAAAAATTAGGTACCGTGTCAAAGAAAAACCAACCACATAATCATCATAAGGTACCGAAAGTCGTAGGTAGAACATTTCATCTACCTTTGCCCATAGATGAAACATTGAAAAAAGTTTGCCCTTCTACCGATCCAATTAATGCTAAACATGAATTATATATACTCGTTCGTGGTATTCCAACAAAGGCTAAAATAATATGGGAAAAGCTTGTGGATTTGAGAAAAATTTGGTTGACTCTACAATGGCTGTAGAGCAATAATCCATTGTACTTTGGAATAGAGTTGCCAAGATCTCATGAAAATTTACTCCCTGATAATCTACAAGATTTAGAATATCAAGAAGAGGAACACGACTCGAATAATGTTACTTTGAAAGATTGTGATATTTTATCTAAGCATGACGAGAAAAGAGCGGCTTTATTGACGCAAATGTCACGTTCGGATGGATATTATGAAAAATTTAGCATTTATCCGATTCATGACAAAACAATGAATGAAAGGGCAACGGATCTCTACCAAATGCTTAAAATTTATGATCGTCCTATGGGTCACAAAGACGAACATTTAGATCTAATGTGTTTTCCGGATTTATATCCATATGGAGAGAATGGTCAGCAAGAACCGAGGTCAGTACGTCTTACTGATTTCGAATTCATCAAATCGAGGCTCATGTCGAAACATTGCCAGTTTCGATTACACGAGCAATATCTCTTTTTTTTATTGTACAATAATAACTTGCGACAAATAAATGCCGGAATTTTTCACAAATTGAACACACAAATTGATATTTTGAGCGAGGATTCGTAATGACGAATCCTCGCTCGATATATACGGCTGCAAGCTATTTAGATGAAATGTCTAAGGGGTTACTTGAGTCAAATTTGAACACAATATTTTCGAGATTAAGGAATACTGAGCAGTTCTGGGTGATACCTAGAAGTAATTTATCATGCATGATTCGAAATTATGGACCTGCTACATGGTTCCTAACATTCAGTCCTAGTGAATGGCTTTGGATGGATCTTATAGAGTATCTTCGAGATGTCAATGATATTCCGATTGAAAAAAAGGTACATCCGATGCAGCTGATAGTTTCTGATCCCGTGTCGACTTCTCGGTTTATGGAAATCAAATTTCAAGCAATGTTGGATTTTATATGCTCCCCAGATAATCCTATTGGCGATGTTGAACATTACTTTTGGCGTCGAGAATATCAAACGAGGGGAGCACAACATTTTCATCTTTTAATTTGGATCAAGGATGCCCCTGTCATCGGCAAGTCGTCAGAGATTGAAATCGCGAAATTTATTCTGAAATATGTAACGTGTAGAATGCCGAACAAAAAAGTTTCGCCCGAGTTACATCGACGAGTGAAAGATCATCAATGGCATCATCACAACTCATATTGTTTAAAAGCTAAAAAAACTAAAACTGGATTTACTCGGCGCTGTAAATTCGGACATCCACGTCCGTTGACAAAAACAATAAAGCTTCGCGATGTTTCTGTTGCTATTGCTGGAAGGAAACAATTGAAAACGAAAAGTAGATTGTATGACTTACCACGTGATTCAACAGAGGCATATATTAATGATTATAATCCAGCTATACTTTGCGCTTGGGAAGGTAATATGGATATACAATTTGTTGGTGAAGAATCTACTTTATTAACATGGTATACGACTAAATACGTTTCCAAGGCAGAAAAAAGTAATATTGATGATCCATTCGAAGTCCTTAATTCTACCAAGAGTGTTGCTAGCTGTCTTTGGAATTTTTCAATGCGCATGTTGAATAATCGAGAATGTGGAGCATTTGAAGCTGCTGACACTCTTCTCGGAATTCGATTGCATGGCACGGATTCGAAAACTACTATAAAATGGGTAGATGTTAATATTATTCGAAGCAGGAGACTGAAGCCTTGCAAGGAAATTAAAGCTCTCGAACCGGAATCTACCGAAATATTTTTTGACTCCATTGTCGATACGTATTACCCAAAAAGGCCGGAGGAATTGGAATCCCTTAATCTATATGATTTTGTTAAATGGTATGACGTATCGAATCGAAAGCCTAAGACCATTGATGAAGTGTACAAATTGGGTGAATCAAAATACTTGACGAGACGATCGCGTGGTTGTCTTGTCAATCATTATATGTATAATGTCAAAACTCAACCGGAATTATATTATTACTCGATTTTGGTATTATTCCAACCTTTGAGAGAACTCGATGAACTGAAAGGTAAAAATGATACGTACGCCAAAGCATTTATATCCTTGCGGTCACAACTCGCAGAAGGTTTGCGTTATCACGAAAAAATTAATGAAATTCAACGAGCCATAGATTTTGTCACAGAAGCGGTTGCGAAACATTTGAAGAGTCCCGAGAAAGTAAACGAACTTTCCGGAAATGAGATTCTGGAATGTGTTCCCGCTGAGGTAGAAGCTGCGATGAAAGACTTGAAAGATGTGTGCGATAAGGTTGATGCAAACCATCTTTCAGGAATGATTAAAGAATTAAATGCAGATCAGAAACGGATCTTTGATACAGTTGCAAATGCTTTGCAATCTGAAAATAAAATTATAAGACTGTACATAAGTGGAGAGGGAGGAACGGGAAAAAGTTTTTTGATAAAAACTCTGAGAATGTGGACAAAACAAGTTCTTGATAAAGATGCAGTAGTGAGTGCTCCGACTGGTATAGCAGCCTTTAATGTCGACGGGTTGACTATACATCGACTTTTTCAATTACCAGTTGAACATGGCCATACGGCCAAGTATCGACAACTCTCCGATGCTGCTCTTAAATTATTGCGGGATCAACTTCGAAATGTGACTTTGATAATCATTGACGAAGTTTCTATGATATCCAATGTCACATTAATGTACATCCATTTGCGATTAACCGAAATATTCAACACCGGCGAATGTGAAGACGGTTGGTTTGGCAAAAAGCATATCATTGTCTTTGGCGATCTTTTACAACTTCCGCCAGTCCACGAAAACCACCGTTCATTAAATTTAAAAAAAAAAAAAAAATTGATGAATTTATTGGAGCTATGGGACCTGTTGATTTATGGTCTGATTTATTTTGTTATGACGAACTTACAATTAACATGCGTCAGATGGGCGATCATTCGTAGAGAGATATGATATCCCGAATTCGAATAGGAGTGGTACTTGATTCCGACACACAAATTTTAAAGTCAAGAAAATTGAAATTTAATACCACAACGGTAGAGAACGGTAGAGGGCCGTTTGAATGCGATATGCGACTACATGTATAAATTACCATTGGATGCAGTTTGTTTGCTTCCCACTTGTGCACTTTGCGATTCTTTAAACACGGCAATGTTGACTCGATTACTTTCTGAAGAGATACAACTTATCGCACAGGATACTGTAGAGTGTGTATCATACATGAAAAAAAAAGTGTCAAAAATCTTGTCTAGTGACGACGAAGGTAATTCACGAACAGCCGGGCTGTCGAAAGTAATTACTGTGAAGGTCGGATCACGGATAATGATTAGAAGAAATATTGACGTAACACAGGGTCTTGTCAATGGCACGATTGCTACAATTGTTTCTATATAACGAACTCTCGATAGTAACGATGTTGCATCAATCAATATTTCATTGCCCTCCGGAGTACACCATACATTAGAACGTATGAGTGTGAAATTTGAAATAATGGATCGGGCATTTGTTGTAAGAAAGCAATTTCCAATATGTTTAAGTTATGGTATTACAATCCATAAAAGTCAAGGCTTAAGCTTACAGAATGCTCTCGTGGATGCGGGTAATACTGTCTTTAGCTGTGGGCAAGCTTATGTAGCACTCTCACGAGTTACAAAATTAATCAATTATGGGCCAGCATCCGTTAAAGCTAATGAATTAGCAATAATAGAGTACAATAGGTTGCGAAGCAAATACAGGCCTGATCTTGAGAATTTCAATGTTTTTCACGCTCGCCCTATAAAAACATTTGATACCGTCTGGTCAATAGCAGCGCGAATATTAGATTGTCAACAAGAGGCGCAAGACAATGGTCATGGGAATTTTCATTTCACTGTAAAAGCTCTTATAAATCATGATCAGGTGTCTTGTTATGTCATTTCTGTTATTCAATGCATTATACATCCCTCTCCCATTAGAGAAGCGATATTGGTTCAAAGTAAAAAAAATACAGCTATTCGATTATTTATCGAAACCTATGTGTCCCCGAATAAAGATGACTGTATTGATATATCAAAAGTACGTGATTTTGTCGGTGGAACATTTACGGAAAAGATTCAACAAGATGCAGGGGAGTTTATTCATTTTCTTTGTGAAAAATTGTGTAGTATTCGAAACACGGTTAATCATCACATTAGTACAGTACAAATGTGTCCCTCTTGTGGCACTGAAAGTACTTATCCTGGACATCCGAACAACATTTTGTTATTTTCATTACCACAAGCAAAAGGTAAGAAAGTGTCAACATTACAAGAAATTATTGATCACAATGTAAATAAGTGGAATAGCGTAGATGTTTCTTGTAATACGTGTAATAATGCTCCGAGCGTGCTTCAACGGACGAAGATTGAATCGACACAACGAATACTAATCATTCAACTGTTACTATTTAACGTAAAAGATGGCGAAGTTAATAAGAAAATATGCACCATTAAAGGTGTACCTACCGCAACGATACGAGTCAACAATTGCAGTTATAAAGTTACAAGTGCTATTTTCCACCATGGTACGAGTATACGAAACGGACATTACACAAGTATGCTGAGGATGAAGCGAACTGGCTGGATATTTGCTGATGATTCTACAATTAAAAAAAAAATTGGCCTTGTAACAGTAAAGATCTGTATATATTATTCTTAGAACAAACGTAATGTAAAAAATGGCTATAAACATTGTTCTACATGTGAATGAGAGTATACGTACTGGTTTGGACATTTTCTTTCTTGCAACCTACCCAATGCAGCTTTCTTTATAGATTATTTTAGCGCGTTCCCGGCACTGCACAATTTGCGCCTTACAAAATTGACTTGTCACCATTGGACTACTCTTGAGAGTCGTGATAGAAGTTCGACGCCATGTACTACAAAAAATTATTTGATCAGAGTCGTTAGAGTGTATTTATACTCCAAAATGCCGGACAGAAAGTTCAACAACGTGTACCTATTTCGTTTTGGTGAGTGAAAATATTTCGACAAATTATTGATGAAACTATATAATTTATTTCCTTGCCACAGTGAGAACGTTTCGTATCTGCTGCTACACAACGCTGAACTGAATTGCAAGATTTCGAACGATTATAGCGTACCGTACGACATTATATAGCTCGACAACACTCAGTGAGGTAACTTTCATAGTATAGAGAAATAAATTTAGATATCGAATACCATTTAATTGTTCACCTTGCAGGGTGATAAAAATACTCAAGCCAAATAGAGAATGACGATGCATTCGAATTATGAGAGCCTTGGACGCCGATGAATAGGCGTATTCGATAATCGACAGATAGGATGAAACAAGAAGAGCACGCATCGTGGATATATCGTGGATCGTAGAAGCATTACGTTGTGTACATTTCGCTACCTACAATGATAACAGTGTTGACACATTTACCGAGCGACTGAGCAACAAAATAAATAAGGAGGTAATAAAAAATTATTTTATAAAAAAAAAATCAAATTTATTTCGATTTTATACATTATTTGAATTTCTGTTCTAAATCTACACTTTTAATCATCCCGCAGTTTCGACGAAAGTGATCAATTTAACCGTGGTTAAAATCTGATGGACGTCGCCGAATCTGTAGAAGTTACATACCATAAATCGAGCCTACGATCTTCAAGCCTCGACTCGGGGCAACTTTTCGGAAGAACCCAATATAAGTCGAAGTTAATGCCGTGTAGCTTGTTCGATTCGCTCATAGAGCAACGCGCGTTCGTTACCAGTCAGAGTAAATCTACACTATGCCCCCCCCCCCCGTACTTCGGTGGCGGCGAGAAAAGTGTTCGATTAGTCGAAAGTGAGACGATTACACTATTATGCATACATATAAGAAATTGACAAATTATACAACAATAATAATAATTACTGTTTCGCAGTTTTGGACGAAGTCGAGAATCATCAGTACGATGAAATAAGCTATCATGGCTCCATAATCAAATGGAATATCTTCAACGAATTAAACGGCATGCCCTATCAATTGAAATACCAGATCAAGGACGTGCTAAGCAGTTGCATTTGTAAAAAAAAATTAACTCGCAACGTGTTATTCAGCAAAATGGAACATCTCTAGGCAACGACGTTCAACGTTCCGCGTATAAGAGTTGACATTTTCGACGACAGTGAGTTTCCACTATTTTTTAATATTCATTTCCTTTTATATATTTTATACCTCTTTTAAGACTTAGATCGAAAACGTAGGTTTTGTTTTACAGCTTCCTGTCCATTTAATTTCTCGATGATTCTCAGTGACAGACCCGACGAGACTGAGATGCGACAATACGGCTTACAGCCTAAGTGACGCAATAACGTTTCAACGCCAAGTACTTTTAAAAAACGATGTTTTGTATTTTGATAAATACGAGACGTTATAAAAAATCAAGAGACATAATAACGTTTCGACGCCAAGTACTTCGAAGAAATGATTTTTTGTAATTAAGTTTTTTATAATTTATAAATACGTTTATAAATACGAGATGCTACCAAGTAGTAGTTATATACTCCGATATACAAATATATATATATATATTATACAAATATGCTGCAAATAAATCTTTCCACTACATTATCTCGGAAACAAAGTATCGAATAGAAGTTTCGAAAAATGTTTAAGTTCACGCTTTTCCCGATTTCGCATTTACAGGAAAAAATAGGTGAAATCAACCACAAAATACTTTTTTCAAAAAAGTAAAAATGGTACGCCAAGTACTTCAAATATGTTGTCTCGTTCAGATTCAGAAAGTATATTTATCAAAACAATCTAAAAATAAAAAATAAAAAGAAATTAAATCATGTAAGCCAAACAATTGTATACATATAATATTAGTACCCAAAATAGTACCCAAAACGATGTTTTGAAAATCGCATTTACAGGAAAAAATAGGTAAAATCAACCACAAAATACTTTTTTCAAAAAAGTAAAAATAGTACGCCAAGTACTTAAAATATGTTGTCTTGTTCAGAAAATATATTTATCAAAACAATCTAAAAATTAAAAAAAAAAATTAAATCATGTAAGCCAAGCAATTGTATACATACAAAAAAATTCTTCAAAAAAATACAAGATGCAAACCTAGTAATAAGGGGATATAACTGTGTAAGGGAGGGAATCTGTATAGACCCGAAAGGGTGTACATGGAATAAACACATACTACTACTGCTACAAGATGCAAACAATCTTGACCAAAAAAAAATTAAGATGTTAATCATATTTATAAATCGGATGACAGTACAGCGAGATGGCGTACAAAAATTTGGCGTGCCAGTTTTTTTTACAATAGCTGTCGTACATGGTTCATTCAAATAATCGAGGGAACAGGGGGAACATCGAGTCTCCTACTTTACAAAATATGACATTGTCCGCCAATGTGATATTAATCATCTCATGATCCGATCCAACCGTGTTGACGCTCGAAAAATCACGTCTTCGACTTACTACCTACTGCCTTTAGTTTATGTTGGACCTGCTGCACACATGAGTTGCAGTCCCTGCGAACCAGCCACACAATAACCATGTAACAGAGCATTAGAGATCAAAGGCCAGATCGCAGAGCTTTCAACGACGCAACGGCTCCATGCTTCGCAACCGCTGCGCCGGAACAGCGTATCTCTGCTAGGTCTAATACGAGGCCGATGCAGCCGAGTCTCGCTGACCAACGTGATACCATAGACGCAGTACATGAACTCACGATTCGCGAGCGTACCGTTCAAAACATTTGCGATTCGTTCTTCAAACACCCGCGAATATGGGCACAGCTGGATTTTATGGACGTTCGAGTTGGCAACGACTCTCTATTCTTCCGAGATCGTTACCAGGCAGCATACTCAGTCATGTTGAATCTTACTGACCAAAGTTCTCTGGATTTTGCTTTTGCGTTCGATTTGACTGCCAGTCAGAGGCTGTGTTCCCGCAACGGTTGCCTAAATTATATAAATACGCAAAACACACCGTCCACAGGAACAACAGCGTGTTCGATGCTCTAGTCGCAGACGCAGCCACCTCCAAAATCGACCGTCACCTTCTCAGCCAATGAACTATCCACTCTGCCCCAGCAAAGGGAGCCAAAAGGTGTAGTTACTTCCCCTCTCCCTCGATTATTTGAATGAACCATGTACGACAGCTATTGTAAAAAAAACTGGCACGCCAAATTTTTGTACGCCATCTCGCTGTACTGTCATCCGATTTATAAATATGATTAACATCTTAATTTTTTTTTGTCAAGATTGTTTGCATCTTGTAGCAGTAGTAGTATGCGTTTATTCCATGTACACCCTTTCGGGTCTATACAGATTCCCTCCCTTACACAGTTATATCCCCTTATTACTAGGTTTGCATCTTGTATTTTTTTGAAGAATTTTTTTGTATGTATACAATTGCTTGGCTTACATGATTTAATTTTTTTTTTTTTTTCTATTTTTAGATTGTTTTGATAAATATATTTTCTGAACAAGACAACATATTTTAAGTACTTGGCGTACCATTTTTACTTTTTTGAAAAAAAGTATTTTGTGGTTTAAAAATTACACTAATTTTTTTGTGGTGACTTCCCTTTGTAAATAAATCTACTATTTCACCGTTTGAAGATTCCCGCATCAAATCGTCGATAATTATAAGTTTCGGCCTACGGTCGCCAGCAATGTCTGAATTTTGGGGTAGACCTTCTAAAAATTCGATATTTTTAGAATAATCGGCATACCCGTCCTGCCATTCCGAATAGTATAAAAGAATGCGTGCAAACTCTACGTCGGCCATGCTCGAAATATATTTTAAAAACTTTTTTACGAAGCATGTTTTCCCGCAGCCTGTAGGACCGGCGATAATAGAGGTCCAGGGGTGCTTCCAGCGCGGGTCCATGACGATTAATGAGAGGAATGAGGAGTATGAAGGTATTAAGTATACAAATGTATTATTAAATTTTCTTTTATTTATTTAATACATACACACGAAAAATTGAAAAATTAAAAACTAAATAAATAAGAAATTAAAAAATTTTAAAAAAATTTAACATTTTTAAAAATTAATTTCGCTAGAAGAAGTCGGTGCGGTATCCGGAGTCATCCTCAACTTCTCCCCACAAAAATGCTGCAGCACTATCGTTTAGAGGTGAAATCGTGGGATTTAGTTCTGAAACTAATACAAAAAATATGCGAATAAATAAATACTGAATAAAATATTAGATTATAAATTATTTTCCTAATACTATCCATTGCGCCCACCACCATCATCATCATCACTGTCGACGACGCCGTCGTCGCCGCCGCCGCGGACGCGAAGCTACATACAGGATAAGCTCCCGTATGTACCACCGGTCTACACCGTAAATAATAATAAGCTACTATTTACAATGTAAACTGCAGTTATACATATACCTCAGAAGCTTGTTAAGGCATATGGTAGGATAGAGGGGGAAGTGTTTTCAACAGATTATATTTTTTAAAATAAATCCATATTTTTATTTTTACAATAAATCCATTTTTTATTTCACAGAGGATAATACAATTATGTAAAACACCAGATATAAATCTTAGAAATAGATATACCGCTTACGGTATTCTCCCTCGCAGAGATCGGGGTATAACTCCCATAAATAACCTGCGCCTAAAATTATAATATGGCCATTTTTATTTACAACATTTACAATTTACAACTATTTCTAATGCCCTTAGCCTATGTAACCATACGGCAGAGAATCGTGCTCGCCCCATCGTCGTCTCTTGACAAGGACGGGTTTGCAAGTCTTTGATTCTTGCCGCCTGGTCACATGGTGAAACGCATCGCGTCGAATAGCACTAAATTTCACGGTAATACTTGTACCGGGTTCTCGAACCCATTGCCAAATGGAATCAAAGTTGATTTTTTCCCCGTTTGTAAAATTGAGTCCGATACCCTTGACCTTGCAGGTTGTGGCTGTCACGTCCTGGGTCACTTCAGCACCAGAATAAGTAACCGACACACACACAAATTTTTTTTTCCGATTTACTTTATTCTCGGGAACACTGAAATAATAAATATGGAAGCGAGACACGCATAAACCTAGATAATAAGTCACAATACTACGACGACAGAATCGTCGTATAATATCAATACAATAGGTATTATCATAAAATAATATGTACGATAGTACACCGTAGCGTATCAACCGATAATACAATGATTTTCTAAATAACCCGCATGTATTCGTACCACCAGGAAAATTCGCAGCTCTGACCAGCAATAAAACAATAACGTAGCCAAAAACATAACAAACAATAATAAAAATACAATTTTGAACAAAATGACTTTAAAAACATACTCTCGACACAAACTAACCGGAACACCCCCATAAAAGTACCATTCGGCAATAATAAACAACCATAAACGTCACAGGTAAAGTCCGAGGAAAATATTAAACTTCGAACGCAAATAAAAATACAAGCGAAACGTTTTCGCAGAATCTGAGCACGCCATAAGAGAGGGAAAATCCTCATGAACAATAAAGCATTTTTGTGTTTTCACTTTCTGACGAAGTCCAGAGAGGCTGCGAGCGATTTTGTGAATAGCCGCACGCGAAATCTAGAAAATTTAGTAAAAACTTTGGGAAACAATAAAAAACATATACGAACTCCTTTGCAAAATCTGAGCACGCTAGCAGAAGGGGATAATCGTCACAAATAACAAACCCCTACGATGTTTCACCTTTCCGACGAAGTCCTGAGACACTGCGAGTAGTTTTTTTGAGAAAAGGGACGTGACCTTGGAAAAATCGTAAATTAACTCCCTAGCGCGAACGGAAAGCGCGAATTGGATCAAAATTGCCATGAGGACTAAGAACGCGATAAACAATCGACTTACAGTAAATAAATATTATTAATAATAAATTTAATTGTTAATAAATCATTTCAAAATAGTTCTCTTTCTTTTCAAACAACGCCGGAGTGTCGGAGAAGTGACACTCGACGGCTCAAGTTAATAATAAATTAACATTATTAATAATAAATAAATTATAAACAAACAATTTCGAACACGCTAAACACGCCGGAGTGTCGTATGAGAAGCGACACTCGACGGCTCAAATTAATAACAAATTAACATTACTAACAATAAATAAAATTATAAACAATAAATTTCGAACATTCTAAAAATACGCAACGACGGATTGTCGAATAGACACGACACTTGACGGAGCAAAACAATAATAAATACATTCTTTTTCAACAATAAACAAATAATGTTATAATAAATAATAATATCAGAAACCTTTAATATGCGCGCATCGCCCAAATATCACCAGTAAAATGATAATCGGATGGCATTAAACTATAACAACCAGATATCACATTTATAAGTATTAAAATAACATTTGTCAATAATTAGTTATTATTATTTCAAGTACAGTATACGCACCATCCGAAATATCGGGATGGGTGCATTTCCAATATCATAAAGGACGAATCCTTATTACTACTATTCAACAAATCTAACCGAATATTCATACGTAATAATACGCATACTTACCCCAGGGATTTGGGGATAATTACGCATTACATTAATCATTGTTATGTCATAGATCAGGCCTAGATGTCTAAATAATTAGCATTAATAATAAATAAGTCGTACTTAATAATGTATCGGGTGAAGCGAGCGAAAGACCGGACGCGACTCCGACAAAGCTCCGGGAATCGCCACCGATAAGAAGCAAGCATAAGACCGGACGCAGTCCCGACACAACTCCGAGAATCGTCACCGATAGCGGCTCTCCAAGAAGCAAAGCCGTGGGACAAAGGCAGTACCACGATCAACGGCGCAGCTACCGCGAGACCGGACGCAGCTCCAATAGCAGCTCCGAGAATCGCCGCCGATAAGCCTATCCCGAGAAGCTCGCCGGCCGTTGGGACTCAGACCCGTGGGATGCTGCATCAGCAGAGGGCTCCATGCGCGGCTTGGCCCCCACCATAGCCCATCGCGCTGCCGTGGGACAAAGGCGGCCCCCACTTCAGGGGACAGCACGGGTGCAGCAGTACCGAGAGCGGCTGCCCCCACCATCATTCATTGCGCTGCCGCGAGAACACGGCGGCCCCCACTTCAAGGGACAGCAGTACCACGAGCGGCTGCCCCACCATCAATCATTGCGCTGCCGCGAGAACACGGCGGCCCCCACTTCAGGGGACAGCACGGGTGCAGCAGTACCGAGAGCGGCTGCCCCCACCATCATTCATTGCCCTGCCGCGAGAACACGGCGGACCCCACTTCAAGGGACAGCAGTACCACGAGCGGCTGCCCCACCATCAATCATTGCGCTGCCGCGAGAACACGGCGGCCCCCACTTCAGGGGACAGCACGGGTGCAGCAGTACCGAGAGCGGCTGCCCCCACCATCATTCATTGCGCTGCCGCGAGACAACGGCGGCCCCCACTCAAGGGACGGTACGGCTAACGCGAGCTGCTGCCCCACCACGGGACGGCACGCGGTAGGCAGCGCACCATTGGCCAGAGCAGCGGAGCGAATCCGCGAGGGCCTCCCCGCCACCAGCCACGGACTCGGGAGACTCGCGAAGCGGGAGCCTGGACCACGGATCTTCAGTTCTTCTACGACTCTCATCTCCGGCGGTCGACTCCAAGAGTTCTCTCGAAGAGACTCACGCGATCCGGTATTTCCCTCGTAATAATTAATTGTCAGTTCGGACTTAGAGTCTCTTAAGGCAATTGTTAATTTCAAATAAATTCGCGATTGATACCTGGCTGCGACCAGGCGGTATTTCACTGTATAAAATATCGTTCGCAGTTATTTCGTGTTTATTTTAATATAAATAAAGTCCAAATACAATATCAATAATCACTATAATAATAATGTACTTACGTTTGTAAACTCCGCGTAAAACTTTTGTCGCATATCAAAGAAAACCGAAACCCGCTACGACTAATAAAAGTTTAACAACATCCTAAGAAATCATTCCTAGAAGGCAGTTCTTTCAAGCCGTAAGTAAATCAGTGACACAAATCAAAAGAGAACAAATATATCTGGGATCAGTTCACATAATCTCCCACCACGAAACCCATTGCTTTATTATAAATATATATACACATATAAGTATATACACATAAGCATACATTTAAATAAGATTGAATCTTGAAAACCAGTTCTGATAATCATCGGTTCTGATAGATAGATTCATTTAGTAAGCTAAAGTGAATCTTATAAAATCAGTCTCGACGAAAGCCGAGTCTGATGAAAATTAGATTCAGCTAGCGTTAACAAGATTAGACGTAATATTAATTATTAATTAACTAGAATAAAAACCTAGGCTTAACCCAAAATCAGATTATATATAAATCAGACTTAACCAAGTCTGATAAAAATTTGACCTGATATTAATTTAAGCAATCGTTTTAATTATTAATTAACTAGAATAAAACCTAGGATTACCCCAAAATCAGATTATATATAAATCAGACTTAACCAAGTCTGATAAAAATTTGATCTGATATTAATTTAAGCAATCCTTTTTCCAATATTACCAACCTCAATAATTATGGGACAAATAAAATGCGAACTGATCACCGTTTATAACGTTCATCATGAAAAATAGATGTGTCTTTCTGAAACTAGGGTCGCATAAACCGAAAACGAGTGCTCCGACTAACCTAAATCCAGTTCTTAAACATATTACGCCGAAACCAGTGGTTTCAGACAATACGAACGATAATCAGAGCGTGATTGCTGTCAGGAAGGTTCCGACAATCACGTCCATCGTCTCACTAAAAAATCATCGAGTACATATAAGACGACCAATCTCTACTAATACTAAACCCGACGATCGGGCTGACTGCACGATTCGACCTGCCATCGAACAGACCGAGGAAGACGGCAACATTTCTGACGCTTCTACGGTGTTTTACGAGGACACGCGGTCTCTCACGTCCTCTCCAGAGTTGATCATCGGCACCTAGCACTCTCAACCCGCTACGCCCGACAGCTCAACACCTGCCAAATCCATAAAAATCAGGTAAGTCAATCGATCGACAGTCGAATAAACAAGCAAAACCCGAAGAGAAATGACGCGCAAAATCCAGTACTGCTCCGATCCCTAACCGGCGCATTCCGGTTTAAACACGGAGCATCCTCATATAACCAGCTACCGGTCGCTCAAACGTTAAAATTCAGAAATTCCTGCGAAAGAGGGGAATAAATCGATTAATATCAAAGCCGCGACGTAACATGGCCTCTTTACCATCGGCTTTCTGTACCCCAAGTAGCCGTAAAATTTAGGTCCACCCGACACGAAACGCTTTATAAAACTATTCGGTCCGTAATCTTTTAACTCGTCTGTCATCTCCCCGAGTAGATTCCCTAGGGGCGGTTCATACTCTCCTGCGGTACCACTACTTACATATATACACGAATCTGTATCATAGTAGAGGACGCGTTTGTCTAGGGGCTCAAGATATGAATACAATTTCAACCTCGCCTGCGCAGTCGTGTACGCGGCTATCACGACGTTCACGTGAGGATTTACTTCCGTGCTTTCTACCGTATAACGCCAGCAAACGTACATTATCGCATCGTTCACGTGAATAATCTTGCTAACCTCGCAACTTTGATCGTGCAATAGCTCTAAAAGTCTTTGGCGCGTAGTGACAACCTCTATCTTCGGCAGATTTTCACGTTGACCGAATTTTCCCCAAAACGAATTTAAGCATAGTTTCGCTACTGACCTCAAACCAGGATTTACGTCAATGCGCTCCGGATCTAATTGAACACCCTCGGCCTCACGAAAACTATTAACGTACGCTGTTTTACTCTCAGCAGTTGTACATTCAGACGGCCAGCCACTAGCTTCCTGCTTGATTTTTAACCACAGATTGATGTAGTCGCCGAAGAGACCCGCAGTTTGACTTTGTCGATCGTACTGCTCTACCTCGTATTGCCAGATCTCGTAAACATCTAAGATTTTATAACCTTTCTCTACAGCTTTAAGGAGTTCGCAGGATACCCAGGTGCCCTCAAAAGCTCGATCATCCTCGTTTTCGTGGGGGCATTACTCCTGATACATCCCCTCGCAGCATTTTCGGCATAATGCGAACATTAACCGATTATGCATACGCACTGGAAGCACAGGATGGTAGAGGTTTCGAGGCGGCAACACTTTGCATCGTACGAGTCCCTCAACGCTGCTTAAATCGTGATTCGGCCCAGTTATTTCGCGACAGGTGTCTGCAGTGTATATCGCGGGGTGACCGACGGGGAAAGCTCCATACTTGCAAATGTATGGGTACAACGAGCATACATCAATATAACGAATCTTCTCGGCACCGCGAGTTTCACAATAACTGCGTGTATTTCCCGTACGTCCCCCGAAAAATGCATCGCGCGGGTTTAACGGTTTCTCAGCGAGAAGCGGATGGGCGCTCACAACGTTGTTAATCTCAGGGTTTCTTGACTTTAACTGTATATATTGGCACTCCCAGATCTCATGAAGTTTATAGCGGAGAGATTTTATACGCTCGGAGGTATTCAACGTTCGTTGGTACCGATCATTGAGCGTGCTTCCGTACCACACTTCCTCCCGCTTACGCGTATTGGTGTATCACTTGTCACACCCATGAAAAAAACACCCGTGAAACTGGAGGACATGCTGTACACCATCATCCGTTTCAACGTAGCCATCTACACGCGTACCGTCGATTAACTTATGTTCGCGACCGCGACCTGCGTGTTCTATCTGCTTGCCGAAACGGTGCTCACACCATACCAACCATTCTAATGCTATCTCAGACTGTCTATCGCCCCTGCGATAACCGTTTCGCGGCAAGACCGATATTTTATTTTTCTCTAGAAAGTTTCGCCGGAAAACTCTGTTGCACGCTGAGGCTATGGTCACCGCTTCGATAAACGGACATACATCCCCACGTTCTATAAAGATTCTTCGAAAAGCTACACAAGCCTTCCGAAGAATCGTTACGTCCGTTTGACAATAAGCTACGATTTCCCGCTGGAAATCGAACTCGTATCCTGAGCTCTGAGTTTTCTCATACCACGCCAGAAACTCGGTTCTGTCCGACGGAGACATAGTGTCAGGAGAATAGGCGTCGAGAGGAGGCAGCGGACCTATATACTGTTGATTAGCCGTCTTGTTGAAAAGATGCGGGAAAGTACCTTTAAAAATATTTTCTCCTAAGCCGAAGGCTTTTGGGAGTTTGGCGAGTGGCATGTGAAAATAATTCAAGCTATCTATAAACTTTACGTTCCCGATTCTCATCTCCATGATGCTAGTTCCGTTTGTGATTAATTTAGGCGTCTCACGCTTCTCCTCGACGATGTATCGGAGAATAAATTGGGCATCGAACCCTTTCGCATTATGAGCTATGCAGATAACACGGCCAACGTTGTCCCTCTTTCTCAACGCATACTCTACAAACGCCGACAGAGGATTTTCCTTGAAGATTTTTTCGACGCTCTCCTCTCCGCACAGCCCACACTCCCAATTCTCGTCATCCCTTGCCTATGCACTGCGTACAACGCTGCTGGCTGACCGACAGGTTCACCTCATGCAAATACGTATCAGGCGCTCCCGCGACCTCGAGTTCCTGGCGTGTTTCGAAATCATAAAATATAAAAATATCGGGCTTGTCGGATTTTTTTGCCGGACGCACCGGTGCCATGAAGCACTTATGGTTCTCAGGTCGTTTCTCTTTACACGTTCTACAATAGAACTCCCCGCATACATGCTCTGAACCATCCTTCTTATAAACCTGACGCAAACATGTTTCGCAGGACTGCAGCATATTGCACAACCGCGCTCGCGGCCCGTGCGAGCCTAAGGCTTTATGACTTGCAAAGCAGTCATTACCGCGAAAGAAGCGCCGACAGTCACCGCAGTGAATTTTCGCTGCGTTTGAATCGCATGGAGGACTGGTCATACAGTGTGGACACTTTTGTCGACACTGATGACCTGTTATCCTATCATATGCTAGTCCACATGGGACGCAGAAAAACGCACCACCGGCGGCAGCAGGGAGGTTCAAGATTAAACCATAGTGGTTTTCGTGAGAGTCGTGCACTAAATAAATATGGTGTACTACTCTCAGTGCCCACCGTAGCACTGTAGTAGTACCGTCGAAAAAAGGTGGTTCACTACTACCGAAAGAGTCGCGATCATCAGCGCAATACCGTCCCACGCCAGTACTCTCTGGAATGCCTGCAGCTCCGCTATACCGCATCCAGCATCCCGGATCTGCAGATCGGCAGCTCTAACTAATTCTTCGGCTAACGTGCGCTGAAGTACAGACCTCTCCCGGCGTACATTATCCCACCGCTTTTGAAGGTCTCCCTGACGAACTTGACCACGCTCCGCGAAAACTCTACCGGCTACGATGCTTCGCGGAAGACAGAGATTGTCATTGTTTCGGAACTGGATGACTGACTTTTTTGACCAGAAGCTTTCCCCCCATTGCTTTTTTAGGGCGCCCCGCTCCTATAGGCATCGATACTACGCTAGTCGTTATAAAAAATGAGTCGTCGATACTGGAACCTGCAGCACTCTGGGATACACTATTTATGGCTTTAAATAAATCGTCGAAGTGAAAATCAGCAACGGTCCTGAAAGATACGCCTGATGGGCCTCGCGTGAACGCGTTCGAACGAAATTCTACCCCGACCATATCCGTTGACTCGCAACCGCTAACGATGAGCGTATGCAATTCGCGTATCGCGTCCTCTAACCATTTTACAAGATTGGCCTCCGCGGGAGGTTCGCGGATTTTGACCGTTATTACAGCCCCCGAAGTCTTAAATCTATCGAAATAACGCTTCGATTCGACGCGGTGGACAATTTTCGACTCACCGGATGGAGGGTAGTCTTCTTCTTCAAGCACCGCTGGTCCAGGCGTTGATGGAGAAGACTGCGACGGATGGAGTTGTTCCGGGGGTTCTGCTGCAGATTCCACAGTCGAACCACCCCCGATCTGCACATTAACTTGAATGGGATGTGGTGGTGGTATAAATTCCCCATTGTACATGGAGAGCTCTGCATCATCAACCTCAGCGTCTTCTTCTTCGGTAACAACGGCACCAGTCTCCACGGCGCTCGCTTCACCAGTGACAAATTTCTTGCACTGAGAATAAGATCGTCGTCGTCCGCGCTATCCCAATTCATTAGTTCTGGAAAAACATGAAAACTTATATATTATATAAATAGCGTTTGCGCGTGCGCACGCCCACGCACGCACGCACGCACGCACGCACGCACGCACGCACGCACGCACGCACGCACGCACGCACGCACGCACGCACGCACGCACGCACGCACGCACGCACGCACGCACGCACGCACGCACGCACGCACGCACGCACGCACGCACGCACGCACGCACGCACGCACGCACGCACGCACGCACGCACGCACTCACGCACGCGCAAACGCTATTTATATAATATATAAGTTTTCACGCACGCACGCACGCACGCACGCACGCACGCACGCACGCACGCACGCACGCACGCACGCACGCACGCACGCACGCACGCACGCACGCACGCACGCGAGCACGCACGCACGCACGCACGCACGCACGCACGCACGCACGCACGCACGCACGCACGCACGCACGCACGCACGCACGCACGCACGCACGCACGCACGCACGCACGCACGCACGCACGCACGCACGCACGCACGCACGCACGCACGCACGCACGCACGCACGCACGCACGCACGCACGCACGCACGCACGCACGCACGCACGCACGCACGCACGCACGCACCAGCAAAATTAAATAAAATTAAATAAAACACATATACGTATTTCGAGCTTATTTTTAAAAAAAGAAATACATTAATCCGCGTTAAACTCGTACCTTCAAAGTCGATCTCCTGAACATCTGCCAGGGCCCACTCCAGCTCTGTAGCAGCGTCAGAGGCATTCGGCGCTGACTCCAGGATCATGGGTTCTTGGACCTCTTCAGCCGGTTCCGGAAATTACTCGTCGAAATCGGCTCCTTGAACATTCGCCATTGTCTTTTTGACATTGGCACGATCCATTGCTGCCTGAGCGCGCTTCGCGGCCTCTCTTTGAGCTGTCCTCGCAGCATCCCTCTGAGCAGACCGAGCTTCCTTTAGAGCTATCGCTGCCTCTCTTTTGGCAGCGATAACAGCCCCCGATGAAACATCCTGCCACTGCCCGATCATCACACGCACAATCGTCTGCATTTCACTACTTGCTCTAAAGAGGTGAGCTTTAAACATATTTTGCACAGTTTTCACCGGAACGTGATCCAGAAGATCATTAAATACCTCGATGAGGTCGTCATTTCCCATTTTCTCGAGAGCTGTATTGCTAGACCGTGCCAGCAACTTTCTCACGGCCCGCGAGGTATTTTCCCTCAACACTTTTATCACCTCCCGAATAATTCTACGGAGCACTGCATCGGCCATTTTAGTTTATTTTTTAAAATTTCACTCACTGAAGATCTGACAATGTTTCGGCTCGAGCGTCTACACGAAATAATGTACATTTCTGTAAAACTCGTAAACTTATAGCTTTTACTCCCACTCATCCGCAATGATCCGAGAACTGTCACTGGCTGGTTAAAAACTGTCCTTTTCTAATTTTTTTTTGTGGCATTCCGAAACACTAGGTAAAAAAACCTTTGGGCTACGTACTATAAAAAAATAGTACTCGAGCGGTGCGGGGTAGAGAGTAACCCTGCTTAAGTATTTTATTGCATCTACGCAGCGCCTTAACCGGCGCAAAACCCTTCGACATTGTAAAAGTTAGAGCGTCTCATTGCACCCTGTGTCTAACATTGTACTTTCTTTTCATTTAATTTTCCTCACGGTGAAAGTTTGTCCTCGTCTTTCAATGCTTGACCATCGACTGTTGCAATGAGCCATACATTTTCAGTTTTTTCGCAAGCGTTTGTGTATTGCCTGTATTGGTAGCGTGTGCACCAATCTCAGCGGAAAATGCTAGACAAAGAGTGGTTCGTCGTGGGAGGTCTACACAGCTCCCAAGGCCCAATGCAGCGCGCGCACCCCCCTACCTGAGACAACAGCATCCTTGAGGCGTGTCTTCGCCCCTTCCGCCGGAAAATTGCATCACTTTCGGCGACTGTAACCCCCGAGTGGGCCTTCACCCGTGAGTCATTACGCCTCCACGCCTTGGACAGTGCAGTCTCTCTCAAATATCCTCCAAAAATTAGTGAGAAAAAATGCAGAATTTTACTGAAGCCATAAAGGAGGCCCAGAAAAAATTATTGGTGTCGGGACCATTTTTTCCGCCTCCCGTTATAAATAATACATCGAAGTTCGAGACGAAGCGAGTTCGCGAAGAAGACAATACGCTCGACCCCGTAATTGGATGGCAACCCTTGAGCAAGGCAATGTTATTATCCACAACGTACAGCCTGAATGCCTCGGATAGTAAAACGGTCACGGTGGGGCTTGAGCTCGTAAACGGACACGACTTCGAGGTGGCAATAAAATTCGCTGGCCGTGGCTCGACAGGGATTTCCCTCAACATCGCCGAGTGGGCCCATCTGTACGAGCGGATGACAATTATCACCCCGTGGTTCAAAGCAGAAAAGGGCTCCGCGAACGATCGATCTCTGGATATGAATCCGCTTGGTCGACAGAAAGTAAGTTTTACGACAGCTTACAACGAAAAAGCTATTTTACTGGAAAAAAAGGACTCAGCGAAGAAAAACTTTAGTGCCGAAGAGAAACAGCAACAGGAGAACAAAAGACCCAAGAATACGTGGTCCGCTAGTATTCTCTTTCAAAAGACAACGTAGGATGGGCTAGTGAGACTACGCCGTCACCAACTGTCCACGGCGCTTCTGATACTCTATCCGTCAGCCGCTACACCGTTACGGCACTACGCTACTCAACACGCTCTATGCATAAATCATCGAATTCGCTTACTCGAACACGAACTCGATCTCGTGAAAGAGATCAGAGATATTATTGTTGAGAAAATCAGTGTTGAGGGTGCTGTAAAGGACTGGAATAATGCTACAAGAGAAAAAGTCTCGTCAATAGCGTTCAAATATATCACGGATGAACGCGCAACTTTACCCCGTAAAGACGTACGGAGAGGATGAGGAGGCGAGCGACAAACGGCGTTTGATCGCCAAAGAATTATTGTGTATTCATAACGAATACATTTTCCGTACAGTTGTGGCACGTATGCAAGAATTGCCTTAGAGAACATAAGCGCGAGCGAAGCGAGCGCGTTGTTGCTCGTAAGAATAAAAATAATTTTTGTACACATTTAAACACAAAAAACGTAAATCTAGATTTAAGAATAAAAATGCAAACTTTATTGTAAAAATTTTAAACACCATTATTTTTACTTACCTTCCCACCATTCCTTTCATATATATTCTTAATAAGCTGAAAAAATAAAAACATTTTCCCATGCGAGAATCGAGCTCGTGTTTCTAAGAAAATGGAGCTTGACTACAGCGCCTTCGGCCGCTTGAGCAAGCTACCTCACCTGAAGCACCGAGCCAGCCTCGAGAAATACCCTACGCGCAAGCGAGAGCGCTGCACCCGTAGCTAGCCAACTCTTGGAAAATCCAATATGGCGCGAGTCACTGCTACGCCGTCACCAACTGTCCACGGCGCTTCTGATACTCCATCCGTCAGCCGCTACACCGTTACGGCACTACGCTACTCAACATGCTCTATGCATAAGAGAGAGAGAGAGAAGGTACGCTGGGCCCGACGCTAGCCTACGGTCGGCGCACGGAGAATCCAAGATGGCGCGAGTCGACGATACACCGTCACCAGCTGTCCCGTACGCTCCAGCCAGCTCTTCCCATATCTCTCTCTCTCTCTCTCCTCTCTCTCTTTCGCTCTTTCACCCGCCGACGCAGCAGTTCCTCAGCCTGACCACCCTCTACCACCCTACCGAGATATGGGGGATGGGGGGAGGGGGGACAACCACCCTCACGCCGAACAGCAGGGCCTAGCGGCCCCGGCTGGCCAGCACTCCCCACCCCGAGACGCCGCCATCTTGAAAATCCGTATAAGTACAGACACTCTTACCCCCTCCAACACAAGCGACCGCCGCCATCTTGGAAATCCGTATAGGTACATGTTCTACTCGCATGTCTTCTGCGATTCCAGTACTGTCGTATACAACGTTTCCACTCATTTTACAGCGATATGTCCCATGCATTTGGAACGAATCAACTTGGCTAAACTGGGCGAAGCATCAATGCTTGTGTGCTAATACTTTGTGAATTCTATGTTTTCCGTATTATCTGAGTTTCTGAGTTATCACTTATTCGAGGAACTCTCTCTCCATAGTATTTCGGACAAACGAGGTACTACTGTATAAGCAAGAATCTACTTCAGCTAACTAATACAATTTCTCATTTTCTCAAGGTCTCGACATATAGATAAGTATTGGATACATGTATTCTAATATGAGTCAAGTAACAGTTGATAAGTGCGAATGAAAGCCTAATGGTGCAGTTACTTCCCCTCTCCCTCGATCATTTGAATGAACTATGTACGACAGCTATTGTAAAAAAAAACTGGCACGCCAAGTTTTTGTACGCCATCTCACTGTACTGTCGCCCGATTTATACATATGATTAACATCTTAATTTTTTTTTTTTTAAGATTGTGTGCATCTTGTATTTTTTTAAGATTGTTTTGAAACATTTTTTTAGACTTTTTAAAAAGATTGTTTTGCTAAACATCTTTTTTGAAGAATTTTTTTTGTGTGTATACCATACTTGGCTCGTATGATTTAATGTATTTTTATTTTTATTTTTTTTTAGATTTTGAGTAATCTTTTTTTTATTCTTTTTAGATTGTTTTGATAAACGACTTTTTGAAATTTTTTTTTAATAAACGTTCTGATAGACATATTTTCTGCACACGAATACATTTTAAGTACTTGGCGTAACTTTTTACTTTTTTGAGAAAAAAGTATTTTTTCGTTTATATCATACCTGAGATGGTTCTCGCACTGATTTTACCGATTCACACTGTTATTCAACGTTTTTAACAATATACAGAAACAATAGACTACGATGAGCAGTGCTGAAACACGGGTGCGTATTCGGTAACTATTCGGAGCCGACTGGGGCGAGACGCGTATCGCAAGCCCTCTCGTGAATTATTCGATGTATACAAGTGATGGGAGAGTTGACACTTTCTTACAAAATTCGGGAAGCGCGAGCGGCCTCACGCGACGACAGTGCGGACGCGGCCAATTAGTAGAACGGCAACTGTAACGACCATCGGCTCACGAGATCGGTAATCGCATATTACAAACTGCACTCTCACCTTCGCTTGTATTATCATAATCCCGTTGTCTCACATAATAATCGTCGACTGTGGGTTCGTGTTCAGGTGTATCAGGTGTCTTTGGTGTCATTCTCATTTGGACACGATCGACCCGCGTTACGTTTTGCACAGCGTTCGATGATGACGGCAAATCTTGTATACCATCATTCAGAATTTGGGCATTTTCCTTGGATGTACCTGCAATTGTTTACGGTGATTTTTAACTGTCGATGCAAATTTTACATTTGCGTTAACGAGTGTTTTGTACTATTGCTTTACATACAGAAAGGAGTTTATAAATCGAAGGATTTTACAAAGCGGAGGATACTTCTGACTTATAGAATTCTCCGACGATATATAACCTATTACGGGTACATTACATGTACATTCCCAGCCAAAAGTTTCAGTCGACCACAATCTGAGTACTTCGCGATATGCCAAAAATCTGAAAAATTTAGTCATATTAATGATGCCGACACCTTTGATTTGGTATAATAATAATGCCGAAAAGTGATTAATAAATTATTTGAAAAATTAATTTAAAAAAAGAAAACTTTTTATTTTCTCATTTCAAATGAATTCCATGATTTTTTAGAATTCATATGAATTTTTCAGAATTTTCTTAAATTTCAAAAATTTTTTTTATCGAAAATTTGAAAAATCGATTCAAAGCCACGAAATTCGGATATATCTGTGTATCACAATTCCACAGCACACGCAACAAATTTCGGGGTGATTGCAACAATTTCGCAGTTATAGCGTTGAAAAAAATGCAAACTGGAAAGTTGAATAATGTAACAAAATTTTGAAAAAATTCATGTGCCTTCTAGAAAATCACCGAATTCAATTAAAACGAAAGAAAAAGTTGACCGATTATTTGTTGAACAATTAATTTTCTCAGCAATTTGTTAGAAACTTTTTGACATTATTAAGCAAAATGCATGGTCTTGACACCTTTAATATAGTTGATTTTTTCATATTTTGTAATCATTAGAAAGTGTGCAAATTCTTACTGAATCTCTATTTTGCTGGGAAAGTACATGTAATGCACCCTTAAATGAAAGCACCGTATCGCTGTACGCACGATTAAAATCCATGCCCAATATTTGTAATATATTGTTGTCAACATTTTTCTTTTTCTATAGTCGCGATGGAAAATATATCTATATTGACCTGTTATATTGTTTTTAAATGAATAAAGATTTTTCTCTTTATTTCTATGTATCACTCTTTATGGGAAAGTATTTTCATCGATTTCGGTTTATCGTAAAAGAAGCTTTGGGGAACTGTAATTGTAATAGTATCTCAACCTCTTTATTTTTTGTTTACACGCGATACCGACCATTCTTGAACAGTAATATCAAAGTGAGTAAAAGGTTTTCACTCAGTGGCTGAAAATTTGCACAAGTAACCTTATTATGTACAACAATTAAAATTGTAACCTTACAACAATTTTAAACTTTCATAATCCTCATCCTTTAACCAATTTTTGCCAAACACAATACAAAACATTCTTCAATTCACTTTAATTGTGCAGTAATTTAAGAAAGTCTACGCAGAGCGATTCTTAGGGGGGATTGTCTTTTTTTTCGCAAAATTTACCGCTTTTTGGGAATCTTTTTGTGAAGAAAGTATACAACGGAAAACTTGTGAAACTTGGCATATAGTTTTATTGATCTGTTTACTACATACAAAAAAAATTTTAAACAATTTCATCAAAAAATCCGCCTCCCACCCCCCTCGACGCGCGATGGTCCTTTTTTGATGGTGTGCACGATTACAGCCTTCACGTTCATCCTGCAACAAAAATCCAAAAGCATTTTACTTTAGACACTGTAACCGTTTTTTCCCAACACCTGAGTTTTCCCCAATCGAGACGGCTACAAAACCCGTCTCACTCGGCCTTAAGGGCGCCAGCCGCGAGAGCAAGAGCTCTCGCGACAAAATTTTAATTTTAAGGACCGAACGAGAGACGAGAGCGACCCGGCGTCGCTCAGCCTTGGGAACTGGTAGAGGGGGTGGTTCGGTCACCTCCGCGAGGAGGAACAGAGATCGAGACGAAATTATGGGAACTCACAAAGATATTTTATTGCAGCGAATATCGGGAGCGTGGTCGAGAAGCGACTAGCGTGCACGCTCGTTCCCTTGGGTTATCTCCACAAGCTTGACAAACAATTCGAGAACAAAATAATTCAGTAACACCAAGTCGGTAACGCTAGAGCGGTAACAGGTAATGTTCGAGATCTATGCTATCGTATTCGCCATACACGCGTGGATCGCAGCCACGGTACCTTTCGCAACAAATCCAAATTCGCCCGATCGCAGCGGGGTTACGCGGAATCTTACAAGAAAATCCGAAGAAAGAAATAAATTTACAATAGATTAAAATAATTCGGCGGAAAGAGACTGGTATAAATGACTCGAAGGAAACTGGTAATAAATGAGGTGAACAAAGGTGGACTCGCGCGAGGCGCAAACTATGGAATGAAATAGTAAAATAGGCAAGAACCTTCCAGGCAAAATATTAAACGGAAACTACAGAAAAGTAAAGCAAATGTGAATTTAGAGGATTCGCCCGAGAACTAACTCCGCGGCCGCGCGCGAAAGCGTGCCGTCCCCACGATAGCGAATCGAGTTTGATCTATTCTATCTCTAGCCTCAAACCGAACCCGTACGACGATCTCACCGGTTTCGTAGCTGTTGCGGGAGCTTCTCGAGTTGTCCTCGGCCAGAAGTCCCACTTCGCGATTGGCAAGATGTCGGTATTCTCGCGAGACGATATGCACGTATCGGCAGCAGTCACCACGTCCTTCCTTCTCGGGGGCCTACGACGGAGTCCCCGAGGGAGGTGACGCTCTCGCGATCGCGGGTCCTTTTTCCCCCCACCCTGTGCCTATCCGTCTTTCGCCCTCTGCTCTATTTGTCGGATTCCCTCGAATTAGGAATCCCCGGCGCGGGTCTTTGAATCGGCGCGTTCGAGATCTTGTGAACGCGCGATGCCGAGTGCGCCCGTGGCGGGAGGTAAATCCACGAGAGCGGTGGTAGCGCAGCCCTGGGAGCTTCGTCCAGGCAGACGGGTGTGGAAGCGACGACGAGCCGGACGCTGTAGATTTCGGTAGCTGATGGCTCGTCGAGTCCGGGTGCCAGGCTGGCGGGTGGAGGTCCCGTTGTCGGTAACGTCGCGCGCTACTTCGGTAGCGATGCGACTGGACGGCGAGAGGCCTAGTGAGGCTCCAGCCTGCTGATGGCGTGGGCGACTGTGACGAGGTCGGTAGCGAGGCTCCAGCCTGCTGTTTCGGAGTACTGCGGCGAGATCGGTAGCGAGGCTCCAGCCTGCTGACTGTTGCTGGTGCGTCGCGATGGTCTTGCGGCGGTTGCAACCGCCGTACGCTCGGGAGGATTTCGGAAATAAAAGAATGCTAAAATTAGTCGTGGGAACGGTTTATTCGCGTTTGGCCCTGTCTGATCGCCTGGAAGGGACTCCTCCCGGGAGAAAGGATGCCGTGCTCCGTGCCGATACGAGCGAGAGCTGGAGATCGAGCTCTCTTTGTGACGGGAGCAGAAAAGCCCCGTCACAACACATATAGCTATCGTTTCATGAAGGGAAAAAAATTAAAAAATAAAATTGACGATTTGGTGACGTTTTGAACTTGAAGTATCGATTTTTCGAAAAAAATGGATCGAATTTTTGGTATAAATAAAAAACTATTAAACGTATTGCTTTTTTGCTTCATCAAACGATAAAAGGATGCCAGCTGAGCATTCTGTCCAAATTTGAAGGCAATCGGTTGAATAGTTTTTGAGAAATCGTACACACCAGTTGTGAAAAAGCTGTTTCGAGAAAAACGCGTTTAAAGTTGTGAGTACAGTTTATGGGACATATCGAGTACTTACAGTATTTTTAATCTAATCTGCTATGCCAGGGCCATACAGGATGCCTTCCTCGGCTTCTAACAACTCATTCAGTGGAGCAGTTTCGCTTCTGCGTCTTGTTCGAGCCTCTTTCGTTGCTTCGAGGCTGCGTCTCGTTGACCTCTCTATCCGCTGCTTATCTCTCGCATCGACGAATATTGATGCTTGCTGGCCAACGACGATTTCATTGTCGTCATTGTTTTAAGGACTGCTGTAAAGCCTTCGTTAAAAATCCCTGTGGCCAAATAAGCTGCGATGTCGATCGTTTTCGCACCACAGTGAAGGTGTTTAGGTGCGAATCGCCAAACGGTTGCGTTGAAGCTTTCGTTGTTGTTTTGAGTATCGCCACCTAAACACCTTTCCAGCAAGTCTCTCGATGACAAATCAATGTAAATCGGCTTAATAGCATTTGCCACGTCTTCATGCAGTGGAGCTTCGTGATCAAATTCGTCCAGAGTTTTTTCGGCTTCGGCAATGCGCCATTTGCACCAGCTTTGTGACCCCGCGGGACAGTACATATGCTGAGGATTTTCATTCGTCCAGATCTTGTGGTAGAACGTTGCCCACACAGCATTGTACATATCATCAACAGAGTCTGGATGTCTTCTGATAGCCAAACCGTAGAAAATTGTTAATTCTTTTATCAATTTATCGGTTAATTTTCCTTTTCCTCCAAGTTTTTTCGTTTTTTTCACATTTCTCAGTCGCGAGCCCATACGCTTCTCAACGTGCCCGACGCATTCCTTTTTCTTCACGATCAAATCATCGCCGTAAGGTTTGTCTTCCAACGAGGCTTTGAATGTTTTCGTGTCGCCATCGCCAATGTATTTCGCGTACCGTACTTCATGCATTTCCCAAGATCGTCGGAACATGTCTTTGATCGCGCCAACTTCCATCTTTCCAGCTGACCCATCGTGATTTGCTGTACATTCACTGCTGTGTTCTTCGAACCAATCGTCCTATTCTTCGGTACCGGATTTTGATTGCCACCATTTACAAGCGTGACAGTAAGACGATTTCACGACAAGGTCAAACACTTTGCTTGAATATTTGCCGATGAGTGTCATGATTCCAAACAAGGAACTATATCCTCGCTTTTTCCATGTTCTGTCTCCCGACACAGAAATATCCGTCGCTGGATTTCCCTGCTCAGCATTCTTCGCTTTCTCTTCTTTCACTGCCTTTTTCGCACACAGCTCCCATATAGCTTTGGCTCTACTGTAAATGTTCTCCAAGGAGGCATAGTACAAGGTTGTGCTGAAACCTTGGCATATATCCGTCAAGCCACAAAATAAATTTATACCCTCTCTACCTACTCCCAATAGTCTCATCACAAAAACCATTCTCCTGTTTATCTCACACGATTAGTCATCGACGAGAGGACAGAAATTAATATATTGAACACGACACTTGCACTGCACAACTATTTTAAAACCCAAGCCGCGAGAATTGGATTCGCCAAATTTGATCGGTCCTTTGCATTCCTGACATATTACGAGTTGCGAGATTGCAGAGAAAACCAATAGAAACGCGATAATGCGATATTCATGACCCGGGTCCGTAATTATTTCTCTGTCTTCCGCTGTCGACAGTTTCTCGGCCGACGTACTTGCAAACGTCGTTTCCGTTTCTCGGGTGTGAATATTCCCAACAAATTTCCTTTTTTGCGGTCTGGCAGCACGACTATGAGTATCACTTCCCTGTTTTCGATCCATGATATATACGTCTGTTACCAGTAAACTCTCGTTCGAGACTGAGCGACTTTCCTCCGAATATTTCGATCTCGCACGACCGTTAGGACTCGTCCTTCATGCCTATTGTATGCTGTCCCGTTATATTTATGGTCCGCCGAGGAACAGATTCGGGCAGCTGCCGGGCGCGCCGACCCCTGCCGTGCGACAACGAGCACGCCGCCACCGCGAGTCGACACGCAGGTATAAAATCGCTTATAACTTTGCCATTTTTGAGAATTTTAATTTGAAATTTTGCACACATATTCTCAACACTTTAAAGAATATGAAACAGCGGTTAGCGAAAAATCTATTTTTTTGTCGAAAAAAAAGAAAATCCCCTCTTAATGTTGTTAAAAAAATCAATTTTTTTTTAGAGATTCCGTACTGCATGAAAATTATAACCGCGAGATTTTACTATTACTGATTTTGCACTTATTAATTCATAAGACATAGAGACTGTGCTCACCCTACTTCATCTATAAAGAAACAGGGTTTGTGTGAAAAAGGTAACTTACACAGGAGGTTTCGCATTCTGCGAAAGAGAAAGAATTGCAAGAAAATCGGTGAGTCAATCTTCCAGTCCCACTGAATTTTTAATCGTGGCATATAAGATAAAAAATGTTTTGAAGATGCAAGGAAAAAATTAGTTTATGCCGCATGTTGTGAGCGTTGCCGGTTGAGTTATAGCGAACGAGAGAGGGGAAACATAAATGCGCTCACACACACAATTAAAATAGAGAAAATACCATTTATTTTCAGTAACAACAAAAATGTACAGTGCGGCACCGTACTGTGTTGAGCAAGCCGAAAAAAGTATAATGATGAGCAGACCAGATGATTGTTGAGCGAGCCCGATGATATCGCGAATTATATGCAAATTTCCGTCAACTGCCGAGTGGGCTGACCGTTGTGCGAGCTGACGCGCTACGCACCTGTGGAGAGCACGAGTCTCTCCGACGCCGAACACTGAGCATGTTGTCGAGAGAATTCACTCGCGTCATGCTCCGAGTGAGCCTAAACGATATCCGGAAACGAAGATACGTTTTTCCGAAATGTACTGAGCGAAACCGTGAGTCGAACCAGTGAGCAGAACCGTGTGAAAAGAATATCCGGAAATGAGCGGTACGTGAGCACGTGTACTAGATCGCGGCCATTAACGAAGAAGAAGGAAGAAGAAGCCGAGTGCACACGGCACGACAATGACTTCTTCCCTCTGCGCTGGCGCGAGCGTCGCGCGTGAGTCTCGCTGAGAGCGCCGGGAGGTGCTGCCGCGCTGAAGTCATCTCAGGCGACAGATTCTCGAACATTCCACCCGCCATCAGCAACGGCGTTGATGATGTTGATCTTCGCTCTTCTCCGATGAGTCCGTCGTTGACGATGTCGGCAGTAGGGCGAGCTTGGTGATTGGCCTGGTGAGCGTCGTGACGGCCGTCTTCAGCGTCGCAACCCTGGCGAGTCCATCCTTCCCTGGGTGAAGTTGAGTAATCCTGGCGAGCGGCCATTTGCATGGCGGAAACCGCTCGTCGGTGATTAGCACCAAGGAACCGACCTTGAGCTGCTTCGATGGATGATACCACTTTGAGCTGAACTGCTGGCGTTGAAGATAGCGAGCAGACCATAGCGTCCAAAACGACTGCACACGTTGTTGAATGAGTTGCCAGTGAGCAAGCTGCGAGGTTCTCAGAACTGGCAGCGTTGGTTCCGGAAGTGTGGTGAGAGCTCGGCTGATGAGAAAATGAACCGGGGGGAGTGCCGAGACGTCCTGAAGGTCGTCGTTGAGTGGTTCCAGTGGCCTTGAATTGAGGATGGCCTCTATTTGAGCGAGCAAGGTGGTGAGCTCCTTGAAGGTGAGAGGAGTTTCACCCACAGTGCGCCGGAGGTAGAACTTGGTGGATTTTACCATGGCTTCCCACTTTCCGCCCATGTGCGGTGCCACTGGCGGGTTGAAGCGCCACTAAGTCTGATCCGACGAGAGTGCCGCAGCGAGTTCTCGATGCTCGTGAGAGCTCTGATCGAACAATCGACGGAGCGCCGCATCTGCTCCAATGAAGTTCGTGCTGCAGTCCGAGTACAGCGAGATGGGTATTCCCCGTCGAGCTGTGAATCGCCGGTACGCTGCGATGAAACCCGTCGTAGAGTAGTCGCTGACGACCTCCAAATGAGCAGGTGAGGTTGAGAAGCACACGAAGACACAGATCCATCCCTTGTACGTCTTGGATCCTCACCCCTTCCAGGTTTTGAGCGTGAGCGGTCCTGCGTAGACGACACCAGTGTGACTGAATGTGAGTGAGGGTGACACCCGAGAGAGAGAGGGAGAGGTAGTTTGCCCATCAGTTGATGGGCACGGACCCCCTCTGCCGAGCGCACACTACACACCGCAGGATGTGCGACTTTACCGGCGCTTTTCCGCCGATGATCCAATACGTCTGGCGAAGATGAGCCAGGGTGAGCTGTATCCATCCAAGAAGAGTGCGCCGATGAGCATCTCCAATGAGAAGTTCCGTGACTCGAGCCTGTCGAGGCAGGATAGCAGGATGATTTCCCTCCTCGGGGAGTGATAAATGATTGAGTCGCCCTCCAACTCGGATGATCCCATGCCCGTCGACATAGGCAGTCAGCCGAGTGAAAGGGTCAGTGCGTGACAGTGTACAGCCCGAAAGCAAAATACGCAACACCTATGCCGCTTGAGTTGCCTTGATCCAGAATCGCCGTGCTTCTTTCATAGCGTCCGATGGTATGAGCGCGATCGGTGAGTTGTTGAGCCCTCTTCGTAGTTTACGTGCGATCCTGAAACAGAGAGCAGTGAGCCAAAGCAGTTTCAGCCGGGTCGAAATCCGCCGGATGAGATCCCAATGATAGTCGACGCGTGGAGCGGAGACGACGAGCGGGATTCCTGGACGTGCCTCCTGCGCACAAAGATCGTCCGAGACCGTTGTTGTTTGTTGAGTCGGCCATGAGTCCTCGCCTTGCGTCATCCAAGGCGCTCCTATCCACCAAAGTGGATGATCTTCGAGCTGAGCGGTGGTAACGCCCCTGGAGGCACAGTCAGCCGGGTTAGCTACTCCCGAGACATGCCGCCAATAAGCGTCTGCTGTGAGCTCCTGTATTTGTGCGACCCTGTTTCGCACAAAATCTTTCCACCTGGATGAGTGTGAGCGTATCGACATGAGCATCCTGAGAGTCCGTCCACAAGTGAGTTGATTTAACGCCCAGGTGCAGTGTAGCCTGAACATACTTCACGAGTTTCGCCAAGAGCAGCGCTGCTTGATAGGTGCTACCTTAGTTTTCGAGCACACCAGTGCCGTCTGAGAAGCTGTGGACGGTGAGTTGACCACGATGTAGACTACCGCTGACATCGCCAGTTGAGAAACATCCGAGAAGCCGTGTGGTTCGACTGCGGAGTCGGCCCGTGTGTTGAGCCATCGAGGTATGGAAAGCCTGGCCAGGCACCTGAGATATTCTCGGGGAGTGAGCCATTTGGATGAGAGCTGAGCTGGTAAGGCATCATCCCATCCAACCTTGTGTAGCCAGAGCTCCTGCAGGAGCATCTTGGCTCGGATCGTGACCGGTGAGATGAAGCGAAGCGGGTCGAAATCTGAGCGACTTCCGACAGCACGATCCGTTTCGTGAGTGGTGAGAATCCCGATGAGAACACGAACTTGTCGTGTGGAAGCCACTTGATTCCGAGTATCTTGGTAGCGCAATGGTCGAGAGAGAGATCATCCGTGGTGTTCGCCGATGAGACTGCCGTGAGCAGAGCCTGGTGAGTGGAAAGCCACTTGGCTAGCGGGAAACCGCCCGCCTGGCACAACCCCTTCAGTTGGTGAGTGACCTTGATGAGCTGATCCGTGGTATCCGCGCCTACGTATATGTCGTCTACATATCTTCCAAGCCGTAACGCTGGCAATGCCAATGGAAACCGGTGACCTTTGTCCTCTGCCAACTGCAGCAGAGCACGAACAGCAAGGAATGGAGCTGCCTTCCCCACGTAGGTGAAGGTGGTGAGCTGATACGGCACCGGGTTAGACTGGCTGTCGGTCCACAATATTCATTCCAGTCGTCCGGATGCACGTTGATCTGCCGGAACATCTTCGTGATGGCAGTTGTGAAGAGACAGCAATGCAATCGGATCCAGATGAGTACGTCCAGGATGTCGAGTTGTAACTTCGCACCAGTGTGCGAGATGTCGTTGACGGATAGTCCTGAAGTGGTCGCAGCAGAGCTGTTAAACACCACTCTCATCTTCGCTACTTCCCTGTCCGGTGTGAGAACTGCATGGTGCGGCAGGTAGTAGTGCACCTCACCGGGAGGAGACTCGGTTGGTGCCTTCACCATGTGGCTGAGCTCCTCGTATTCCTACATGAACCGGTGGTAGAGTGTCCGAAGGTTTTCATCCCGGTTGAGCCGCCTGAGTGTTTGCTGCAGGCACCGATGAGCTGTACGGTACGAGTCTCTCAGCAGCGAGGTTGCTGATTTGAGAGCAACTCACACGACGGACCGTCCAGTTGAGTCCCGTGTATAAGTTGTCCTGAAGTGAGCCTCGCACTCCTCTTCTCGGGGGTTGAGCTGACCTGGGGCATCTGACGGTGGTTCTTCCTAAGTCCAGAACTTCGTGAGAAGCTCCTGGAGAAAACCGTTTTCTGGCTGTGTCGTGACTGTGCGTGCTGTACACGTGATTGGGTGAGCAGCTGGGGCCGGATCGAGCACCAGTCAGCCGAAGATGGAGAGTTGAGCAGTTGGCTCCATCGGAGCCCCCCGTATGATGGTAGGCTTGATTACTTGCCCGCAATGATCTGCACCGATGATGAGGTCTACAGGCGGTGGCACGAGAAAGTCCGGATCGGCAAGCCTACGCTTAGCCAGATGAGGCCACGTCTGCATCGGAGCCTCGAAGGATGGAAGTATCGAGGTGACCGTCCTCAATCTTGAGGACGGTCACCTCGATACTGTGAGCTGTCACTGTACATCTGTGAGCTGTCACTGTAACTGAGTGCGAGGAATGAGTAGACCGTAAAGTGATTTGAGCTGTACCTTAGGTTTGAGTAGACCGTGAGCCGCCGATTGCACGATTGCGACCGATTGCACCGAAGCTTCAATGATTGTTGGCTGAGCTGGTCGATGGAGCTGCTGCGGCCTCGATGGTTACAGCAAGGACCCCGGTGACCATGCTCTATGCAGCATCGAATGGTGCTTCGCTGAGCACTCCTTGCAAGTTGATTGCGAACGGCACATGCTGGCGTTGTGCCGTCCCAGGCAGTTGAACCACAACCGCTTGTCCACAACCACCTGTCGTCGCTCACGTGCACTCAACTCCCTGAACTTGGGGCACGCCACAATGAAGTGTTTTGATTTACACAGGTCGCAGGGGTAGACGGTGTTGCCAGGCTTAGCCTGTGCACTCCTTGACTGTGCACCCTTTGGTTGAACTGATCCTTGTGCCAACGCCTGATGAGCAGTCTTCTTCGACGCTCCTGTTGTCCTTGCTGCCTGCGAGTGAGTGGCAGCGTGCTCCTCAACCTGACCTTATGCCCGCGCACGGTTGAGCAGAAACGCCTCCATCCGATCAAATTATGGGTACTCCTAGGATGACCTGATCGCATTATCCCAGGCCTCCTTGGTCGCACGGTCGAGCAAATGAGACATGTGGTACACCAAAAGGTACTCCCACAAGTTTGCCCCCACTCCCAGGGCCTGCAATGTCCGATGAGCCTCCGTGATTGTCGCGTAAATTTTCAGTAGGCCGGCGGCGCTCTTCAAGGTGAGCGGAGCGAGCCCATAGATCGAATTTAAATGTGCCTGGATGTGCACCCGCTTGTTGTCATATCTCGACTTGCGAATGTCCCATGCAGCCACGAACGACTCCTCGACCATGGGTAAATTTGAGATGAGCTGAGCCGCTTCGTCCTTGACGCTCACCCGAAGATAATGAAACCTCTCGAGATCGGTGAGGTCCGTTTCCTTGTCCACAATGCTTCGGAACAATCCCGAGAACGCCAGCCAGTCCGTGTAGCTGCCCTTGAATTCCGGGAGAGGCAGCTCCGGGAGGTGTGAGCGGTCCGCCCTCGTCACTGGTGCCATGACCGTACCCGGACGGGAACCGGGTCCGGAGCGAGCTTGCTCTTCAGCAGGAACACCTTCCCGCGGAACTCCGCATGCAATCGACGTGCCTGCCGGCTCACTTTCCTACACATCTTCGTACTCATCACACTACTCGTGCTGTGATGAGTACGACTCATCACAGTACTCGTGCTGTGATGAGTACGACTCATCACAGTACTCGTGCTGTGATGAGTACGACTCATCACAGTACTCGTGCTCTTCCAGGAGCGCAGAGTAATCGCGGATGTGTGTGTAGTGCCGACTTACGAAGGTGGTGTACCGGGCGTTCATGGCGTGGAGTAGATCAGCCAAGCCCTCGTGAGTGCACTGAGTATGGTCCACCGGGACCATCTCAGCAAGGTCGGCGATGGTGTCCAACAACTCCATCTGAGCCGCCAACCGGACCTTGAACTCGGACTTTGACCGCGACGTTGTCTTGGGAGACCGCCTTCCGGTCTCCTTGGGCGGCATCGGAAGCGTCGCGCTTTTCGTGACGTTGACAGATGCCGATGTCTGGTCCGATGGCGGATGCTGAAGTTCGTCCTTGGCCGTCGGATTAGCCGCTGGAGGAACCTTCTTGTCCTCGTCCGACATGATAAGCTGCTAGCCGATGAGCGTAACCGATGAGCGAAACGCGATGCGTCACACGAGCGCCGAAAACCCCTCGAACAAGCGCCGAAATATTCGCGTCACATGTGCGCTGAAAACCCGGGAAAAACGAGTGCACGAAAATCGGCGCGAACAAGCGCCGAAAACCGAGAAGAACACGTTCACCCCACACCCGATCACCGGAGTTTGCACCACGTGCACGAATGTTACTTGAGTGTGAGCGAGACGCGACATGCGAGCTGTCCACCTGTCAGCTCCCTGTCGCACCGTACCGTTGAGCAGTCCTCGACGCTCAACAGCGAGAGAGTGACACAGCGCGAGGCCACTGACCGCGCGCTACGCAGCTGAGATGTGCCGCTGAGTGGTGGGGAGAGTCGGCCTGACTCTCCCTTCCCGACTCTGACCCTTCATATCTTGGATTTGACCTGTAATTTTTTATATGATTGAACTAAGTCTCAAAGGCGCTCAGATATTTTTTTTAATTTTTTCAGATTGTTTATAATTATTTATATAATTAAAAAAAGGAATTTATTGATCGCCACAATTTAAAAATCTGAAAAAATTCTGAAAAATCATGTGTCATATATAAGAATTGTTAAGATTTGAGCCGGAATGGGCCGATCATTTTCTATTTTTTTCGATTTTTTTTCCTAAAAAACATTAAAAGAAACTAGAAGAAAAAATCCGTCGATTATGGACTATCGCTTGATCATTTTTATATGCAACACTGGATCATTGAGAATTGTTTCCAATTTTTCTGAAGAGTTTATATTTCTTTTTTATGTTAAAAAAAATTCTGAAAAAATCTAGAAGAACTCCCAAAAATGCAGTGCTGAATCTAAAAATGGTTAAGCGATATAATGATAACCAATAATCGAGTGATTTTTTTTCACTCTCAAATTTGTATACAAATTTCTAAGAGCTGAGCCGGAGTGGGCCGGCACCACCTTTAATTTTTTTCATTTTTTTGTTCGAAAAAAAACTTTAAAAAATAAAAAAAAATCATTCGATTATTGGTTATCATAGTATCGCTTGACCATTTTTGGGAGTTTTTTGGGAGTTTTTTCAGATTTTTCCAGTTTTTATTAACTTAAAAAAAGCTTCAGAAAAATTGGAAACAATTCTCAATAATCCAGTGTTGCATATAAAAATTATGAAGCGATAGTCCCCTAATCGACGGATTTGTTCTTCTAATTTCTTTTAATGTTTTTTAGAAAAAAAAAATCGAAAAAGATAGAAGATGACATCGGCCCATTCCAGCTTAAATCTTAAAAATTCTTATATATGACACATGATTTTTCAGAATTTTTACAGATTTTTAAATTGTGGCGATTAATAAATTCGTTTTTTTAATTATAAATATTTATAAACAATGTGAAAAATGTTGAGAAAAATATCTGAGTGCTTTTAAGACTTAGTTGAATCATATAAAAAATTGCTGGCCAAATCCAAGATATGAAGGGTCAGACTCAGGTCGATTTGGTATGGAATACCTCATATACATAGGTTTATAGTTACCATGTACCATAACATTTTTTATTCGCATTTTTTATGTTATCGGTGTTTAGTGCATAATCACTGTGTGAAAATATTTATGTGATGCCGACACAATAAAAATAAAAATAAAATGATAAATTACGCACTTAACCTAATTTATTTTATTTTTTTCTGATAGTAATTAATTATATAGTCCTAACTAGATCGCTGTAGTGTAACGTCATCTTCGTAAAATGATATATGTCAGCGATATAATTGTCCGTGTCTTTCTTTTTCAATTAAAGTTTTATGTGTTGTTTCTATCTGATATGTGCCAGCGATATAATTTTCTCTGTGTCATTCCTACCTGATATATGCCGGAGATATAAGTTTGTATGTGTCTCTCTTCTTCGATGAAATTTTGTCTGTGTCTATCCTCCTCAATACCTTTTTTTTATGTGTCGTTCCTACCTGATATATGTCAGCGCTATAATTTTCGATGTATCTTTCTTCGTCGATGAAATTTTTTATGTGTCCTTCCTCTCTGATACAATTTTCTATGTATTGTTGCTCTTCGATCCACTTTTTAAATCTTGCATCGGAGAGCAATGATACATAATAAATTTCATCGAAGAAGAAAGACTCGTCGAAAATAGTATTAGAGACATACATGATTCAGAAAATTATATCGGAGATGAATGACACTTAGAAAATTGTATGGGGGAATTGCATAGAAGGTAGAATTCAAAAAGAACAAAATTAAAAAATATAAAATTAAAAATTTTTAAAAACTCCCGACTGCAAATCGGTCATTATTATTTAAAAAATATTGGTAAAAAAAGTACAATAAAAATGGTTAATCAAAAGTAACTTCAAAAACAATGAAATAGTTAATCTATGAAACAATAATTAATATTGTTAGTAATCAATAATAATAATAATTAATAATAAAGAATAATTGTAAACTTAATTAATTATAATTATATAAATTTGTTCATAATCTTCGCTACAGTCGGGAGACGACTTCCGAACACAGGAACATATCCGCACAAATAAACTCGGCAGCAGAATATTATCATATATTAATATAAATCTTTGAATCGGAAGCCGTCTCTTGACTGTAGCGAAGATTATGAACGAATTTATATAATTACAATTAATTAATTGTATAATTATTCTTTATTATTGATTATTATTATTATTGATTAGTAACAATATTAATTATTGTTTCATAGATAAATTATTTCATCGTTTTTGAAGTTACTTTTGATTAACCATTTGTATTGTACTTTTTTTACCAATATTTTTAAAATAATAATGACCGATTTGCAGTCGGGAGTTTTTAAAAATGTTTAATTTTTTTTTTACAACCAACTATGCAGCTGTTACGTCCCGATCAGCAATTTTCACTCCATCTCGGTCAAGGAGAATTTTCACCCTCCCTTTACACGTTATTCGGAGATGACGCTTTATCGAGGATTTGGCCCTGTTTTGAACCTAACCTTTCGGAAAATAATTCGGGATAGGGCCTAGAGTGTATATATTTAGTATTGACTGAATTTTATTCAGGGTTAAAACTTCGGAATTATTTAATTTTGAGTGATGATTCTAAACTGGACAAGAAACTTCTGGATGCTAACGCTTTCTATCATACGGGACACGATACGTGGCTATCTCACTCTCTCGGGCGTCACCCTCGACGCACGACTCGCGGCATTTACTGTCACGCTCACTCACTGTTTACTCCGGACCTATCCTAATACTTTAACGCGAACAGATATAGCTGAAATAGAATTGACCAACACGAATATATATTGTCCAGGAGAATATTTTAATCTTCCAGGTTGACGAATAAATGTCGATGTATACATTTTCAGAAGAAATGAATGTTAAAATGAAAATAATAATTTTCCAAACTTACGATGTGATTTAAATGGGTTTACCTCGGAATGGATGATCGAATGAATTGATTGATGAATGATGAATATCGATATCGAAATAGAACGTCCTTCCCAAATTCCAAATATACGTTCGAGTCAGAATCGAATGATGACTTTCCAAAATAACGTCCTTCCAAAATATCGAAAATCCGAATCAGAATTGGATGATGAGGATGATCGAATCCAGAGATGAACGTCCTTCCCAGATGTTATAGATGGAAATAAATTACTCCGACGACGAAATGATTTCGAGGAAGAAAATACTCGATTCGATGAAATGATTCGGAAAGATATGAATAATTTATTCGAACAGAATTAAAATGAGAACTGATATTCGAAGATATTTCAAGATGATTTTACAAGTTCTTTGTTAATGGCTCTAAGTACAATACAAGATTGAGGTCAGTGCCCCGCTCGCGTAGAAGAAGAAGAAGTAAGTAATGCTCGAGTGGGCGGTGGGCGCGCGAATAAATAACCTCGGTGCCGGACACCCCCGCGTCACCGCTCACCGCTGTCTCACCTGCGCCTCGTCTCCCCACTCTCATCACCTGATTACTTTCTTTGATTGACTAATTACTTATTCCTAGTTTCGTAGTTTTACAATAATTTTGACCCTTCTATTTGTTAATACTTAAATTTTAACGCGAATTCTATGAACATACAAATTTGAACGGAAGCTCTACGAGCTTTCGTTGAAAAGTTAACAATGGTTGGCATAAATTTTTATCGTAATATTTATCTGATTATTTCCTTGGATTTTGTGTTAACCGTTTTATATTTCTTTCCTACTTTTCATAATTTTCTGTATTTTCACCCATTATCTTTAAATTTATCCTGACGTTTTGACTCAATAATTATTACACATGCTTGACTTTACTCTATTCGTTTCAATATTGTTAATAATTCCCCAAAATATCTCGCCATCTTTCATATTTATTATTCATTATTTCATTCTCTATTTATTCTTGCATCAAATCATCTCAATTATGATCCTCCTAGACCATACCAATGATCCATCGGTCACTGGTATTAACAATCCAGGAGGTGCTGCACTCATCGTTGCCGACGATCACTCTCGGCATCACGGACCCCGTGACAAGCCGTACAAGCGTTCGCATGCTCGACAAGCCTGATGAACGCCGCACCAATATCCTTATCTGCGTTTTTGCGGGTCAGGTTACCGAGCCTCGCGCGGCTCACTTGGGCTGTACAGTCGCCTCTGTACCTCAACCCAATTTACCTGAAGGCTAATTATTATTACCGGTGGATAAATTTTTCATGTGGTATTTAATTTATTCATTATCCCTTTCGGGTTTGATGATTATATTTGCCAATGATTATTTTCAGCGTTTTGGTAAGTTTCAAATTTTTGTTACTTAACCGGTCATGTGACCCAAATGACCTTGAAATATCTTGGGAAAATTTTGGAGGACGTAACACAGCGGTTGGCTTATGGTTAGGTTTGAAAATCCACTAAAAATCAACCGTTACCATTCTTGGCTAAAAGTCGGAATTAGGGTTGTTTTCTACAAACCAACCATTAACCACCCTTTCATCGTGTCTAAAGAATAGTTGGTTTACAGGTGGTTCACAAAAATCAACTCTGAATCAATCTTCGGAAAGTTGGAATATCGGTTGGTTCGGTGCACCAGTCGACCG
The DNA here is from genome assembly GCA_963575735.1 of Amblyjoppa fuscipennis. Classification (NCBI taxonomy): domain Eukaryota; kingdom Metazoa; phylum Arthropoda; class Insecta; order Hymenoptera; family Ichneumonidae; genus Amblyjoppa; species Amblyjoppa fuscipennis. Next base: position 6,454,851 of record OY754492.1, on the reverse strand, counting down.
GTTGGTTTTTGGGTATGTTTCGGATCGGGCGGAACGCGCGGGAGTTCTATAAGGGGTATAAGTGATACCTGAGAGGATACAGGTCGTACAAAACAGGTGAAAATACACATTTTCATTGAGCCTGTCCATCTTCAGGTATCGCATATAGAATGCTATCGATTTTTTATCCAGTAACATGGGCCTTGCCCTTCGACAAACTCCCGGATTCAACCTGATATCTCTCTTAACAGCTGAGTTACGAATTTTTCATAGGAATATCTTATCTGACCGAATTAACGATGAAAAACGGTCAAATAGTGCATTCCTACAAAAAATTAATAACTTTGCAGTGAAAAGAGATATTTACTTTGGTCCTGGCGTTTGTCGAAGGGCAAGGACCATGTTACTAGTGTTGTGAGCATAGCCGGTTGAGATATAGCGAACGGGAGAAGGAGAAAAATAATGCGCCCACACACAATTAACATAAAGAAAATACCGTTTATTTTCAATAACAACAAAAATGTACAGTAAGGCACCGTACTGTGCCGAACTGACCGAGGACAATGTAAATAATGAGCAAACCGAATTTGAGCGGAACCGAAATGAGCGATACCGGTTAACAATGATAGTTATAACGAGCATGAGCTTGTCCAGGTTAATAATAATCTCATTAATGAGTAGTCCAAAATGAGTACACTCCGATGAGTCAAGACAATTAGATGAGAATTACTTGAGTCTACCCGGTGAGAAGATCTACCCGCGACGCTGTATCACCGCGGGGTAGCCGTTAAGAATGTGAGACATTCCGGTATAGTTACGCGTATCGCGTACCCGAGAAAACCACCCGCGTTATGCTCCGTGTGAGCTCGAACGATATCCCGAAATCGAAGATACGTCGCCGTGATAAGATGTACCGAAAACCTGAGCAGACCCGTGAGATATACCCGTGAGAAAACCGAATAAATTCGGCGATCTACCCGATTGCGTGGTGACCCGTGTCAGCCATTAGGCGTAGATGAGCGCGAAACCTATTGCACGCGGCACGTAACCCGTGCCGCCTTGGATGAGCGCGGGTGCGCGTGCGTCGACGGCGCGCGTCAGCCTCGCCGGACTCAGCCGGGAGGTTTTACCGAACAGCGGCCGCTCGAGCTAGCGCATGTAGCCGCGCTGATTCTCGAACAACTAGATAAAAAATCGGCATAGTTCTACAAGTGATACCTGAGCGGACACAGGTCGTACAAAACAGGTGAAAATACTCATTTTCATTCGGTCTGTCTATCTTCAGGTATCGCATATGGAATGCTATCGAATTTTTTATCAAGTAACATGGGCCTTTTTTAAAATTGTAAATTAAATTTACTAAATATTTCCTCAATAATTCAAATTGTTTCGTTGTTTATTATCCAAATTTTATTAGTTTATATTTTTTAAGAAAAAAATATATACACTTTTTAAAGTTAATTGATTAAGAGTGTTCAAAATACAATTGGTCCTCGAAACGATATCTTCACTTTTACCAAGTTTTTGGAATCCATACAATTGTGAATCATATTGTCAGTATTTTAGCAGTCCGTCGTGAATGCCATTAATTATAAAACTATAATTACTTGTTACAACGATGTTTTTCGGAAATGTTAATATATAACCGAATTTTCAATTAATAATAGGCATAAAAGGGTTGGCAGAACGTTCTTTACCGAAAATAACTAGTAATGTAACTGGCTACATTACCGGTTATTTTGGTAACTAACACAATTAACCTGTTATTTTACAGCACTACCCTAGCAGACCCAACGACTATGAAAACCACTATGGAATCACGGTTGTTTCCACTACGGTGGTTTTGTGCAAAAAGTACACGCAACATTTTATCCGAACCACCGCGCAAACCACCGTTCCCAAAGTCAGTGGAGCTTTTTCAAATGGTGGTCGGACCGGTGGAAACGACGAGGAAACCACCACTCAAAAAAGCTTAATTGTCAGGTGGTTTCTCTATGTACCTGTTTTGAGCTTTGCCGGGAGAAATATAGCGGCACGGGGGTAAAATAAATGCACACAAGATGTTAACAGTAAAAATAAAAAGTAACAGCAACGATGGTAAATAATGCGCGCGAAAAACACTGTGCAGAATGAGTCACACCGAAAATGAGCGAAACCGATTAACAATGAGCAGTCCGAATTATAATGAGCAGTCCGTTTTGAGCGCATCCCGATGAGCCAAACTGATTATATGAAAATCACTGGAGTCGCCCGGCTGAGAGAATATCCGCGGCACTGAACGCCGCGAGGTAACCGCAGATTGAGAAAATCTACCTGCGGCGCTGTACCGCCGCGAGGTAGCCGTTGAGAAAGTGAGTCTCTCCGGTAACAAATACGCGAGTCGCGTAACCAAGAGAATCCACTCGCGTTGTGCTCTGGGTGAGCCTAACGATATCCCGAAATCAAAGATACGTTTTACCACATGAGATGTACCGAAACTGAGCAGAATCGTTGAGCTTTTACCGTGAGAAAACCGCTTGAAAACGGCAATCTACCCAACCGCGTGGGGACCCGTGTCAGCCATTAGGCGTAGATAAGCGCGAAACCTGTTGTACGCGGCACGTAACCCGTACCGCCTCGGATGAGCGCGGATGCGCAAGCGTCGACGGCGCGCGTCGGCCTCGCCGGACTCGGCCGTGAGATGCTGCCGAACAGCGCCGCTCGAGCTGGTGCACGTAATCGCGTTGATTCTCGAACAGTACCACTGGAAAAACGACGGATCACACCACCAGTCAAAAAACTGTAGTGGTCTGGTCGTTTTTCGTCGTACTACCGAAAAATGACTGGCAAACCATCGGATAGATCGGGGTAAAATGGCATAGTAGGGGAAAAACGGGGCAAAAAATGGAGATTTATCGACGAGGCAAATGGGGCAAAAAATTATTGCATCGTAAGATTTATTTATTACAAAAATACGAGAATAAAAATATTTAAATCAATATAAGCCAAAAACATGTCGATGGTACCAAATCGTGGTTTCTTTTTTTTGTTTTATATTTTCTTGTAGTTATCTTTAATTATTTTTATTGAATGTGCTTCGGATATTGTTGGTTGTATTCGCAGCTTGTCTGCACCGGCAGTACCGTTGTCATCAAATACACCTTGCGATGCGAGTAATGCGTCCTAACGAATAGTGGCTGCAATAAAGAGACTAATAAGTATTATGAATACGACGAAATATTACAAGGAATATTGGTTTTTATGATGAAAATAATTACCGCAATATGGAATGTCAGAACATTTGGATAATAGGTCTTAGAATGGCACATTGTTTAAAGCCCCGATGGAAGTATAAACTCTCACACCGGCTATCTTGTTCAGATTCCAGGTGCGATGTGAATTTTCAGTATTCGGTACCGTATATTTTTTTAGAATATAATTGATGATTACGTGGTTTAGTCGATTTTTCGCTTCTTGTTGAACATCTTTTAATATTATTTCGTTGTCCTTCATTCTCATCCTGCTGGCAATCTTCATAACTTGTTCCAATAATTCGTTTGCTTCATGAATATTCATGCACATAATTTTGCCTGGTGAAGAAATACAAAAAAAATATTGATTATTTCGTTGATATCTTATTAATTGACACGTAACAAGACCAATTTTTTGTTACTAACCCCGCTTGATAATGCACGAGTCATCAGTGAGTACCGTTCGTAGATCAAGAGACGCGGTAGCGTCTCGACGCCAAGTTAAAAAAAAATAATTTTTTTTAAAAGCGACAAGACGCTGCCAAGTAGTTTTACTCCAATATGCCGGAAGTAAATATTGGCAGCACGTTACCTCACAAATAAATCATCGGATCGAAATGGTGATAACATTTTTACTATAGAATGCCTATCCAAGCTTTCCGGTTCGCTTAATTGCAAACACATTCGATTGGTAATTTCTTGTGTATGATGATCGTGACAGCGAATCAATCCAAAATTTTTCGATTGTTGCGTGAATTCACGCGAAATTTTCGGTTGTCTCGATCTCGGCAATGAAGCATCGCATCGAAAATTTAAGGACACTTTTATCATATAATTCGGACCCAAGCTTTTTAATGGGCCTAATTACCCATGCGTCTACCACAACAATCGCCCAGAACGAAGACTCATCGCTCTAATCTACGTCGACGACATCCTCATCGCCTCAGACAAAACAGAACGAATAAACGGACTAAAACGAGCACTATCCAAGCAGCTCGAAATCAAAGACCTGGGCACAGCCAAATACTGCCTCGGCATCGAGATTGGACAGAGCCAAGGCCAAATCAGGCTTAGCCAGAAAAAATACATTGGGGAGCTCCTCGACAAATACGGCATGAAGTTGTGCAACCCCGTGCGGACTCCAGCCGAACCAGGCAACCAACTAAGCACTTCCAGCCCTGCAAACGAGAAACCACCAACGCCGAAACAGTACAAGGAGATCATAGGCGGATTAATGTACCTGGCCATCGCGACCAGACCGGACATCGCGCACACAACCAGCATGCTAGCACAATACAACGAGAATCCCGAAGCCAAGCACTGGAAAGCCGCGAAACGAGTCCTCCGCTACCTGAAAGGCACCATCGAGCACCAACTGACCTTCAAAAGATCAGGCCAACACCTCACGGGATACGTCGACGCCGACTGGGGCAACTGCAAACTGGACCGCCGTTCCTACACCGGATACGCCTTCATACTCGGATCTGCGGCCGTCAGCTGGAAAGCGCAAAAACAAAAAACCGTAGCCTTATCTTCGACCGAGGCAGAATACATCGCGCTATCGGAGGCCTCAAAGGAGGCAATGTACTTGAAGGGCCTCTTGGAAACGCTGCACTTCGAGCACCTCTCAAAACCCCTCCTGCATTGCGACAACCAAGGAGCAATCCAACTAGCCAACAATACCATGTACCATCCGAGAACCAAACACATCGATATACGCCACCATCATATACGCAACCTGACTCAGGAACGAGAGATCAGCCTGCAGTACGTACCTACCCAGGAAATGATAGCCGACGCTCTAACCAAGCCATTACCAGCACCTAAACATCATCAATGTGCAAAAACACTAGGCCTCCTCCACCCTGAGGAGACAGCACCACAGCGCTAAACTGGAGAGAGGGTGTTGGAAAGTTCAAGTCTGCGCGCCACGCTCCTCAGGCCCCCGAGCGGGCGAAACCGGAACCGCCGCAACGACCACGACAATTATTACACAGGATAACAAACTTATCAAAAGACTCATCGTGTAACAATAAACCGCATATATCTCAGTAACTAGTAAACGTTTCCCCTCAATCCGTCGCCTAACTACCCTAGAATTACAACATTTTTGTTATCTTTACTCCAATTTGTTTTTTCTTGCAATTCCTCAAGAGTGTACAACGGCTTTTTTAATTATGTTTAGTAGTTCTGTGAGTGACGACGTTTTTTGAGAGGTGTGTTTCCGAGACAAGGTCATCGAGTCAATAGTGTCGTCCACAGTTGATGTGGTGACGGTTTTTTCCATTCCTCCTTTTAGCGTATTTGACGTACTGATTGTTCCTTTTCGTTTTCTGATGCTGTTACCTTTTTACACGGCAGGAACCGTTCGAAATGACGGTATCGCTCGGTTTTGAGATTTTCCGAAAGCCATAATCGTGCAAGTTTTTTAAATATTTTTTGTGTCCGCGGCCCTCGCCGTTTTCAGCGATATCTTGTGTTGTTTTTTTTCTGATCTCGGTATCCACGCGAAATGCACATGCTTCTGCAGATGTTCGCAACACTCTTGAGGAAATTTATTTCATTGGTTATTACTTCATTCAATTATTGGACTAATTACATAATATTAATGGCTACATATGTATTGCACATGTTGAAACTTACTTATCAAGTTGCCGACATCCGTGTCCGTTACTTGCACATAATTCTCCGGGACTGTTCCTATTAAAAACAATTGTAATCGATCATCTACATTTGACCACATTGCCCTTGTCAATAAGTTTAGTCGTTTCGGCATGGATGTTGCGTCGAGTACTGCTATAAAATTTTCGAAATCCAATCGAATGTCGTCGATGAATGTGATCTATAAAACACATAACATTTCAATTTACCGGGAAAATTATGTGCAATGTAAATGTATACTATATGTTTCTGCATGTTAACTTGCCATCCGAATCTGCTTCAGTCGGAAGCGTTATCTTCTCGTCATCATCACTGGCCTCGTTATTATTGTCGGATGGATTATGAACATTTTTGAATCGCTTCTACAAGGTCTTTTCTGAATCTGTTGACATTTTGCATTATTTTGTTATAATGTTTTTTCGTTATGCTGTCATTCTCGTTTGACTTCTTTATTTTCTTTTTCCGCACTACTGAAAAAGATTGTCTCACTGGAGCCTGCTGATGTCTATCTTTCGTCGCCGATACAGCTTTATTTTCATTCGATGATCATTCTACGAAAATTAAAAATATAAATAGTTAGCCGTCGCACCGGTTTTAATAGTAAGATAATATCCTACATTTTCCGATTCGAGATCCAAATCGTTCAATTCAATGATTTCTTGAAAAAGTTCAGTTCCCGAATTGCGGTCACGATGTTCAGCACATGTCACACCCGTCGTTGCTTTATCTTCATTCTGTTTTCATAAAGGTTAGCACACAAAACAATTTCAATGGCACAAAAATGTTTTTCGATAAATTTAATTAAATCACGTTGCTCCTCCGCGGAGTAATCTTTGCTTTTATTTATCAAAGACGTTCTCAGCATATCAGCATAACGTAGATCACCTATTAAAATTTGTTCATAATTACTGTTATTCCACTCCTGTTGTCTGCTGTCAGCTCTGTCAACTTGTTGCCATTAATCACCTCGTGCCACTGCCATTTCTCATTAACACTGTCTATATCGCAACAATCCATTAATTGCACAGTAACTTTTTTTTATAATAAAAAAAATTTCGATACCTCGGCCGATATTTCCAACTTTGGCGTTACATGCGAAGAATCGGTCTGTCTAGCAGACGTCGTTTGCCATCTTAATTTCTTACTCTGCGCGAAGACCAGAACCTTTTTCGGTGTATCAACGAGTACATTTGACGACGATAATTCCTCGCTGTTTTCATTTGTAGATGTCGGTGAGATATTACGCGATTTCTCATGCTTTTCATGCAACGGCACTTTAATCGTTACAGCGTCTGATAATATTTTTCTTCGTTTTGGCCGCGACTCAACAGGGCTTTGTATCTCGATCGTATCATTGATAAATTTTTCTCCGCTGCTAAGATGGTTGTCTTCGATTGACGATGAGATGCAGTCATTTGTATCCGGTATTGAGTCCTGAAGTATGCGAGTTCTTAATTAAAGCGGTTGCCAATATAATTTTGAAATTTTGACCTTTTCTCATATATGAATCGGCTCACCTTGCTCATTTGCTGATTGTCATTACGACGTTCAGCATGATGCATTATGATATTCTCATTGCATGATGCATGATCATTCGAGTCGCCGTCGTAGTAGAGACCTCGCTTTTTGTTGTAGCGCGGCTAATTTCGAGGCCGTAATTTTTCGGCTCGCTCGGGCTCACACGAGGCGACACCGCAGGGCCTAATGGTTAAGAAAGAACATTTAGTAATCTAGTTGTATACAAATTTCATGTACGCCGGGACGAGAGCGCCGTTTTTCGAGAAGAGCGTCGGACGTCGAGGTTGCCGGGAGAAACGTCAAGGGAAGAGACGTGCCCGAGAAGCCTTACCCTCCTGCCGTCGAAGTCACAGACAGCGGGATGAAGAATTTCGCCTTAAGATGATCAGGGCATCGCCGAAAGCAGCCTTGCCGTTATTGCACAGTCGTCCGGAGTCTCGGGCTGTGCACCGTTAAAGGATTCACCGGGAGTCTCTAGGCAGGGGGGACTGAGTACCCCTGTAGACCTCTGTATTACCGGCACACGAGGAAGTCATCTGTCATCTGTCGCGTGAAAATCGATGATTGGGTCGATAGGCGAAGCGCTGCGAGGTGTCGGAAAGGGCCGAGCGCAGCCCGGAAGCATCCGAATTGTCGTGCGATTAGGCAGGGGGGTAGTCGGGCGCGTTAACGAGAGCGATCGCGCATCGATACTCGGGGCACTTCTCCGTTGGGAGCCCGAGCGAGCGGATCGAGCGAGAGACGGATTCCGGGATTTGTCTGCTCAGAAAGGAGGGAAGGAAGGACGGAAAGCGAGCGTTCACGGCATAGTATCTGGCCGGTCTCCTGGGGTATCGGGATTTCGATCGAAACGGTGAGCTCTTGTCCAAGGGACTTTTATTTTGTATAAGACCGCGAGAGATTTTTGTCAACGTTGTGTGTAGTTCCCGTACGAGGGAAATTGTAATTGTATATCGACGACGTGGTTGTTCGGCCGTGCCGGAGAGATCGGCGTCGCCGTGATTCGGCGAGTGTGTGTGTGAGTTTCGGTCTTTGGTTGTGTTTTATGCCGCGTGGTCGGGCCGGGAAACTGTACGCGGTCTTACTCAGAGCCGTCAAGCGTTTCCGGGGATAGTAAAGTTCACAGTAAATTTATTAAAGCTAGGGAGGGTTCGAAGGTGACGCCTTGAGAAGCGTTTCACGGGGAAGTGTGTCAGTTAGTCGAGTCGTCGTTTGCGGGTTTTCGAGCGCGAGATAAAGGGTGTGAGTGATTGTAATTATTGCCATGTTTAACCGGCCGGGTGAATGTTTTTCTGTCGCTGCGTTAAATCGGGCGGGGGTGAATGAGAGCGTTGGAGCTTGTTCCGCGCTGAGCGTGTGTGCGATTTTATGAGAAAAGATCCCGCTTGAGAATAATAAGAAGATCCGGGAGAGCGCGACCGGCTGTGTGCGTGCGTGAGAGAGTGTGTGTGTGTCGAAGCGAGCGAGTCCCGTGTACCGGGCAAATATTCTGCGTAAGAGAATTGTGATCGATTTTGGGAATTACGGGACGAGGGTTTTACTCCGGGTTCTCCGGTTTTTCCCCTCAGTAACGTTTTTGTTTGATTTAATAAAACATTCGAGTCTTTGGTTCCCGTACTTTTGTGTTCGCGTTTATTTATTTATTTATGTATTTATTTAATTCTTTGTTGTGTGTGCTTCCGTACCACCATCGCTTATTCAGCCACTCTGCCCTCGAGACGACAGCAGTTCAGCCGGGACTGGTCGATTTCTCTCTCGGTGCATTCCGATGCACCTGGCGCCCATCCCTTTCGGGAAAAATAAAAGGGAGAGAAATCCGGGTGTTCGATAAGCGATTCTCCACTCAAAGGAAATCGCGCTACATTATATATGCTCTTCTGAAAAACAAACGTAATGTACTGTCAAAGTTCACCATCAAAGGTTACAGATTTTATATACGTCGCAATGTGTTACCTTTACGTCGTCTACTACTGTTCGTGTTGTCGGTGGCATCGAAAGAGTTAATGCCGGTAGTTTCAAACTTTTCAAATATTTTTTGGCATCTTCAAAATCTAGTTTTCCCGACTTTACCAATTTCAACTTCGTATTTGAAATCATTGTTAAAAACATAACACAAAATCCTCAGTTGTACGAATGCGTATTTTTAAAGTTAGAAGTCATTTTACCTTGGCCTTACAAATCTTCGTTCTTTTTTTGAGGCGTCCAAGCCACCATTAGTCTTCGCCTTATCCGATATTTTAGTTTTTTCGATACTTCCTTCTTGGCGGTGTTCGAATTTTCTGCTATCTGTACTACGACGGAGGGAAAATTCAAAAACCCTGCGTGCGTGCATCCCGAATTCACCAACTCGGCAATCCCTGCGCGCGAACGAAAGGAGGGCGCACCGAGCACGGCCTGACGTCACAGGCGAGGTGCAACAGAGATAGCATGCTCAGCGCCGGGTATAAAAAGCCTGGCTGAACGTAGCCAACCATTCACGGGCATGGACATCAACACTGCTGCACCGGGCCGAAGAGCATCACCGCGCCTCCATTGCCAAGGATCGAAACCACGGGGAAGTCGGACTCACGGACGACTCGAGAGGAATGAACCTCCCGATTTCCTGGATCGACAGCGGCGAGTTTGCCGCACCGAAATCACAGCTGTACATGCTACAGTCGTAGCACCACCCACACACACACGGAGACACCGCATTGCACAGAGCACCGAGAGACGAGCGAGCGCTTACTAACATCAGAGACGAAGCGACCGGCAAGCAGAACTGATTAACGAGACTTTGTCGGAAGCGGCCGAAAACTCCCGAACAGCATCGTTCCGGCGATCGGCCCAGCTTGCTTATCAGTTTGATAAGCGAGAGAGCCAGGGCCGTGCTCACCAGCCACTCGACGCTCGCGGCAGGGTCGGAGGGCCGCGTTAAACGCGAACCAAACGCGCACCTAAAATCAATAGGAAAATCATTAATCGAGCACTGCGAATAAAAAAAGAACACTTGTATAATAAAAATAAAAATAAAATGCCTGATCATTTCAATCAGCCTCCGATCGCAATAACCAGAGAAACTTAAGAACAAATAAATTAAAGTAATACGCTACACTACGAAAACTCGCACACTATCAATCTCCAGTCTCTCTTCCTGGGCACTCACCAGGTCGAGACGGCCCCACACCGCCTCCCAGCGTCCACCTACGGAGACAACACTGGGCCGCACGACCAACGATAAGGGTCGGACCGTTACAGTGCCCAGTCCAATATTTAATAACACATTTCGTCTGAAATTGATTGATTTATAAAACTTGTATTTATAAAACTTTTGGGGAGTATACGGGGCAGTCCATACCAATTCAACAAGCCGAAAACCCTCACCATCATAAATATGGTTGATTATTATTTTTCCATATTCACCCGAGAAAACAAAAGTTGCTCAAATTTTTTTAGACTTTTTTAACCTCATTTTTTCGATTTATAAATTATTTTTCGTTTCTGGAGTAAAAATTATCGAATTCTCATATCTTCAAAAATATTGATCGGATCCTAATGAACTTAGGACGAAATTCTTCAGATTGGAGTACACTTTCATGTGCATACTACAATTTTTTTTTTTCAATTTAGTCAGGATTTTTTTATTTTATTGCAAAGGGTAAAAAACGATTTTTCGAAACCTTGGACCCGATATTTTTTCTCAAAAAATTGTCAAAAATACTACTCGGAGATACGAATATTTTAAGCCTAGGCCAGAAGTGGGATAATTTTATTTCGTGTTGTGAGCGCATTTGAAACATAAACTTTTTTATCATTGTCATTTTCGGGTATATTCATGGAATGTTTCATGAATCCTTCCTCTATGTAAACCAATACTAATAGTTATTATTATTATTATGATTATTATTATTATTATTATTATTATTATTATTATTATTATTATTATTATATAAAGTTAATAAGTTTTTGTGACCCCTATATTTTTTGCATCTTCGAGTAGCGTCCATCTAGGGAACAACGAATATGAGTGCCAAACCGTTGCCAAATGTACTAATCCGAAAATATTTGCTCTCAAAGTTGGAAAAAAGATTAACTTTTTCGTCTCTCGAGACAAATTGCCCGCGAAATTTGACCATTAATGCACTTGTGTATAGGCGAGTAGGCGAGGGCACTGTATTGGGTGCATTTTTTGCCTCATATGCACAAAAAAATTTTTTTTCGTGTTTCCGGGCAGAATACAAGTTTTTCGTGTTTCCGGGCAGAATACAAGTTAAATCCTGCAATTTTTTGCACTCTCGAGATGCGTCCGGCTGGGGAACGACGAATATGCGCACCGAACCGCTATCGAATGTCCTGATTTTAAAATATTCGCTCTTAAAGATGGATTGAGTGTCCGGCGACATTTTACTTTTTGGCGCTTCCGGGTGAATTACTCGCAAAATATGTCCATGTGTGCACGCGTGTGTACGCGAGTACACGCGAACACTCTGTTAGGAGTATTTTTCGTTCCCCATCCGGACCCAACTCGATAGTGCAACAAATTGACGAATTTAACCCGTATGGCGCCCGGTAACACGAAAAACACGGTGTCGCCGAAGTTGCAAAAAACATAAATGCCAAAATACAAAAATGTCTGCAGGGTATAAGGTAAAAAAAATACATTCAATAGAGTGCTCGTGTGTAGTGGGATACACATACGTGAATATATGAACATATTTTACGAGTAATTTCCTTTGAGACGCCAGAAACAAAAATGTCGCCGGATATTCAATCCATCTTCAAGAGAAAATATTTTAAAATTAGGACATTCTGTAGCGGTTCGGTGCTCATATTCGTCGTTCCCCAGCCGGTCGCAACTGGAAACTGCAAAAAAATACCTACAATGGCTCGTATTAAGCCCGGAAACACGAAAAACAGGGTATCGCCGAAGTTGGAAAAAACACGTAAATTTTGAAAAATCTTTGTTTTGTGCATATGGGCAAAAAAATGCACCCAATACAGTGCTCTCGCCTACTCGCATATACACGAGTGCATAAATGGACAAATTTCGCGGGCAATTTGTCTCGCACGACGAAAAAGTAAATCTTTTTTACAACTTTGAGAGCAAATATTTTCGGATTAGTACATTTGACAACGGTTTGGCACTCATATTCGTTGTTCCCTAGATGGACGCTACTCAAGGATGCGAAAAAATATAGAGGTCACAAAAACTTATTAACTTTATTATATAAAAGAATAATAATAATAATAATAATAATAATAATAATAATAATAATAATAATAATAATAATAATAATAATAATAATAATAATAATAATAATAAGAATAATAATAACTATAATTAGTATTGGTTTACATAGAGGAAGGATTCATGAATATACCCGAAAATGACAATTATAATAATGTTTATGTTTCAAGTGCTCTCACAACTCGAAATAAAATTATCCCACTTGCGGCCTAGGTTTAAAATATTCGAATTTCCGAGTAGTAGTTTTGACAATTTTTTTGAAAAAAAATATAGTTTCCAAGGTTTCAAAAAATCGTTTTTTACCCTTTGTAATAAAATTTAAAAATTCTGATTAAACTGAAAAAAAATTGTAGTATGCATATGAAAGTGTACTCGAATCTGAAGAATTTCGTCCTAAGTTCATTAGGATCCGATCAATATTTTAGAAGATATGAGAATTTGATCATTTTTATTCCAGAAATGAAAAATAATTTATAAATCGAAGAAATGAGGTTAAAAAAATCTAAAAAAATTTGAGCAACTTTTATTTTGTCGAGTGAATATGTAAAAAAATAATCAACCATATTTAAGATGGTGAGGGTTTCCGGTTTGTTGAATTGGTATGGAATGTCCCATACTCACGTGTATTTTCGATATTGTCTCCTCCGTACTGTATTTTTCATTATCCATTGGTACCCCCGAAGAAGCAGAAAAGTTCGTACGATGAATAGTTTCTGAGATATAAGCGTTTAAAGTTGACCAATCAGAGAGCAGCTTGAGTAGTCACACGGACAGCACACAAGCATGAGGTAACTTCACAGAACTTCGATATAGAGTGTTGAATAAATGAATTCAGTGATAAAACATGCATTTTTAAATTAAAAAATTACGCGACATGCTCGAATGTACATTTCCAGGTCTACCTATCACCCCGATGTCGAAATTCACTGTCTCTACAATGACTCTTGGTGCATTCCCTGCAACCGCGTGAATTGACGCGGTGTCCAGGTCTCACCAGACCATTTATAGACTTTGGGCCAACTTGGCTCCGTAGTTTTTTGCTTCTGGGACCTTGCAAAACGTTCTACCGAGCATTACGTCGAACCTCATCAACGCTCTCGTTGTCAAGGTGTCGAGTAACAATTTCTCGACATTCGGCAAACTTGGCTCCGTAGTTTTTTGCCTTTCGGACCTTGCACAACGTTCTACCGAGCATTACTTCGAACCTCGTTAACGCTCTCGTTGTCCACGTATCGAGTAACAATTTCTCGACATGCGGAAAACTTGGCTCCGTAATTTTTTGCCTCTCGGACCTTGCACAACGTCCTACCGAGCATTACGTCGACCCTCGTCAACGCTCTCGTTGTCCAGGTGTCGAGTAACAATTCCTCGATATTCGGAAAACTTGGCTATGTAGTTTTTTGCTACTCGGACACAACGATCTACCGAGTATTACGTCTCGGTATTAGGCCGGGCATCAGGCCTCGAGACATGGTTCACGTGAAACCTTATTCTCTTACGTATGCCGTAATACCGAGACCGACTTCGCTTCAATTCGGTTAAGGGTCCTCGTGTGAAATCTCCCGCCCTTGCTCGTACCGAGCATTACGTCGAACTGTCACAAGGCTCTATTTATACAGGTATCGAGTGACGATTTCCTGACATCCGGCTAATTTGGCTGTGTATTTGTTTGCTTCTGCGTCATTGAGAAAAGTTCTGCCAAACATTACGTCGAACCTCGTCAGCGCCAGCACAGCCAACGACGAAAACGAACTGATGTTCTAAACCTTCATGTGCCTTGCTTCAACTAAATTCCTGGCCGACACTGCGCGAGACCACGATAGCTAATTCCCGTGATGTTTACACTTTTGCCGTGATTTTTTTTTCAATTTTCAGAATTTCCTGAAAATTGAGTTTGTAACGGTTGTCAGGTATGGTCGAGTGAGAACGTTTGATGAATGCCAGACTGTGGTTAGCTATATAATTTTTATTGTGAGTGAAGGAGAGTGCGCGTCTTACAGGTTCGGGACTCTGAGATGAACTGATGCAAGGGCCTGACGGAAGTAGGGCCCTCGCCTATTGCTGCGCGCGACAAAGTATTCTTACGCGTGATAAGACGGCCGCTGCTTACGCGCGGCGTGTGCAGCGGCTGGACCGCTGCCGTGAGAGCGAGAACGTTCGCACGGAAAGTGCTGACGGCCCAAAGATTAGCGAGAGTCCAGATAAAATAATAAATCTGAGTTTCCTGCGCTAAGAGTGTTAACTCGGATTACGGGACCGTCACAAGTTTGTTCATCAATACTTTTGTTTTAAAATCGATTTACAATTCTGTAAATATTTTTTAGGGTAAATGTGGTGAATATGACCCACTTTTATTAGTCAGATCATATGCACCGCGATTGCCCAAAAAAAAAAAATTGTTTACTACACGACAATACGTTTTAACGGTGGGATATAATTCTTCTTTAAACGTCAATGTGATAAACGGTCTCGCGGTTAGAGCTATTGCCTAGAGACTCGAACGATCGGGGTTCAAGCCCCCTCAATGGGCATTTTTTTTCTCCAAAGTATTTACCCGTGGTTTCCGGCTATCAATTTTATCACTTTCTTAGTATTGTTCTCGCTGTTTTCCGCAATATCTTCTTTGACGTCTTCCTCGATGACTTTTTGCGCGTTTTTGTCAAAGAGTTCCTCACTGTTTTCTTCGCGATCTGCCGTATGCTATTAGGACAAAAGTAGTGGATATGTCCCGATTTATAAAAGTGGGCAACATACACTGATTGTAATCTTAATAATAATATACAGCAGGTGGCGAGAAAAATGGCGCCGAAGACTTCGAGAAAGTCTTCGAGAAAGTCTTCGAGAAAGTCGTCAACGAAGATAGTGAGGTAAACAGCGACAACTATACTAAGAAACTGCCGAAATAGATAGCGGGCAAATCACCGGTGAAATACTTCGGAATGAAAAAAATATACCCTTTAAGGACATTTGAACACCAATCGTTCGAGTCTCCAGGCAATCGCCCTAACCGCGAGATCGTTTATCATATTGATTATCGAAATTAAATTATATCACACCGTTAATACATATTTTTTTGCACAGTAAACATTTTTTAGGACAAAAGCGGTGAATATAACCCGACTAAATCACGATACCTAGTCATGAATGTGGGCCATATTCACGACATTTACTTTAAAAAATG
Organism: Amblyjoppa fuscipennis; assembly: GCA_963575735.1. Lineage (NCBI taxonomy): Eukaryota > Metazoa > Arthropoda > Insecta > Hymenoptera > Ichneumonidae > Amblyjoppa > Amblyjoppa fuscipennis. The sequence continues at coordinate 6,439,055 of OY754492.1, read as the reverse complement.
TCCATGTAATTATGGAATTCATTTGAACTTGTAATTATGGAAGTCAAAAAGAAAAAAAAAGATTACCAAACTCCGTTTTTAGACAATGGCGAAAACTCATCAAATTCGTAAAAACTCGTAAACATCACGGTAACTGACCATCGTGATCTCGTTTAATGACCGCCAGGATTTCAGCTAGCTCACGAGGCTTGAGACACGCGCGGGTTTGGAGTACGAGATCTTTTTCGTCTTCTTCTTCTTCCTATCACTTTATCCGGACCTTATCACCAATGGAGTACCCCACACTCGAATAGTTACAAACCAAAATCGATTGCCATAAAATTCTGTACCGTAAAATTCTGAAAAAAACGCACATTCTATTTAAGATATGTACTATACAATAAGGTATAGCTGACTCTTTGGCTACGTTTACAAGGGGTCCGTAGGAACAAATAGTCACAGAGACGATCTGCCAGCAGTAACAATCAGCAATAATTCTGAAAGAATTCATAGGTACTTGTTAAAGTATGTACTATAGCATACACTATGCACTACGTACTAGTATGTACTAGTATGCATTGCCGGCCTTTTATTTCTGGAACTGACCGTTTAAGTTGATTTTTGAGGGGTCTAAAGATTTTAAATCAGTTCGGTCGCTCCCATAGAGATACGCGCTGGCCGATGGCAATCAGAGAAAAATCTGAAATAATTCATAAATAATTCTTAAGGAATACACTATGCATTGGGCGAGAGTTTTTTCTGGAACTGATCCTGTAAGTGCATTTTTAAGGGGTATAAAGACTCTAAACGAGTTTGGTCACTGCCATAGAGACGCGGACTGTCCGGTATCAATCAGAGAAAATTCTGGAATAATTTATAGATACTGCTTAACGTATGCATAATGCATCGACAATGCATAGTACATACCTAAAATAGTATCTATGAATAATTTCAGAATTTTCTCTGATTACTATCGGTCAGCCTGAGTCTCTATAGGAGCGACCGAACTGGTTTAGAGTCTTCACACCCTTGAAAAATGGACTTAAACGATCAGCTCGAGAAAAAAAACTCTTGGGCAATGCATAGAACATTCCTTAAGAAGTATTTATTTCAGAATTTTCTATGTTTGCTACTGGCCAGAACGCGTCTCTATGGAAGCGACCGAAGTCGTTTAAAGTCTTTAGACCCTTAAAAAATGAACTTAAACGGTCAGCTCTAGAGAAAAAGCTCGGAAATGCATAGTACATACTTTACCAAGTATCTGTGAATTATTTAATAATTTTTTCTGATTGTTAGTGCTGGCAGATCGTCTCTGCAACCATTTGTTCCTACGGAGCCCTTGAAGACATAGCCAGACGTTAGGTTTACCTTATTGTATTGTAAACATCGTAAATAATATGCGCTGTTTTTTCAGAATTTTACATTGAAGATTTTTATGCCAATCGATTTTTTTTTTGTAACTGTTCGTGTGCCGCGCGCGCTAAGGCTCGCTAGCGATGCGTGCACGCTGGGTGCTAGCTCAGTTCCCAGCTATAACTTCGTGAGATCGGCGGTAACATATTAACCCAGTCTTTTGTTTTTCGCGAAGAGCCTCGAACGGATGTCACTTCTCCGGATTTTCGCGCTATCGGGAACAAATGTAAATAGTTGTCATGGACTCAAGCACATGGCCAACGTGCATAAACACGAAAAATCGCAGACACGAACGCGATAACGACTGAACGTATCGAGTTCTATCTATTCCGCGATACATTGAGTTCGAGTGCGAGTCGGGTTTTGAATAGTCTTGTGCGGCATTTACGATTACTTTCTCATTTTTTATTACAGTTTTCATATTTTCATATTTATTCACATTTATATTTACATATTTATTTATTTTTATTTTCTATATTTATCTATTACGTTTTCGTAATGGCGTATACGCCACGCGAGTATTTTCGCATGATCCTCGCGCTTGGCGAAGCTTGGGGGAGAGCGGATCAGGCGGTTCGTTTGTACCGAGAACGTTCGCCCAACGCAGGACGATATCCGGACGCCAATATAATTAGACGTTTGGAACATCACTGCGTCGAGACAAATGCCTTGGTGCCTGGTGGCAATCTGGATGCTGGGAGACCACCTCATCGACGAAATGTCCTGCTCGAAGAAGACATTTTGGACTATGTCGCCAACGATCCCACGAGGAACACCCGAAGCCTAGCACGGCAGTTCAATACGAACCATATGACCGTGTGGAATATTCTTCACGAAAAGGGACTGCACCCGTCCCACTACACCCGGGTTCAGGTGCTTAAAGAAAACGATCCTGCTCAACGACTTGTGTTCTGCAACGAATTTATCGACTGCGCAGAGAACGATCCGACGTACACAGATCGAATTATATGGACGGACGAATCAATTTTCACGAGGGATGGCTACTTCAACCAACACAACAGCCATTATTGGGCTGACGCTAACCCTGACGTCGTGCATGAAAATTCATTTCAAGACCGATTTTCCGTGAATATGTGGGCTGGCATGGTTGGAGATGAGCTCGTAAGTAGTAACTGATAACTGATTTTTGCCAGTATTTATTGTCTATTTTTCTCCTTAGATTGGTCCGATAATTCTGCCCGATTGTTTGGATGCCGAGTCGTATCTAGATCTCCTCGAAAACGTTTTACCGGATCATATCGCTCATCTTCCGATAGTTGTGCTTGAGAGGCTAATCTCTCAACACGACGGAACACCGGCTCACTTCAGTTTAATCGTTCGCGATTACTTTGTTGTACCCCGAGTACCTCGATACGTCGATTATTGCGGTAACGTCGTTGCCCAATAATCGAAGTAAGCAGCAGCATGAGACAAACACACCGTTGCGAAATAGAATTAAATTTGAGTCAACATTTAGGCAATAGCGACTCGAATTCGAGCATCGGCTCCGTAATTGCTGAGTCAGGTATTTCGCAATCGTAGCGTCTCCAAATTCTGATTGACAGAGACGGAGAAGCTAGTGTTGCATCTCAGGTCAACGTACCGCCGAAATAGCATTTAATCGATAATTAATTAGTCGAGTCTGATATTGAGAAATATCGAAGCAGGAATCCGGATGTCGGACTAATTGTTTAAACAATTATGAGGAAATATCTGACACTGCCAAAATTATGCTGACATGCCTGCTCGTACCCCTATATAAGGAACCACGAGCAGGCGCTCACCAGTCTCTTCGGAACTCCTGATTCTTACGGTTGACTACGGATACACCCGTTGCGAGCTGGGCTCGTAACTCGATAAGTAGGTAGTGAAAATATTAAACTCTCATTGGAAAAGATTAACGTCCGATTGTCGTTAAGCGAGAAGGTGTATCAAGCGTACAAAGTGCACTGGCGGTTGGTAATTCAAAAGGACAGAAGTAAGCATAAATAGAGCATTAATGGTTGCAACATAAAACTAATTATGTGTTAATAATGACGCCGCATTAATGAATAAATTAATAAAGCAATACTGGATAAATCCATAGAGCGGTATTAAAGCATCAGTGAACAAGTTAATAACAGATCAGTAAAAAGCATCGATAGCAAAGCATTAATCGAGCACCAATCCAGGCTTGTCTGCTCGTTTGTCCGACCTTAAATCAGCGTCAAGTAGAACGTTGATTGCACACTGTTCAGACAAAAAGGGGAACCTTAATCGAAGGTTCTTGGTAAGCATTGTTATATAATGAATATAACAATGTTAGCTTTGTAAATGTCTGATAATATAAATATATTGTTAAACATACTAAATACATTCTTAAATAAACATTGTTAAATACTGAGTAATGCATTTGTACTTCACTTGGGTTCCAACCCTTAACTGAGCATGTCCCTAACCTTACGAGTAACGGCTCGCGCACAGAACCCAGATTAGCTACCAGAGTTTCTGCGGCATAACAACTTGGACCGCGAATGGCCAGACCGGTGGAAAGCGAGACGTGGCCCGATGTTGTGGCCGCCTAGATTGCCAGACCTTACCCCTCTCGATTTTTTTCTGTGGGGTCATATGAAAGATAATGTATTATAATAAAATTCTTTTTATTCCGAGGAATTATTCTTCGATACGAGAATTTGCCTCCGCGACCTGCTGTTTGAGCTAGCGAGGAAATCGTCGAGAGACGGAGGAAGTTCGGTACTGGACCGGGAGCGTTTCTTTATGGGTGGATCGAGGATTCCTCAGATTTCCTCGTTTACATGGTCAGGCTGACCGCGAGGTGTTTCATCATCGGAATTTTTCGATGAGTGAAGCTACCTGATCGTCTTTCGCACGACCTGTATCGACGTTCACGGCCAGTCGACACAGCTCGCGCGAGATCGATGACAAAAAAAATATAACGAAAATACAAGTTCAAGTTGAATTTTGAATTATTTTCCGAAAGGGTTTATCTTATGAATTTTGAAAGCATTCGTGTACGCAGCAAAACGCTAACGCACACGGAGCTGACCGAGCTCACGGATACTAAATTTCAGATAGGGGGAAGCTACTGCTTTTGACGCTCTTCTAATTCCGTCGCACGATCCGTATCGATGTTTTCGGCCAATCGATACGAGTCGTGCGAGAGTCTTATGCCTCTTGGCGTTAAATGCGTTTAGTTCTGAGTTGAAGATCTATCCAAAAGAGGTTTTAATTCTGTTAAATTTTGAAAGGTTGTGACGATTTTCCAAAGGGTTTGATTTTAATTTTGAAGTGATGAAATTAAGGAAATGGAAGGAAGGTCGCGTTTCGCGATCGCGTATCGCGCTGAGATGTTCTACGCTTACGAGCTATCGCCTGCCTATCGCGAGGACCTGATTCCACTGTTCTTTGCTGATTTTAAAGTTCTTCCTATTCGCCTTCGCGACCAATTCCCTTATAGAGGAAAGCTTTATTTAATTTAACGTGAATATTAATGAACTGGGCTTGTTCGAGGAGTGTTAAATTAATGAGCTGGGCTGGCTCAAGGAATCACTGGTGTCCGGAGCAATACCGTAACCAGTGGGGCTTTCGGGTTGTGAAAGGATGTGGACGCGTGTCGGATATACGAAAGACTGAGTGTCGAGGCGTTCGGCTCCCCTGCTTATATAGCCTCGTGGCTTCCCGAATGTTCTCGCACGTTCGAGATTATACTAGCTGTTTCGACGTGTGTCGTCACTTTCCTGTTGACGCGCACGTCTGTTTGCGCATTGATCGCGATCCGGTATCGACGTTTGACCGCGAGATCACGTTACAGGTATTACTCGCGACGAATCCCGATAAGTCGATATTCTACTGTATCGTCGTACGTGACCGTCCCGTCGGTACGGTCGCATTTATGTAACGTTACAGTATACAGGGTGATTCGTAACTAGTATAGAATATTTTACACACTGGTAGAGCTCGTCGTCCCGAGTAATTTGCTTTTTTTGAAAATTTTCTACGATAAAAATTGACCGAGTAATAAAGGTTTAAAGTTTCCCTATCGGTGTGCGCACTTACGAATGTGTGCGTGACAGAGCGTCGGGCTAGCATTCGTCTGTCAACTTCGGTGGGGCAAAGCGCGGTGTTACTACGCGCGTGAAAATAGTCCCGCGACGAAACGTCAATCGAGGTAAATCTAACCTATAGTATAACCTAATACGGATGGAAAGTAAATGTTGAAACTTATAAGGTGATGTGTGATTAAATGATGTGAAGTGAAAATAATAATAAAAATAAAATTAATAAAATTATAAAATTTAAGTGTGAAATTCTCACTCTCGCTGGATAAAAAGTTCCAGCTGCATAACTGCGACGGCAAGGTAAGTTTAACTGAGTCAGTAATGAATTCTCACAATAAAAAAATCTATTTTTAAATTCTTCGCAGCATGCGAACAATTATAAAGCTGATTTTATTGTGAGAATCTATCGTTGGGTGAGTGAAAATTATAGTAAGTTTCACTCAGGCAGCGAGAGATTCCCAGAAAAAAAAAAAAATAATTCTTCGCAGCATGCGAATAATTATAAAGCTGATTTTATTGTGAGAATCTATCGTTGGGTGAGTGAAAATTACAGTACGATACAGTAAGTTTCACTCAGTCAGCGATGGATTCCCACAAAAAAATAATTAATTTTTTAATTCTTCGCAGCATGCGTACAATTATAAAACTAATTTTATTATGAGAATCCATCGTTGGGTGAGTGAAAATTATCGTACGGTACAACAAGTTTCACTTAGTCAGCGATGGATTACCAGAAAAAAAAAAAAATTCTTCGCAGCATGCGAACAATTATAAAGCTGATTTTATTGTGAGAATCTATCGTTGGGTGAGTGAAAATTATAGTACGGTACAGTAAGTTTCACTCAGTCAGCGATGGATTCCCAAAAAAAAAAAAAATTAATTTTATAATTCTTCGCAGCATGCGAACAATTATAAAAGTAATTTTAGTATGAGAATCGATCGTTGGGTGAGTGAAAATTATGGTACGTTACAGTAAGTTTCACTCAGTCAGCGATGGGTTCCCAAAAAAAAAAAAAAAAAATCTTTAATTCTTCGCAGCATGTGAACAATTATCAAAGTAATTTTAGTATGAGAATCCATCGTTGGGTGAGTGAAAATTATGGTACGGTACAGTAAGAGTCACTCAGTCAGCGATGGATTCCCACAAAAAAAAAAAAAATAAATAAAAAAATAAATTCTTCAATCAATGGCAACGAAAAACTACCAACCAATTCATCGAAGGAAGTGACATGATGCCCTTTCCTGAATCTCAATTCTGAGTATTGGCCAAAAATTTAAAAGGCCAGATGGAATTTTCCTCGTCGTTTGGAGATTCGGTAAGTCGGTAGAATGGTCGTCCGTTGAATGAATGGATTACAATTTTTTATTTTCATTCAGGTTCAAACCCAACGAAAACGTGGACATAGCTTATTAAGTAATGATTAAGGAATGTATTAATCGATCGTATGAACGGTAGAGTGTAATCGAATAACTTTGGCTACTCTCACTGTTTATGCGATCAATAAATATTTTTTTTTTCTTTTTGTTCAAGTTTAATCAAACCAACGCTGAGGCTAAAAGACGATGTAGGTGGGCTATTTCTTCATCGTATAAATCAAGTTTCGACATTGGTTTAGTTAAAAGTTACAATCGAAGAAAACTAATTGCGATCGAAGAATCGTAGGTGTGCGAGCGTGCGTGCATGCACCCGTGAATATTCGGATTCTTGCCAAGTCCCCTTTTAAAAGATATCAGGTACGCATTTGAAGTACCGCAGAATATACAGCAGTCAAAATGCAATAATAGTCTTCGATTATTTTTGCATGCTCGACTCTTGAATAAATGTATTCAGTACAATTTTTGATTTCCTCTTAGGTTCAAGATCACCGATCGGCCGAATAAACCTTTAATGCTCATCAATCCTGTTATGACTGTGGATGTAATGAAATGGATGCTAATCGTCGCGTTCAATTGAAATCGTGAATACGGACAATTTGACATCGTTTACGGATCCACCCTCAAGACTTTCAGCGGAAAACATTTATTTCTGACATTGTCGACGGTGAAAGCGTCAACACAGAGATATTACGCACTGATGGAAAAATGTATTAATCGATTGTATGGCCGGTAGAGTGTAACCGAACATCTTTGCTTACTCTTACCGTCCATGCGATCGATGAATACATTTTTTTTTTTTTTTTCCTCAAGTTTAATCAAACCAATGCTCCCGCTAAAACCCGATGTACGTGAGCTATTTCGGCATCGGATAAATCAAATTTCGACATTGGTTTCATTAAAAGTTACATTCGAAGAAAACTAATTAATTGCGATTGAAAACTCGTAGGTGTGCGAGCGTGCGTGCATGCACCTGCAAATATTCGGACTCTTGTGAAGTCGCCTTTTAAGATATCGACCGCCAATTCGAACAACCAGGAAATTAATAGCATTTTTAGCTCATTCTTAAATTTTTTCCGTAGATAAATTATTAGGCAATGTATGGATTTAAATGTTGTATTCATCCATTTATAAGATACAAAAATGGCATGGTTTATTTTTTAACAAATGTCCGCGCATTGTCTAAGTGTCCCGATATTGGCTGTCTCATTGATATCATCTTTCTTTATGAAATTCGTAAATCTTCCAGACAAAAAATGTATAAATAAAGTAAAAAAAGAGGTACTCCAATAATCCCTTTGTGATATGTCATCGATTTTTTTTTGTAATTAACAGGAAGCAACAAGGAATCACTTTGACGAATGCCGATTGCCGCATTTTTTCGACTTGCTTAAGCGATTAATCCACTGTATAAGGGGAAGTAAACCAGCTACACAGGTATCTCTGTCGAGATAATCAAACTTCACCGTTTTGCTTCCTCATAGAGAAAGCTTTTTTTTAATAAGATAATTTTCCAGTTATTATCACCATCACTATTGATTTCGTCTATTGAAATCATGTCTTGCCGTGCGAAAGAAAGGAAACTCATTACGTCTTGTATTTGGAAAATCTCGATCCGCCATTGGTGCGACTAAAATAAGTTTATCGATGAATTTTTTTTCTTTTTCTTTCAGGAGTCTCACGAACTTCCACTAACATTCTCATTTAAATAGAGCGTAGACGAGTCCCTGATACACCGAATGAATCACCACTCCATGCTGGTTTCGCTATTCCGCCGTTGATATTAAATAATTTGTAAATTCTGCAATGAAAAGGTTCCTCCAATGGAGTAAAAGATATTTTGCTTACTAAAGCTTGCATAAAAACCAACTCTATCGACACAATCGAATGTAAACTCCGCCCATTAACGCGAAAATGTCATCTCAATATTGGAGTGACCGAAATAAATTTCTTAATGGATTCTTTTTCTTCCGAGATATAAATCTAATACCTTCAAAATTTCAATATTTTTTTTTTTAATTCAGCAAGTGCCACCGACATTCTCGCTGGAGTAGAGCATAAAGGAGTCATTGATACACTGATTCAATAAGGAGTCCATGTTGGTTTCGCTATCAGGTCCTTGACATTAATTAATTGGTCAATTCGGTAATGGAAAGGTGCTCCCGGTCGAGTTCGATAGATATCGTTTACTCACTATGGTTTACGTAAACCAGCCATATCCGCACAATCGAATGTATGTTAGCTCCGTCTATTAACGCGAAAATGTCATCGCAATATTGGAGTGACCAAAATAAGTTTCTTGATGGATTCTTTTTTCTTCCGGGACACGAGTCTAATACCTTCAAAATTTCAATATTTTTTTTTTTTTTCAATTCAGCAAGTGCCACCGACATTCTCGCTAGAGTAGAGCATAAAGGAGTCATTGATACACTGATTCAATAAGGACTCCATGTTGGTTTTGCTATCAGGTCCTTGACATTAATTAATTGATCAATTCGGTAATGGAAAGGTGCTCCCGGTCGAGTTCGATAGATATCGTTTACTCACTAACGTTTACGTAAACCAGCCCTATCGGCACAATCGAATGTATGTTAGCTCCGTCTATTAACGCGAAAATGTCATCTCAATATTGGAGTGACCGAAATAAGTTTCTTAATGGATTCTTTTTCTTCCGAGATGTAAGTCTAATGCCCTCAAAATTTCAATATTTTTTTTTTTAATTCAGCAAGTGCCACCGACATTCTCGCTGGAGTAGAGCATAAAGGAGTCATTGATACACTGATTCAATAAGGACTCCATGTTGGTTTCGCTATCAGGTTCTTGACATTAATTAATTGCTCAATTCTGTAATGGAAAGGTGCTCCCGGTCGAGTTTGATCGATATCGTTTACTCACTAACGTTTACGTAAACCAGCCCTATCGGCACAATCGAATGTATGTTAGCTCCGTCTATTAACGCGAAAATGTCATCTCAATATTGGAGTGACCGAAATAAGTTTCTTAATGGATTCTTTTTCTTCCGAGATGTAAGTCTAATACCCTCAAAATTTCAATATTTTTTTTTTAATTCAGCAAGTGCCACCGACATTCTCGCTAGAGTAGAGCATAAAGGAGTCATTGATACACTGATTCAATAAGGACTCCATGTTGGTTTTGCTATCAGGTCCTTGACATTAATTAATTGATCAATTCGGTAATGGAAAGGTGCTCCCGGTCGAGTTCGATAGATATCGTTTACTCACTAACGTTTACGTAAACCAGCCCTATCGGCACAATCGAATGTATGTTAGCTCCGTCTATTAACGCGAAAATGTCATCTCAATATTGGAGTGACCGAAATAAGTTTCTTAATGGATTCTTTTTCTTCCGAGATGTAAGTCTAATGCCCTCAAAATTTCAATATTTTTTTTTTTAATTCAGCAAGTGCCACCGACATTCTCGCTGGAGTAGAGCATAAAGGAGTCATTGATACACTGATTCAATAAGGACTCCATGTTGGTTTCGCTATCAGGTTCTTGACATTAATTAATTGCTCAATTCTGTAATGGAAAGGTGCTCCCGGTCGAGTTTGATCGATATCGTTTACTCACTAACGTTTACGTAAACCAGCCCTATCGGCACAATCGAATGTATGTTAGCTCCGTCTATTAACGCGAAAATGTCATCTCAATATTGGAGTGACCGAAATAAGTTTCTTAATGGATTCTTTTTCTTCCGAGATGTAAGTCTAATACCCTCAAAATTTCAATATTTTTTTTTTAATTCAGCAAGTGCCACCGACATTCTCGCTAGAGTAGAGCATAAAGGAGTCATTGATACACTGATTCAATAAGGACTCCATGTTGGTTTCGCTATCAGGTCCTTGACATTAATTAATTGGTCAATTCGGTAATGGAAAGGTGCTCCTGGTCGAGGTCGATAGATATCGTTTACTCACTATCGTTTACGTAAATCAGCCATACCGCACAATCGAATGTATGTTAGCTCCGTCTATTAACGCGAAAATGTCATCGCAATATTGGAGTGACCAAAACAAGTTTCTTGATGGATTCTTTTTCTTCCGAGATATAATTCTAATACCTTCAAAATTTCGTATTTTCGGTGAGGACTGTCGGTACCTTTTCTTTTTTAATGTAGTCGACGTAAAACTCGAAATACTCCCGCAGGTGGACGCAAAGGTAATCCCTCCGTCTGTTGGAAGGCCCCGAAACGCACCACACCTTTGACACGACAGCCGCCAAATCGGCTCCCTTTAAATTATGCGGCGGACTTGATAATACATGTGTCTGACGCGATCGCGCATAAAACTCGCCCATATTGGTCGACATTTTTCGTAATATCCGTATAATATTTACGCGTTTTCGCCATTGTTACTTGCTCCCTTTTACTGCACGAAAATCGAAAATGCGAATGTGTGGTAACAATGCGTCGCTGGACCCTAGATGGTGCTCGCAGTGTTAACACATATTCGCTCTATTCGGTTCATGAAGATATTTGTAGAAACGTGAGTTACAATGGCTGGATAACAGAAGATACGAAAATATACGGACATGTTACAAAATTTCGCAAATTACGGGAGGCTGACGTGTGTGTGAATGGAAAAAATGCACACAAACAATCTTCCAAAAATAATTTTTTCTGATTCCGCTAAAAAGCCCTATTTCGTGCCTGCAACGGGTGTAGAAAGTGACCGATTCTCGACGAGCGGGAGAAAACGTGACTTATGAAAGAAACATTTTTTATCGAAATAAAATTGAAAATAAGAAGAAAATAAACCAAAAAAGAAAAAATGAAACTATTTCAAAACTGTAAAAAAAATGTACTGGATTTGTAAAAAAAAAAAAAATTAATAAATAAAAATCACGAAAAAATATAAAAATTTGTTTTTAAAATGCACAAAAATGTAATATAAAAAATGTATGCCTACATTCCTAAGCTTCGGCTACAGGTAGAGCTCGTGTCGTTAGAGGCATGAAAATACGACCACTTTTTAGCATAGTTGGAAAAACAATATCATATGCTACATGGGATGCTGGCTTCGCTTTACTCAGGGAGCAAACCTCCCGCTCGATGGAATCACGCACTTTCCTTGTTTGTAAGCATAATGTACGATTGCGAATCCACCTCCATAATAATCACACATTCCACACATAATAATCACACAGGCAGGGAATTCCGCAGCTGTATACAGAACGCAGGCTACAGACCTCCGAATCACCCGCTTCTCGTATAAGCGCGTGCACGCAGAGCAGCTGAATCGAACAGCTCAGTGTGCGCGCGCCTCGACGAGAAGCGGGCGACTCAGAGGCCTGCAGTATGCATTTTAGACACAGTTAGGGGAATCCCAGTCTTGTATAGTAAATGACATTGAGAAATTGTTGGTTAGTGAATAGGGAATATATTTTTTTCTGTTGTAGAATGACCCGATCCAAGTTAGGCGTGGAACCTTAAGTGCATAAGTACAAACGGGGCGGGATTGAATACCCGAATATTGAAACTTCCAAGGCGCAAAAGCCTGAATCCAAATATCTCACTCTGTTTGAGCAATGCCGGGTGAGATATAGCGGAACGGTGGGATAAATAAATTCACACACAGATCTTAACAGTGAAAATAAATCCTTTTATTAAATAACAAAACCCGATGGTAAAAAGCGCGCGGAAAAACACTGTACATGATGAGTAGACCGATTGTGAGCGAAACCAAAAACTGAGCGGTACCGAATAACAATAATGTTCTATGAGCAGTCCAATATGAGTACACTCTGATGAGTCAAGACAATTATATGAGAATCGCTTGAGTCGATCGGGTGAGAAAATCTATCCACGACGCTGTATCGCCGCGAGATGGCCGTTGAGAACGTGAGCCATTCCGGTGTGATCACGCGTATTGCGTGGCCGAGAAAACAATCGCGTTGTGCTCCGGGTGAGCTCAAACGATATCCCGAAACCGAAGATACGTCGCCATGATGAGATGTATCGAAATTGAGCAGAACCGTGAGTTGTACCAGTGAGAAAACCGCTTGAGAACGGCGATCTACCCGACCGCGTGGTGACCCGTGTCAGCCATTTGGCGTAGATGAGCGCGATACCTGTTGCACACGGCACGTAACCCGTGCCGCCTTGGATGAGCGCGGTGCCCGTGCGTCGACGGCGCGCGTCGGCCTCGCCGGACTCAGCCGGGAGATGTTACTGACCAGCGGCCGCTCGAGCGAGGGCACGTTACCGCGCTGATTCTCGAACACACTCGATACATTTTATGACAGGTCAATCCACAAAGTCTAAATAATCAATAGAAATAATCATATGATGATTATGGCTACGAAGAAAAAATAATATGAAATTAAATTCCGAAAAAGACCAAGTTTTCAAATGTATGAGACAATACATGAGCAGGTCACGTAGGCGAATATTTGGTCCCACTCCTTATACGTTTAACAATTATTATAATTTAAAATTAAATGAGACTAATTGCAAGAAAATAGATTTGTGAAAGGGATTCGCTCGCGCCCGCGGTAGGTTTATTCCTGCGGGATCAATCCTGTGGCGGTGAGTGCGCGAGGCCAATAGTGCGCGCGTTACGCCGGTAACAGTATACCTCGGCCGCATGATAGCAATTTCTCGTATCGGGTTTTTATTTATAAAAAATGAATGAGTCGCGCGACAGTATTATTGCTCGATTCGAAACGCTCGGAACACAATTAGTGAAGTTTTAGTTGTATCGCGGGTGCGTGCCAGTGCGTGGTATACGAGATTTCTGCAGTGAGAAAAGTGCATGTGGTGGTGTTTATGTTCGGCTCAACAGATCCGGCATTTATGAAGTGGGAAAATCTAAATCTCCGGTGAGCACTTTTTTGATTCTTATAATATGCCGCTCACTTATTCAGTGAGAATAATAATTTCTTATATTAATTTTGTTTTCTGTTTTAGGTTCGTCGGAGGTGGAGGACGTCTCCTGTGGTGTGTCGGGGAACAGGGACAGCGCTCTCAGAACCATGTAGCGACTGCACTCCCTTATCTTTGCTGGAGCTAAAGGCGATTGCAACTGCGCGGTGAGTATTGTTATGTTCTTATACAATATTAATTTATATTTATTTATTTTAGAGGTGGGAATGGAGCCTACGGGTAAGCCACAGGGTTCTCCGGTGCTGGCGTCATGCGAGCCACCGCCATGGCTTTGTGGAATACCGCGCTCCACTGGTACTCTTCACGTGAGTTTCATTTCAATATGCTCGTTCGACTTTTCAGTTTATTCGATTTGTACTTGCGTTTTATTTACAGGTGTTCGTGCCCTTGACGCGGAGAGGACAAGGAGTGCCGAACCTCCATCTTTGCAGGAGCGACAGGTCGATGGAGGCAGTATCGGTCTTCGTCGAGATTTTTATATTCCTTCTGATTTCATTAAATTTAAAAATTAATATTTTATTGAGATGACTAATTTAAATGTTTATGTTTCAGCTTTCAGATGTTCGAACAAGGGAAGACGCCAGCGGTATACAACAAATTATTTTATTCAGGTGGCCTCAGTAGGAACTCGATGAACTGACAAGAAAGCAAGGAAATCTGATCGATCGTATGCGCGTAGAAAATTTTAAACTCGCCAATACCTCGAGCGATTGCGTGCTCAACGACATGTTTTCAACTATAAAAGTTTACCAGGAAAGATTGAGCTCGATAAAGAAAGAAATTACGAATATTAACATGGGAACTTTCAAGCTGAAGAAACGAACGTTGAGGTTGCAACAAATAAGACAGAAGGAAGCTCTGATTTGCGAGCATCAGAGGAAACAGGAAAGTAGATGGGAACAGTAGTTGATCGATAAACTATCGATCGCCTGATTATTCCACTGACCGCGCTTCATTTATTGTATAAAATATATAAAATATTATATCGTGCTGTTATCTTGCTTTGCTAATGATTTGAATCAATTTTCAGATTATTTATTTATTTTGCTTATTACACACGTTTTTAAGAACGTGGTTAAATCTGCAACAGAAAACATTTGCCTGCGACGAAAGTATGTGGCCAGCAATAAAATTAATTCTTTTTTTTTACGTGGTTTTTTAACAGCACACGACAAACGACAACGACAATTTTTTACTATTCATTGCTATACCACTTGATGTACTTATAATTTTTGGCCTCTTCGAGCAACGTGGTCAATTCAGTTCTCCTTTTTCGTTTTGGTTTTGGTTGTCCTTTATTGATTTCTCGTTCATCCTTTTTTTTTTTTCTTTCTGTTCTTCACTCGCGATTTCAGCCTCTTTTTTGCCCCCTCGTATGCCCTTTCGTTCGCCTATTTTTTCACCCTCTCCTTCCTCAAGCTGTCTTTTAATTCTTTCTTCTTCTTCGCGCCGCCTTTCAATTCTCTTCTCTTTCTCACGCTGCTTGTCCATTCTCTCTTCTTCCTCGTACTGTATTTTAATTATCTGTTCTTCCTCACGCTGCCTTTCAATTTTCGCTTCTTCCTCGCGCTGCCTTTCAATTCTCTCCTCTTCCTCACGCTGCCTTTCAATTCTCTTTTCTTCCTCACGCTGCCTTTCCATTCTCTTTTCTTCCTCACGCTGCCTTTCCATTATCTTGTCTTCCTCACGCTGCTTTTCCATTCTCTCTTCTTCCTCGTACTGCCTTTCAATTCTCTCCTCTTCCTCACGCTGTCTTTCAATTCCCTCCTCTTCCTCACGCTGCCTATCAATTTTCTTTTCTTCCTCACGCTGCCTTTCCATTGTCTTTTCTTCCTCACGCTGCTTTTCCATTCTCTCTGATTCCTCACGCTGTCTTTCGATTCTCGCTTCTTCCTCGCGCTGCCTTTCAATTCTCTTTTCTTCCTCACGCTGCCTTTCCATTCTCTTTTCTTCCTCACGCTGCTTTTCCATGCTCTCTTCTTCCTCATGCTGTCTTTCAATTCTCTGTTCTTCCTCGCTCTGCCACTTATTCTCGTCTCCTTCGTTGTCGCGTGTCTCGATCACATCTTCCTTGCGCTGTTTCTCGATCTCGTCTTGTTCCGTGTCTCGTCTCTTGCTTTCTTGTTCATTAAGCCCTCGATCCACTCTTTCCTCATTTCTTTCTCCCTCAATCTCTCCTTCATTCTCCACACCAGTGTACCAGCCGGGTTTCATCCCGTGCAAGCACATTGAAGCTTGCCTACCCAGGTCGTGATACGTTTCGCTGTAATTAAACGAAGCACAGTGAACATTGCTTATATAGATTATCAATAGAGCTTTCATATTATTTAACATTTGAATAAAATAAAAACTTACAATTCCGAAATAGTGTCCAGGTCTCCTGTGATTTTAAATTGTTCCAAGAACTGGCCAATAAACTTAAATTTCTCCCTGATGTGGACGCGGATAGAATCGATTCGCTTGGCAGACGGCTTGCCGGCAAAAACGCTGTCAACCACTTTTCTTAGATCTGCGGCATTCAGGTTGTGAGGCGCACAACGAATTTTATTTTTGTACGGCACGATGGCACACAGCAGCTTCCCGTAGTGTTCGAAATTTTGAGAAATGTCTTTATGATATCGGCTCATTTTTCTGGGATACGATCGACACGTGATAGATTCTCGTAACTGAAAATTAAGTACGTAACGCATTTCGCTGTTTTTCAACTATCAACTGTTCGCGCGCGATCCGACCTAATGAACGACACTCATTGGCTGTACGTTAAGTTCTCGTTTCTTGAATGACCGTTTCAGTGATTTTCACCGATTTTCCGAGATTTTTCTCTGATTTTCTCTGCTATATGCTAAATATTTCTGCCATTTTCTCCGCACAACCTTCAGCAGTCACAATATATCACAGCAATTCCAGAGTATTTTCCAAAAAAAATTCTGAATACCTCTGATTTTTTCTGATAAAGTGCGTTAAGAGAAGATACGAGTTGTCCCTGAGATTTACTCATTCTGCTATTCGTACCAAGAGTAGACATTTTCAGAGAAAATACTTTGTATTTTTCGGAAATTATATGATTTTCCCGGATAATGTTCGTTCAGAGAATTTCAGAGAATTTATGCGTTCTGACATAAAATTTATAATTTTCGCGCACGTGGACACGAAGATAATTCCTCCGGTTATCCTGTGGCCCCGGGCGCACCACATCTTCTTAACGACCTCCGCCAAATAGACATCCTTCAAATTATGGAGCGGTTTCACCAATATATGCGTCTTTGACATGATCGCGCACAACGTTAGCCCGTATTGTTTATAATTTTTTGTAATATCTTTGTAATATCTCTGCGTTTTCGGCGCATCCACAATACCGAAAACGCGGAAACATTATACGGAAATTACGAGAAATGTTGAGCAGTACGGGTTAATGTTTTGCGCACGCAAAGAGTCCGTACAACTGCCATTTTCACACAGAGTGTAAAAAAGGCCCTATTTAGTACCTGCAATGAGGGTGGAAAGTCGCCGATTTTTTACGAGCGGGAGAAAATGTGATTTAGCAAGGGGACAAATTTTAAATAAAAAACTTGCAAAAAAAGAAGAAAATAATTTTTAAAAAATGAAATAATTTAAAAATAATTGCAAATTGAAAAATGTATTTATTGATCGCATGGACGGTCGAGTGTAACCGAATAAACTTTGCTTACTCTCACTGTCCATGCGATCGATAAATATATATTTTTTTTCATTTTTGCTCGAGTTTAATCATCAAACCAATACTCCCGTTAAAACAGGACATACGTAGGCTATTGCTGAATCGGATAAATGAATATTCAACATTGGTTTAGTTGAAAATTACATAAAAGAAAAAGAAATAATAATTGCGCTTGAAGAATCGTAAGTGCATGCGTGCACCCGCGAATATTCGAACACTTGTGAAGTTCCCTTTCAAGATATCGGGCACCAATCGAAACTACCGCAAAATTTACAGCATTTGTAACGCATTCCTAAATTTCTACCGCAGGTCAATTATTATTAGGGACGGTGTGGAGTTAAATATTGTATTTATTCATTGATACGATGCAAAAATAGCATTGTTTATTCTAAAAAAATGTTTCCCCATTCCCAAACTGTCCCGATATTAGCTTTCTCATTGATGTCATTTTTCTTATTTCATATCATTTAAAAATCTATACTAAAGTAAAAAAGACATACTCCAAAAATCCCTTCGTGATTTGTCATTGATTTTGCTCGAAATCTTCCGAAAGGGACATTTTAGTGCATTTAAAAATAATCGTCTGGATTTTCTTTTCTACTTTCTTCACAATGTTCATTATTATTATTATTATTATTTTTTTGTAATTTTTTCGCAATTTTATCTATTTTTTGCAATTCCTATGAATTTTTTTACAATTATTTTGAAATTATCTTTTTTTTTTTCTTTTTTCGATTATTGTCTTCTTTTTTTTTTTGCAAGTTTTCTATTTTAAATTTGTCACCTCGCTAAATCATGTATTCTCCCGCTCGTCGAAAATCGGCGAAATTCTACCACCATTGCTGGTATGAAATAGGGCCTTTATTACACTCGGTGTGAAAATGGCAGTTTTACGCTTCGCGTGTGCAAAACATTAGCCCGTACTGCTCAAGGTTTTTTGTAATGTCCGTATAATATTTCCGCGTTTTCGGCGTTGTGGTCGCACCTTAAGGACATATGATACACACGTAACGATGCTCCGATGGTAACAAATCGCTTTCCCTATTTTCTCCGTGATGGTTGATGCTTCGACCAAAATCAAATTAGGTTTTTGTAGTCAATAGATATAAGTATGAAAACCTAATTTGCTTTTGCTCGTCGTATCAATCGTTTTGGAGAAAATCGGGAAGGCGATTTGTTACCGACTGACTCTGTGTCACATGCCCTTAATAACTGCACGAAAATGTGCGAATGTTGGTAACAATGCTAGATCCCAGACGGTATTCGAAGTGTTACGACATATTCGAACATTTTCATACAGTGTCAACAAACGATCACGATGCCGAAAACGCAGCGTTTTTATAAAGATATAACGAAAAATAATGAGCAGTACGGCAAAATGTTGTGCGCGATCGCGTCCAAGACGCACATATTGGCAAAACCACCACATCATTCAAAGGGTGCCGATTTGGCGGAGGTGGTCGAAAAAATTTGGTGCACCGGTTTAGTCATCGGTATAATTTTCGCAATAGTGCGTACATTACATTGATAGATCAATTCAGTAAGATTGGCCCATTGGTGTAATTCTCGCAGTAGTGCATAGATTACATCGATTGCGATGTAATCTACGCATTACAGCAACAATTACACCAATGGACCAATCTTACTGAATTGATCCATCGATGTAATCTATGCTCGATCGAATGTTCGATCGAATTGGAGGCAGACGGGCAGGAGTTTGAGTGAGACGCGCGGTCTCGAGAAATAATTCCAACGGTTGTCGGTTATAGGCAAATAAATTATTATATTTATTTGATAGAGTAACGCACGATCTCGGACTGAACTCGCTAGCGTTCATGACTACGCATACGCACGCACAATGAAACCTTACACTTACTTACACACATAACAAACGCTCGATTTTCGGAAGACTAGCTTGATTTAAGCCCTGTCCTCAAAGATCGGACGCTCGCTACTCAGTGTTGTTATCAGCGTGATCGTAACGATGTTTACCAGTAATGAGCGGGTCACATTGTTGCTGTACGATTTCCGTTACTCAACGGTGTCGCAGCTTTCGGGGAATTGGCTTTGTCGAACGACGTTCGCTGATCCGTCGTCTCGGGGTGCTGGATTAAGTCAATATATTTTTTGTTTCTCTTCGCTGCGGCTCTCGACGATAGGGTAAAATCGTTGCCTTGCATCTGCAGCTCTGCGACATCCGAGTAATAAGTGCTCTAGTCCTGAGCAAAAAATTACATCGTTTTGACAGTTTTTACATAGTCGTTAATAATAATATTTACTGTGATTTCAAGCAACCAGTGCATCACGAAATTCATTGCTACTACAGTGGAACCTCGATTATCCGAACCAATTGGTGCCGAGACCAGTTCGGATTAACGATTATTCGGATAAGTGAGTTATGATTAAAAAATATTATACGTAATGAATATGAGTTAAAAAAAATATAAATTCGCATACAAACATTATATGCATACGTTGGAACATAGTATTAAACGCTTACTTTAAGCATTCTTTTTGATAAAGTCGTCAATTTTTGGTTGTATAAGTGCAGGATACAAACTTGCACACGCCTGCAACAAGTAATGCTCGACGATATGTAACAACGAACTTTTGCGGCATGGTTCGAATAATAAAGGTTCGGATAAAATAAATTCCTGTTCGGATAATAGAAGTTCGAATAAAATAAATTACAGTTCGGATAATCAAAGGTTCGAATAATGAAGGTTCGGATAATCGAGGTTCTACTGTAATTATTTTCTTATCACTTGGGGACCAATGAGTGATATTACTTCACCTATTTTAAACATTGCTCGAAATGGCCACCATTCCTTTGGACGCAGAGACGAACACGCCTCATCAGATTTGCGTGGCATCTATCGAGCATCTCCGGTGTCACAGTATCTGTGGCGGTCTGAACCCTTGCCATAAGCTCGTTCTGATCACGCGGTAGGGTTCTGCCGTATACGATATGCTGGAAATGACCCCACAAGAAAAAATCCAAGGGGGTCAGATCGGGCGATCGTGGAGGCCATTCAGCCTCTCCTGCTCGACCGATGTATCTCCCCGCGAACATTTCGTTTAAACGTGCTCGAGTAGCTAATGCCGAGTGGGCAGGGTGCCCATCGTGCTGGAAATACATTCCTCGTCGGATTTCCAGCGGCACGGCTTCCAGCAGTGGCGGTAACTCCTCATTAAGGAGATGGAGATATGTCTGGGTTGTGACGCGATGCGGAATCACGATCGGCCCAAGCTATAAAATTAATATCAGCAGCGAAAATGAGGAAAATTTCGGAGACAAGGACGACAGTATGAGGAAGCGAACGGATTTTTTTCTGAAGTAGGAATCATCGTGTTCGGGAAAAAAGTAATAATCACGGGTAATAGATTTAATAATTAAAAATGCTTACATGGCTTGCTCATTTATTAGATATGTGTGCATAGCTTTCTCTATGAGGAAGTATGTTTATCGATTTTGGCTTCCTCATAGAGGCGGCTATGTGCAAAACTGTAATAAATGAGGAAGTCGTGTGCAAATTTACTTGGCAGCTTTTTTTTGTAACATAAAAATATCGAATCATAAAATCGAAACGGTCAGAATGTACCCTAAAGTTTATTGCAGATAATCGCTTTGATAATCGTTTTGAGGTTGTTTTATGTATTTTCCTCCACTGATCACGAAGCTCTAAATAATATCTGATTGCTTGCATAGAGTTCGATCAAATTCAAACACAAGTCTTTGGTTTTAGTATTATAATTGTATGAAGTTTTAGGACGATAGCTAAACATTTACGCAAGTTACAGCTACCACGACTTTTATCAAACATTTTTAAATCGTGTAAAATCTCAAACCGAGTCTTAATGTATATGAAAATTGTACTAAAGGGACCTGACCATTCTATACGAGTATCAAATTCCAACTCGCTATCCCAAGCCGTTTTAAACGATACGCACATACATCCGGACGTCACCTAAAAATTGCACTTCTTGTTGTTTTAAATTATTTTAAGTACTCCGACACCGAATTGTCGATTTTTAAAATTTTTTACGAAAACACAATTTTTTCCCGATTGCGCTAAAATAACCACATTCCTTGCGTGCAAGACGAGCGGAAAATAGTCTATTATTTACCGATGATCATTATTAACATGTGCGCATGCGCAGTACAAGTCCATTACTCCCTAGGGCTCATTACTCCCTCTCGAAGCTCTATTACTCCCGGGTCAGTAAGGGTCACTGGCGAATATGACGAATTTGCGACGCAACAAATGTGGTTATTTTAACGAAGTCGGAAAAGAATCGCTTCGCTCGGGCATCAAACTTCACGCTCGGTGAAAAACGGACTTTCCTCCCTTGTGGCATAATATACAATTCCTCTATGAGGAAGCAAACAGTATTGTTGGGTATACCATTTGGTTCCCGATAATGCCCGCCCACAGGTTAACACTCCAACGAATTTGGTGACTGCGCACTCTGACAGCACGGGGATTGTGATTTTTGTCGTTCCAAACGTGTTCATTGCGGCAATTACGCATGCCGCTTTCAGTAAATGTCGCTTCATCGGTGTATAAAATCCGCGCTGAAAACTCATTATCCGCTTCGTGATGCCTGATGAGCCATTGGCAAAATTCTAGCCGACGTTGAGGATCCCCCGGATAGAGAACCTGAACTGGAGTCTTATGAAACGGCTTCAGGTTGTTACTTTTTAAGATTCGCCACACGGTTGACTGGCTCATCTCGATCTCGCGGGCTACAATCCTCGTCGATGTTTCGGGGTCTCGTTCGACGTTTCGGAGCACGCGAGCCTCTCTCCGGGGTGTCCGTTGCCGTACGCGGGGTCCGCCGTTGAGACCTCGTAGTGGCATAATATTGCCCGTTTCCGCTACACGGCGTTCAGCCGCGGCCATGACCGCCTCGCTCGGAAACCGCAGCGCATTCGGGTAACATTCGCGATATCGTAGGGCAGCCTGGACTTGGTTCCCTTCAGCCCAGCCCAGGCACTTCACCATGTTGACGTACTCCTGACTTGTATAATCAGCCATCGCCGATGAATGCAGATGCCAGACTGACACGTCAATAATTAACAAATGACTCAAACTGACCACTTACGCCAGAAATTAATCTCGATTGCTTATACGGTGGTTCATAAATTTTTAATGATTTACGATTGTGAATGGATTTGTAGAAACTGTGAAAGTAATCGTTTAACATTAAATTTAGTCATAAAATTATCATTTTCTCACAAGCGGTCAGATTATGATGCAGAAGATATATGTTCTATTGAAAATTTGTTTCAATGAAACCAACATCAAAATATGAAAATTGTGTATCAGTATAAATTCATTTAACTCTCAAATTATTGGTAGAATTGGTTTGATTAAGCTTCAGCTAGAAGGAAGAAAACTATATTCGTCAGTCGTATGGACACGATAACTGCAAAATTCTTCGAAATAAAATTCGGGCAAAAATTATGAAGGGTTTACGACTTCGGCTTGTACTCACTTTCCACTCATCGAGAGCAACCGAATTTTCTCTCTTTAGCGACGAAAATCATTAAATAATGATTTAAATACATAATACTTGTTTTACCTTATTGCAGGAAAAGCGGTCATGTTTCTGATAAGAAATAAAGGAATTATAAAATATACGGTTAAGGGGATGCTGGAGCTATTTTTTTTCTTTTTTAACCTTCTTTACCCGTTTTACCTATGGAACTAGATACTTTTTCAGTTTAGACTTAGCAGTGTTAATGTACCACCCATATGCGTGAAATTATGTATGATTATGATATTGACATAAACGCTTCGGTGTGCAGTCGAATTTTGATTGAAACTTTACAAGGAATTAAGAAAAACGAAGATTATAGTTTGTGAAAGTGCATAAACGTAGTGTCACGATGGACGCACAGGCTCCGCATCGTACACTACATTACATTCATGCCGTTGCCTTCGGCTCTGATCACCTGTCGCAAGTCGCTGGTTTTCGCGACAATTTATAATATTCGATTTTCCTTACTCCTCAGAAGATTTCGACCGAAATTCGAGTGCACGCCGAATCGTTTAATATAGTCCGATAAGCTTTGAAGGATACCCGTCGCATAGTAATAATGAATAGTGAAAACTAAGAAATGCTCTACTTAAGTCGGTAAAACAGGACGGTCCAGCAGCCCCTTAATGAAAAAATATGTTATAGAGGTTAATTTTAATCAACTATCAATCAACAAATTAAGTTTATTACGAATTGCCAGTCAAACAATTAGTTAATCTCTTTTAAATAATTTTAGATTATTTTAAACAATCCTACATCTTTTTTCGTTGCACGGTGGTAGCGAAATCAGTATAAAATGATCGGTTATTTTTAATGATCCTTCGATGCGCTGGGGGTATGGTCCTCTGACGAGCTTGGGGTATACCATAAAATATATTTAAAATGATTGGCATCTTCCATTAACTTGTCCAACTGGGTCTTCCTTTTTCGCTTCGGTTTCGGTTGTCTTTCGCTACTTTCGCTTTCATTCCCGCCGTGTCCAATTCCAGCCTCTTGTTCACCCCCTTGTACGCTCTCTTGATCGCTCTTTTTTCGCCGCGTTGATCATTTCCTTCGCAAAGTTCTTCCCCCGTGTTTTCGCCGGTTTGGTCATCGTCTCGTTCGCCTACTTTTTCATGTCGTCTTTTCTTATCTAAATGTATTCTGCGCATCCTCTCGTAGTATTCTATCTCCGCTTCTTCTTTCCGCTGTCTCTCATCCTTCTCTTCTTCCGCGCGTCGTTTCCGGTTTTCTGATTCTTCTTTGCGATTCTTCCTTTCGATCTCGACCTCCGCTTCTTCCATTCGCTGCCGCTCTACTTCCGCTTCTTCCATTCGCTGCCGCTGTACTTCCGCTTCTTCCATTCGCTGCCGCTCTACTTCCGCTTCTTCCATTCGCTGCCGCTCTACTTCCGCTTCTTCCATACGCTTTCGCTCTACCTCCGCTTCTTCCTTGCGCTTCCGCTCCATCTCCGCTTCTTCTTTGCGCTTCATCTCCAACTCCGCTTCCTCCTTACGCTTCCGCTCCACCTTCACTTCTTCCATTCGCTTCCGCGCCACTTCCGCTTCTTCCATAAGCTTTCGCACCACCTCCGCTTCTTCCTTGCGCTTCCGCTCCAACGCCGCTTCTTCCTTGCGCTTCAGCTCCACTTCCGCTTCCTCCTTACGGTTTCGCTCCATCTCCGCTTCTTCCATACCTTTTCGCTTAACCTCCACTTCTTCCTTGCGCTTCCGTTCCAACTCCGCATCTTCCATACGCTTTCGCTCCAGTTCTGCTACTTCTTTACGCTGCCTTTCATTTTCCCCGTCTTCGTTGCTTTGCCTGTTATTCTCCTCTGCTTCGTTGATTTGTCTCTCATTCTTTTCGTCTTCGTTCCTTTGGCTCTCGACCTCCTCTTCAACATTGTTTTCTTCTCCGTCTATCTCTGGTCCATCGTCCATAGCAGTAAACCAATCTGGTTTCATGCCGTGCAAACACATCGAGGCGTGAGCACCCAGCTTGTGATACGTTTCACTACGTGAAAGGAACCTCCAATTAATTTGTTGTTTATGTATGACCTCAACGGACTTTTTAACTATTGGTTATTAAGGTAGTTCGAGCGGTACAGTCCCACTAAACGTGAATTTCAGAGAAAATTTCGAACACTTCTCGATGGGATAAAAATTTGAAAAAATCAACTACATGCGATGACTGCAAAGATTGTTTTTGTGAAATAATAATTCCAATTTGTTATTAACAAATTGAAGATAAAAATCATTATTCAACAAATTGCCCGTCAACTTAACAATTTTCCTTTATAAAAATGATTCGTTTATTTTTCTGAATACGTATGAATTCTGTCCGAATGTTTTTTAACCTTTGAAAATCACGTTTTTCTATGTTCAAGCTGTGAAAAAACGTAATTTTCAGATTGAAAAAAATTCTGAAAATTCATACGTATTCAGAAAAATAAACGAATCATTTTTATGAAGGAAAATTGTTAAGTTACCAGGTAATTCTTTGATTAATGATTTTTATCTTCAATTTTTTAATAATAAATTGGAATAATTTCATTTAAAAAATCTTTGCAGCACCTCGCATGTACTAAATTTTTTTTCAGATTTTTATCCCAACGAGAAGTGTTCGAAATTTTCTTCGAAACTCACGTTTGACGGGATTGTACTGCTCGGATGATCTTAATCGGGGTAAACGGGGCAAAACGGAGACTGAAAACGTCATTTCCAACATTTTTTGGAAGCAAGCTAAGTTCCCGTTTTGTCCCGCTTTAGCCTATATCTTTCAGATTACGAAGCTTTGAATAAACAATAACTTACAATTTTGGTGTTGTGTCGATGGATTCAGTGACATGAAATTTCTCCATAAACTGTATAATAAATTTGTGCTGCTGTCTGACATGGACCCGGATAAATTCAATTCTTTTCGTCGATGGCTTGCCGGTGTACACGTCTTTTATTAGTTTTTTTACGTCTCCGCTGTGGAGGTTGTGCGGCGCATTCCGAATTTTCTCTTTATATGAGACGAGGGCACAGAGTAGCCGTCCGTAATGGTCGAAATTGAATGAAATATCTTTATAATATCTTTTCATGTTACAACGTTTAAGCGATGTGGCGTTAGATAGAAGACTTGACAGATGATTCTTTTAAATATGTTGATCTGTTACGAAACGC
This sequence comes from Amblyjoppa fuscipennis, assembly GCA_963575735.1. Classification (NCBI taxonomy): domain Eukaryota; kingdom Metazoa; phylum Arthropoda; class Insecta; order Hymenoptera; family Ichneumonidae; genus Amblyjoppa; species Amblyjoppa fuscipennis. Next base: position 6,412,941 of record OY754492.1, on the reverse strand, counting down.
ACTTCGCGGCGTTAGTCAACTATCAATGTTTCGATGGATCGATTGATGACGACAGATTTAGATAGACCTTTTTAATTCGATCTAGGGACACCTATCGTCCGCGAACGAAATGGAATTTCCGAATTTCGAAATTCATTCCATATGCTATGAAAACTTTATAGGAGAGACCGGGGCAAGATGGGCCCGCGGGGCGAGATGGACTAGTGAAAAATCAAGCCGACTCGGGGCGTCATGGTCCATCCCAAAATGATTTTTAAACATAACAACCTAGATGGAAAAAAAAAATAAAAACTTTTCGTGGGCAATGACAGAAGCAGAGAATTCGCAATGTATGAAAGCGGGGCAAAATGGGGTACCCAAAAAATTATTGTAGAAGTTTATTATTGGGCATGTCTGACGAAAAAATTAAATTCCTAGAACCGGAAGTTCCATATCCCGTGGATAACCTCACTGCCGGTCGAATAACGTTGATTTTCGAAACAGAAAAAAATAGAATGGTACTGTTAATATCATTATCTTTATAATTGACGCAGTGAGCAAGTCACTGAGTGAGAATTTACGTGTTTCGGACAATTAGAAGTCTGCAACGGCGGATTATGGGCGCTTGCGCACAACTATGAATTAAACTACGCGTCGGCACACAGATCTGGCAGTAATAGTAATAAAAAATAAAACCCAGAAATATACATTCTCAAAGGCTATCGTGCAGCTTATAAATCGTTGATCCTGTCAGATCAGATCGTCAGAAAGTTTATTTATTAGACAGAAAGTTTATTTATTAGACAGAAAATTTATTTATTAGACAGATGGATCAGATTGATCCATCGGTCTAATCGCTGCACTACTTTCTGACCAAAATATACAATTGTATATTTTGGTCAGAAAGTAGTGCAGCGATTAGACCGATGGATCAATTTGATCCATCGGTATAGTCTACATACTACGTGGTAAAAATATTCAGGTTTTTCTATGGTTATGGGCTTGAACCGCTCAGCTAAATTAACTGTATCAAGGTAAGCTCGTACGTACATTTGCGTACCAACAATTTGTAGCGAAGAGTCCCATGAAACTATACGATTCTATAATTGCTTTCAAATTGAACGGCTAAGCCAAATTTAATGCATCAAGTTTCATGGGACTCTTCGCTACAAATTGTTGGTACGCAAATGTACGTACGAGCTTACCTTGATACAGTTAATTTAGCTGAGCGGTTCAAGCCCGTAACCATGGAAAAACCTGAATATTTTTACCACGTAGTATGTAGACTATACCGATGGATCAAATTGATCCATCGGTCTAATCGCTGCACTACTTTCTGACCAAAATATACAATTGTATATTTTGGTCAGAAAGTTTGTTTATTAGACAGAAAGTTTATTTATTAGACAGATGGATCAAATTGATCCATCGGTCTAATCGCTGCACTACTTTCTGACCAAAATATACAATTGTATATTTTGGTCAGAAAGTAGTGCAGCGATTAGACCGATGGATCAATTTGATCCATCGGTATAGTCTACATACTACGTGGTAAAAATATTCAGGTTTTTCCATGGTTATGGGCTTGAACCGCTCAGGTAAATTAACTGTATCAAGGTAAGCTCGTAAGTACATTTGCGTACCAACAATTTGTAGCGAAGAGTCCCATGAAACTTGATGCATTAAATTTGGCTTAGCCGTTCAATTTGAAAGCAATTATAGAATCGTATAGTTTTAACTGGAAGTAGTTTATCGATTACACCGTAAAACCAATTTACTCAAATTGATTCGCCGGTGTACTCTACGCACTACTTTCTGTTACAAATATCCAATTTTAGATTCTGTCTTGATTTTTGGATTAAATTGCTAAATTAAATTTATTGTATCTTGTAAATGGATGTATCACTCATACTTGATATTAAGTCTCATAATAGCCTTCCATTAGAACTATCGGTGCATTAGGGTTGCGTATGAGTTTATCTTGATACCATAAATTTCACCAAGCGATTCCACACAAAAGCCATGGTAAAAGCTAGAATTGTATATTTTTAATAGAAAAAAAGTGTGTAGACTACACCGCTGGATCAATGCAGTCAAATTAATCCATCGGTGTAATCTACGCACAACTTTCTAAGAAAAATATACAATTCTAGATTTTCCCATGGTTTTTGGGTTGAATAACTTGGTGAAATTTATGGTATAAAGATAAACTTATACGCAATCCTAATGCACTGATAGTTCTAATAGAAGGCTATTATGAGACGTAATATGAAGTATGAGGGATAAGATAAATCCATTTACAAGATACAATAAATTTAGTTTAGCAATTTAATCCAAAAATCAAGGCAAAAGCTAAAATTGGATACTTTTAGCAGAAAGTAGTGCGTAGACTACACCGCTGAATCAATTTGAGTAAATTGGTTTTGCGGTGTAATCGAAAAACTACTTTTTTACTTCCAGTTAAAAATATCCGTTTTTTTAGATTCTGCAATAGCTTTCAAATTGAATGGCTAGACTAAATGTATTGTATCAAGTTTCATGAGACTCTTTGCTACAAATTGTTGGTACGCAAGTGCACGTACCAGCTTAACTTGATACAATTAATTTAGCTTAACAATTCAAGCTATGAACTATGGCAAAAGCTGAAATTGTAGATTTTTAACAAAAAATAGTACGTAGAATATACTACTGAATCGATGTGGTCAAATCGATCCATCGGTGTAATCTCAACGCTACTTTCTGTCCAAAATATACAATTGTAACCATTACCATAACTCTTGGATTGAATCGTTCAGCCAAATGTATTATTTGCGAATGTCGTTAAAAATTGTATGCTACATAATTTTTACGATTATATTACAGCCACAGCTACTACGACTTGGGGGTGTATGCATCTGATGCATACAAAGCATATAAAGAAGAGGAAGAACGGCGCAGGTTAGTATTTTTTATGATGAATCAAATCAAATGGATCAAAATCTCAATTTTAAATATCTATCAAAATATCCTATGTATTTTCAGAGATGACGAACTGGAATCCAGCGATTCCGATGAACGCCTATTGGCTGATCTCGGCGGCGAGGACGCCAATAACGAGGTGAGTGAGAGGCGAATCAAAGTTCGAAAAAAAGTGAAAATGATAGTAACTGATAATTTTTCTGTTACAGGTATAATCTACACATTAAGGTTTACTGTAAGGATTAAATAAAATAAATTATTTACGAAAAAAACATTCCCGCAGTTGTTTATTTGTACGCCACAGTTAACTTCTTCAACACCAGTTTGTGCTTAAAATGCCGAAATTCTAAAACTTCAAAATCAAATGCAGGCATTCGTTCTTCGCCTGGGATAAAAAAAATGCGCATGTACAGTCAACAGTTTCCAGATTCGAGGGGACGAGCATCTCTGCAACGAGCAAACATAAGTACATGCGAGAACACGCATGTAGACACCCTCGTAAGCGTCAGGTCGCAGAAACCAAAAAGCGGCTTCGAGGAAATGCAAAACAATATTTTTATCGAAGTCTCTATTTTGGTTATTCATATTTTTTAAAATTCATATGCATAGTTCCACGTATAATTTCTCAAGAACTTAAATCCAAAGGATATGTAACGAGTTGTGGAAAATTCACGGATTATCCGGTGAATTAATTCTTATCAGCGCGGTAAAACTCCACCGCAGATTCTTCGCCCAAAAAAAATGTACGGAGCTCGCGGAAGTATGGAGTAAAGTATCTACAGTCGAGTCTTAATCCATTCTGGGTTGCTTCGACGTGCGACATACTCTCCTATAATAATCAGGCAACGTAATTAGACATCTTCAAGAAAAGGCCATCGATATATGCTCTTGCAAATATCTACCGGATAGATCATTTTTTAAGGATACATACGTTGAAATCGTCCACTATTCGACGCCACTTTCGTCGACAATTTTCTGGTCCGAACATACCGTAGAGGATTTTGTCAGATACTATCCTGAAAAAGCAGGTTAAAATTATGTCAACAAAATGAACGGTTAGTTGCTCTCTCATGGAGAAAGATATGTTATATCTTGCGTGTGCGTGTGCGTGTGCGTGTGCGTGTGCGTGTGCGTGTGCGTGTGCGTGTGCGTGTGCGTGTGCGTGTGCGTGTGCGTGTGCGTGTGCGTGTGCGTGTGCGTGTGCGTGTGCGTGTGCGTGTGCGTGTGCGTGTGCGTGTGCGTGTGCGTGTGCGTGTGCGTGTGCGTGTGCGTGTGCGTGTGCGTGTGCGTGTGCGTGTGCGTGTGCGTGTGCGTGTGCGTGTGCGTGTGCGTGTGCGTGTGCGTGTGCGTGTGCGTGTGCGTGTGCGTGTGCGTGTGCGTGTGCGTGTGCGTGTGCGTGTGCGTGTGCGTGTGCGTGTGCGTGTGCGTGTGCGTGTGCGTGTGCGTGTGCGTGTGCGTGTGCGTGTGCGTGTGCGTGTGCGCGTGCGTGTGCGCGTGCGCGTGCGCGTGCGCGTGCGCGTGCGCGTGCGCGTGCGCGTGCGCGTGCGCGTGCGCGTGCGCGTGCGCGTGCGCGTGCGCGTGCGCGTGCGCGTGCGCGTGCGTGTGCGTGTGCGACTTGCATCGTTTAAAACGCCTATAGTTCGGAAATGGATTGAGATAACAGGTTAAAATTTCGTACACTACTAGAGTGGTCACGTCGTGTCGTTCAATGCAATTTTAATGAAAATTGAAGCTCGGTTTGAGATTTTCGGCGATTTAGGATTCTTTCGGAAATTCTCTATGGTCGCTCTCTCTTCGGTAAATTTTGAGCTGTGGTCACAAAATTAAATACAAATATAATACTATGATCAAATACCTTTGGTATTGAATTTAGCCGTAATCTATCCAAGCAATCAGATTTTATGGAATTTTAATTGATTTAAAAATTACCAAAAACGGTTAATCAGAGTAAATTTGAAAGTATTAAGATTAAATTGGACACAGGAATTGACTAATACTGCATAATGTTTAGTATTAAATTTGGCGGCAATGGATCTAACGGTTTGAATTTTATGATATTTCACAATTTTTTTTTTTTTCGACATCGGATGGTATTCACGTTACCGTAAAATTACCGTTAACGTAACGTTATCGTAGCATACGCGTCCCATTCGCGAAAGACGTTACGGGAATCTCACCCCTGGCTATTGATCTATTTTGGCGTAGTTCAGTGGAACTACGCCAAAATAGATCAATGGATTCTGACAGAAACATATGCTCACAATTACATTAGTGAAGAATGCCATGGGCATACCACCACAGAGCAATCGACTGAATCCCGGCTCAATACGTCTCGCATTTTTTGCGGTTTGTTTGAATTATTTCGTTTTAAGCTAAACGCAATTTTTTTTAAATAAAAAATGCAGTCATGGATAAAACATACGTACTTCCATGCTTCAGGGTCATCCCTTGGGGTCCCGTCGACAGCCAAACCTAAAACTGTATGCAGCAGCCTCCACTCCCAAGTTGAATTCCCTAAAATGAAGACATAATGAAAATTGAAGTACAATTAATCATCCAGATACATTAACGCCCCACCAATTGGTAACTTAGAAAATTACTCACATCGAATCCGGATGACCTCCATGCTGACAGTTTCGCGTGACGTGAAATTTTTGAGGTTGCTTAAAAACATAATACGCGAGACAAACTTTCGTAAACTCAAAAGTCTCGACGCCAATATAAAAACAAAATGCGATAATCGCAGCATGTTTTTAATTATTGTCTGCCAAAAAATATAAATTTTGAAACGTATTCGTCTTATATCCCAGCAGAAAAAAAATTCATCGAGAAACTTGTTTTGGTCCCTCCAACAAGGTCCTTATTATAGATATAGGTATAGGTCCTATTAAGGTATAGGTCCTCGTTTGGACCTATACCTTATAGGTATAGGTATAGACTTTGAAGGTACTAGACTTATATCCCGGAAGAAAAAGAATCCATTAAGAAACTTATTTCGGTCACTCCAATATTGAGATGACATTTTCGCGTTAATAGACGGAGCTAACATACATTCGATTGTGCCGATAGGGCTGGTTTACGTAAACGTTAGTGAGTAAACGATATCTATCGAACTCGACCGGGAGCACCTTTCCATTACAGAATTGAGCAATTAATTAATGTCAAGGACCTGATAGCGAAACCAACATGGAGTCCTTATTGAATCAGTGTATCAATGACTCCTTTATGCTCTACTCCAGCGAGAATGTCGGTGGCACTTGCTGAATTAAAAAAAAAATATTGAAATTTTGAGGGTATTAGACTTACATCTCGAAAGAAAAAGAACCCATTAAGAAACTTATTTCGGTCACTCCAATATTGAGATGACATTTTCGCGTTAATAGACGGAGCTAACATACATTCGATTGTGCCGATAGGGCTGGTTTACGTACACCATAGTGAGTAAACGATATCTATCGAGCTCGACCGGGAGCACCTTTCCATTACCGAATTGATCAATTAATTAATGTCAAGGACCTGATAGCGAAACCAACATGGAGTCCTTATTGAATCAGTGTATCAATGACTCCTTTATGCTCTACTCTAGCGAGAATGTCGGTGGCACTTGCTGAATTTAAAAAAAAATATTGAAATTTTGAGGGTATTAGACTTACATCTCGGAAGAAAAAAGAATCCATCAAGAAACTTATTTTGGTCACTCCAATATTGCGATGACATTTTCGCGTTAATAGACGGAGCTAACATACATTCGATTGTGCGGATATGGCTGGTTTACGTAAACCATAGTGAGTAAACGATATCTATCGAACTCGACCGGGAGCACCTTTCCATTACCGAATTGACCAATTAATTAATGTCAAGGACCTGATAGCGAAACCAACATGGAGTCCTTATTGAATCAGTGTATCAATGACTCCTTTATGCTCTACTCTAGCGAGAATGTCGGTGGCACTTGCTGAATAAAAAAAAATATTGAAATTTTGAAGGTATTAGACTTACATCTCGGAAGAAAAAGAATCCATTAAGAAACTTATTTCGGTCACTCCAATATTGCGATGACATTTTCGCGTTAATAGACGGAGCTAACATACATTCGATTGTGCGGATATGGCTGGTTTACGTAAACCATAGTGAGTAAACGATATCTATCGAACTCGACCGGGAGCACCTTTCCATTACCGAATTGATCAATTAATTAATGTCAAGGACCTGATAGCGAAACCAACATGGAGTCCTTATTGAATCAGTGTATCAATGACTCCTTTATGCTCTACTCCAGCGAGAATGTCGGTGGCACTTGCTGAATTAAAAAAAAATATATTGAAATTTTGAAGGTATTAGACTTATATCTCGGAAGAAAAAGAATCCATCAAGAAACTTGTTTTGATCATTCCAATATTGCGATGACATTTTCGCGTTAATAGACGGAGCTAACATACATTCGATTGTGCGGTATGGCTGGTTTACGTAAACGATAGTGAGTAAACGATATCTATCGACCTCGGCCGGGAGCACCTTTCCATTACCGAATTGACCAATTAATTAATGTCAAGGACCTGATAGCGAAACCAACATGGAGTCCTTATTGAATCAGTGTATCAATGACTCCTTTATGCTCTACTCTAGCGAGAATGTCGGTGGCACTTGCTGAATAAAAAAAAATATTGAAATTTTGAAGGTATTAGACTCGTGTCCCGGAAGAATAAAGAATCCATCAAGAAACTTATTTTGGTCACTCCAATATTGCGATGACATTTTCGCGTTAATAGACGGAGCTAACATACATTCGATTGTGCGGATATGGCTGGTTTACGTAAACCATAGTGAGTAAACGATATCTATCGAACTCGACCGGGAGCACCTTTCCATTACCGAATTGATCAATTAATTAATGTCAAGGACCTGATAGCGAAACCAACATGGAGTCCTTATTGAATCAGTGTATCAATGACTCCTTTATGCTCTACTCCAGCGAGAATGTCGGTGGCACTTGCTGAATTAAAAAAAAAAAAATATTGAAATTTTGAAGGTATTAGACTCGTGTCCCGGAAGAAAAAAGAATCCATCAAGAAACTTATTTTGGTCACTCCAATATTGCGATGACATTTTCGCGTTAATAGACGGAGCTAACATACATTCGATTGTGCGGATATGGCTGGTTTACGTAAACCATAGTGAGTAAACGATATCTATCGAACTCGACCGGGAGCACCTTTCCATTACCGAATTGATCAATTAATTAATGTCAAGGACCTGATAGCGAAACCAACATGGAGTCCTTATTGAATCAGTGTATCAATGACTCCTTTATGCTCTACTCTAGCGAGAATGTCGGTGGCACTTGCTGAATTAAAAAAAAAAATATTGAAATTTTGAAGGTATTAGACTTATATCTCGGAAGAAAAAGAATCCATCAAGAAACTTGTTTTGATCATTCCAATATTGCGATGACATTTTCGCGTTAATAGACGGAGCTAACATACATTCGATTGTGCGGTATGGCTGGTTTACGTAAACCATAGTAAGTAAACGATATCTATCGAACTCGACCGGGAGCACCTTTCCATTACCGAATTGATCAATTAATTAATGTCAAGGACCAGATAGCGAAACCAACATGGAGTCCTTATTGAATCAGTGTATCAATGACTCCTTTATGCTCTACTCCAGCGAGAATGTCGGTGGCACTTGCTGAATTAAAAAAAAAAAAATATTGAAATTTTGATGGTATTAGACTCGTGTCCCGGAAGAAAAAAGAATCCATCAAGAAACTTATTTTGGTCACTCCAATATTGCGATGACATTTTCGCGTTAATAGACGGAGCTAACATACATTCGATTGTGCGGATATGGCTGGTTTACGTAAACCATAGTGAGTAAACGATATCTATCGAACTCGACCGGGAGCACCTTTCCATTACCGAATTGATCAATTAATTAATGTCAAGGACCTGATAGCGAAACCAACATGGAGTCCTTATTGAATCAGTGTATCAATGACTCCTTTATGCTCTACTCTAGCGAGAATGTCGGTGGCACTTGCTGAATTAAAAAAAAAAATATTGAAATTTTGAAGGTATTAGACTTATATCTCGGAAGAAAAAGAATCCATCAAGAAACTTGTTTTGATCATTCCAATATTGCGATGACATTTTCGCGTTAATAGACGGAGCTAACATACATTCGATTGTGCGGTATGGCTGGTTTACGTAAACGATAGTGAGTAAACGATATCTATCGACCTCGGCCGGGAGCACCTTTCCATTACCGAATTGACCAATTAATTAATGTCAAGGACCTGATAGCGAAACCAACATGGAGTCCTTATTGAATCAGTGTATCAATGACTCCTTTATGCTCTACTCTAGGGAGAATGTCGGTGGCACTTGCTGAATAAAAAAAAATATTGAAATTTTGAAGGTATTAGACTCGTGTCCCGGAAGAATAAACAATCCATCAAGAAACTTATTTTGGTCACTCCAATATTGCGATGACATTTTCGCGTTAATAGACGGAGCTAACATACATTCGATTGTGCGGATATGGCTGGTTTACGTAAACCATAGTGAGTAAACGATATCTATCGAACTCGACCGGGAGCACCTTTCCATTACCGAATTGATCAATTAATTAATGTCAAGGACCTGATAGCGAAATCAACATGGAGTCCTTATTGAATCAGTGTATCAATGACTCCTTTATGCTCTACTCTAGCGAGAATGTCGGTGGCACTTGCTGAATTAAAAAAAAAAATATTGAAATTTTGAAGGTATTAGACTCGTGTCCCGGAAGAAAAAAGAATCCATCAAGAAACTTATTTTGGTCACTCCAATATTGCGATGACATTTTCGCGTTAATAGACGGAGCTAACATACATTCGATTGTGCGGATATGGCTGGTTTACGTAAACCATAGTGAGTAAACGATATCTATCGAACTCGACCGGGAGCACCTTTCCATTACCGAATTGACCAATTAATTAATGTCAAGGACCTGATAGCGAAACCAACATGGAGTCCTTATTGAATCAGTGTATCAATGACTCCTTTATGCTCTACTCTAGCGAGAATGTCGGTGGCACTTGCTGAATTTAAAAAAAAATATTGAAATTTTGATGGTATTAGACTTACATCTCGGAAGAAAAAAGAATCCATCAAGAAACTTATTTTGGTCACTCCAATATTGCGATGACATTTTCGCGTTAATAGACGGAGCTAACATACATTCGATTGTGCGGATATGGCTGGTTTACGTAAACCATAGTGAGTAAACGATATCTATCGAACTCGACCGGGAGCACCTTTCCATTACCGAATTGACCAATTAATTAATGTCAAGGACCTGATAGCGAAACCAACATGGAGTCCTTATTGAATCAGTGTATCAATGACTCCTTTATGCTCTACTCTACCGAGAATGTCGGTGGCACTTGCTGAATTAAAAAAAAAAATATTGAAATTTTGAAGGTATTAGACTTACATCTCGGAAGAAAAAGAATCCATTAAGAAACTTATTTCGGTCACTCCAATATTGAGATGACATTTTCGCGTTAATAGACGGAGCTAACATACATTCGATTGTGCCGATAGGGCTGGTTTACGTAAACGTTAGTGAGTAAACGATATCTATCGAACTCGACCGGGAGCACCTTTCCATGACCGAATTGATCAATTAATTAATGTCAAGGACCTGATAGCGAAACCAACATGGAGTCCTTATTGAATCAGTGTATCAATGACTCCTTTATGCTCTACTCTAGCGAGAATGTCGGTGGCACTTGCTGAATTAAAAAAAAATATATTGAAATTTTGAAGGTATTAGACTTATATCTCGGAAGAAAAAGAATCCATCAAGAAACTTGTTTTGATCATTCCAATATTGCGATGACATTTTCGCGTTAATAGACGGAGCTAACATACATTCGATTGTGCGGTATGGCTGGTTTACGTAAACGATAGTGAGTAAACGATATCTATCGACCTCGGCCGGGAGCACCTTTCCATTACCGAATTGACCAATTAATTAATGTCAAGGACCTGATAGCGAAACCAACATGGAGTCCTTATTGAATCAGTGTATCAATGACTCCTTTATGCTCTACTCTAGCGAGAATGTCGGTGGCACTTGCTGAATAAAAAAAAATATTGAAATTTTGAAGGTATTAGACTCGTGTCCCGGAAGAATAAACAATCCATCAAGAAACTTATTTTGGTCACTCCAATATTGCGATGACATTTTCGCGTTAATAGACGGAGCTAACATACATTCGATTGTGCGGATATGGCTGGTTTACGTAAACCATAGTGAGTAAACGATATCTATCGAACTCGACCGGGAGCACCTTTCCATTACCGAATTGATCAATTAATTAATGTCAAGGACCTGATAGCGAAACCAACATGGAGTCCTTATTGAATCAGTGTATCAATGACTCCTTTATGCTCTACTCTAGCGAGAATGTCGGTGGCACTTGCTGAATTAAAAAAAAAAAATATTGAAATTTTGAAGGTATTAGACTCGTGTCCCGGAAGAAAAAAGAATCCATCAAGAAACTTATTTTGGTCACTCCAATATTGCGATGACATTTTCGCGTTAATAGACGGAGCTAACATACATTCGATTGTGCGGATATGGCTGGTTTACGTAAACCATAGTGAGTAAACGATATCTATCGAACTCGACCGGGAGCACCTTTCCATTACCGAATTGACCAATTAATTAATGTCAAGGACCTGATAGCGAAACCAACATGGAGTCCTTATTGAATCAGTGTATCAATGACTCCTTTATGCTCTACTCTAGCGAGAATGTCGGTGGCACTTGCTGAATTTAAAAAAAAATATTGAAATTTTGAGGGTATTAGACTTACATCTCGGAAGAAAAAAGAATCCATCAAGAAACTTATTTTGGTCACTCCAATATTGCGATGACATTTTCGCGTTAATAGACGGAGCTAACATACATTCGATTGTGCGGATATGGCTGGTTTACGTAAACCATAGTGAGTAAACGATATCTATCGAACTCGACCGGGAGCACCTTTCCATTACCGAATTGACCAATTAATTAATGTCAAGGACCTGATAGCGAAACCAACATGGAGTCCTTATTGAATCCGTGTATCAATGACTCCTTTATGCTCTACTCTAGCGAGAATGTCGGTGGCACTTGCTGAATTAAAAAAAAAAATATTGAAATTTTGAAGGTATTAGACTTACATCTCGGAAGAAAAAGAATCCATTAAGAAACTTATTTCGGTCACTCCAATATTGAGATGACATTTTCGCGTTAATAGAAGGAGCTAACATACATTCGATTGTGCCGATAGGGCTGGTTTACGTAAACGTTAGTGAGTAAACGATATCTATCGAACTCGACCGGGAGCACCTTTCCATTACCGAATTGATCAATTAATTAATGTCAAGGACCTGATAGCGAAACCAACATGGAGTCCTTATTGAATCAGTGTATCAATGACTCCTTTATGCTCTACTCTAGCGAGAATGTCGGTGGCACTTGCTGAATTAAAAAAAAATATATTGAAATTTTGAAGGTATTAGACTTATATCTCGGAAGAAAAAGAATCCATCAAGAAACTTGTTTTGATCATTCCAATATTGCGATGACATTTTCGCGTTAATAGACGGAGCTAACATACATTCGATTGTGCGGTATGGCTGGTTTACGTAAACGATAGTGAGTAAACGATATCTATCGACCTCGGCCGGGAGCACCTTTCCATTACCGAATTGACCAATTAATTAATGTCAAGGACCTGATAGCGAAACCAACATGGAGTCCTTATTGAATCAGTGTATCAATGACTCCTTTATGCTCTACTCTAGCGAGAATGTCGGTGGCACTTGCTGAATAAAAAAAAATATTGAAATTTTGAAGGTATTAGACTCGTGTCCCGGAAGAATAAAGAATCCATCAAGAAACTTATTTTGGTCACTCCAATATTGCGATGACATTTTCGCGTTAATAGACGGAGCTAACATACATTCGATTGTGCGGATATGGCTGGTTTACGTAAACCATAGTGAGTAAACGATATCTATCGAACTCGACCGGGAGCACCTTTCCATTACCGAATTGATCAATTAATTAATGTCGAGGACCTGATAGCGAAACCAACATGGAGTCCTTATTGAATCAGTGTATCAATGACTCCTTTATGCTCTACTCTAGCGAGAATGTCGGTGGCACTTGCTGAATTAAAAAAAAAAATATTGAAATTTTGAAGGTATTAGACTCGTGTCCCGGAAGAAAAAAGAATCCATCAAGAAACTTATTTTGGTCACTCCAATATTGCGATGACATTTTCGCGTTAATAGACGGAGCTAACATACATTCGATTGTGCGGATATGGCTGGTTTACGTAAACCATAGTGAGTAAACGATATCTATCGAACTCGACCGGGAGCACCTTTCCATTACCGAATTGATCAATTAATTAATGTCAAGGACCTGATAGTGAAACCAACATGGAGTCCTTATTGAATCAGTGTATCAATGACTCCTTTATGCTCTACTCTAGCGAGAATGTCGGTGGCACTTGCTGAATTAAAAAAAAAAATATTGAAATTTTGAAGGTATTAGACTCGTGTCCCGGAAGAAAAAAGAATCCATCAAGAAACTTATTTTGGTCACTCCAATATTGCGATGACATTTTCGCGTTAATAGACGGAGCTAACATACATTCGATTGTGCGGATATGGCTGGTTTACGTAAACCATAGTGAGTAAACGATATCTATCGAACTCGACCGGGAGCACCTTTCCATTACAGAATTGAGCAATTAATTAATGTCAAGAACCTGATAGCGAAACCAACATGGAGTCCTTATTGAATCAGTGTATCAATGTCTCCTTTATGCTCTACTCCAGCGAGAATGTCGGTGGCACTCGCTGAATTAAAAAAAAAATATTGAAATTTTGAGGGTATTAGACTTACATCTCGGAAGAAAAAGAATCCATTAAGAAACTTAATGTAACTTTTAATGAAACCAATGTCGAAATTTGATTTATCCGATGCCGAAATAGCTCACGTACATCGGGTTTTAGCGGGAGCATTGGTTTGATTAAACTTGAGCAAAAAAAAAAAAAATGTATTCATCGATCGCTTGGACGGTAAGAGTAAGCAGAGATGTTCGGTTACACTCTACCGGCCATACAATCGATTAATACATTTTTCCATCAGTGCGTAATATCTCTGTGTTGACGCTTTCACCGTCGACAATGTCAGAAATAAATGTTTTCCGCTGAAAGTCTTGAGGGTGGATCCGTAAACGATGTCAAATTGTCCGTATTCACGATTTCAATTGAACGCGACGATTAGCATCCATTTCATTACATCCACAGTCATAACAGGATTGATGAGCATTAAAGGTTTATTCGGCCGATCGGTAATCTTGAACCTAAGAGGAAATCAAAAATTGTACTGAATACATTTATTCAAGAGTCGAGCATGCAAAAATAATCGAAGACTATTATTGCATTTTGACTGCTGTATATTCTGCGGTACTTCAAATGCGTACCTGATATCTTTTAAAAGGGGACTTGGCAAGAATCCGAATATTCACGGGTGCATGCACGCACGCTCGCACACCTACGATTCTTCGATCGCAATTAGTTTTCTTCGATTGTAACTTTTAACTAAACCAATGTCGAAACTTGATTTATACGATGAAGAAATAGCCCAACTACATCGTCTTTTAGCCTCAGCGTTGGTTTGATTAAACTTGAACAAAAAGAAAAAAAAATATATTTATTGATCGCATAAACAGTGAGAGTAGCCAAAGTTATTCGATTACACTCTACCGTTCATACGATCGATTAATACATTCCTTAATCATTACTTAATAAACTATGTCCACGTTTTCGTTGGGATTGAACCTGAATGAAAATAAAAAATTGTAATCCATTCATTCAACGGACGACCATTCTACCGACTTACTGAATCTCCAAACGACGAGGAAAATTCCATCTGGCCTTTTAAATTTTTGGGTAATACTCAGAATTGAGATTCAGGAAAGGGCATCATGTCACTTCCTTCGATGAATTGGTTGGTAGTTTTTCGTTGCCATTGATTGAAGAATTTATTTTTTTATTTATTTTTTTTTTTTGTGGGAATCCATCGCTGACTGAGTGACTCTTACTGTACCGTACCATGATTTTCACTCACCCAACGATGGATTCTCATACTAAAATTACTTTGATAATTGTTCACATGCTGCGAAGAATTAAACGTTTTTTTTTTTTTTGGGAATCCATCGCTGACTGAGTGAAACTTACTGTAACGTACGATAATTTTCACTCACCCAACGATGGATTCTCATAATAAAATTAGTTTTATAATTGTACGCATGCTGCGAAGAATTAAAAAATTAATTATTTTTTTGTGGGAATCCATCGCTGACTGAGTGAAACTTACTGTATCGTACTGTAATTTTCACTCACCCAACGATAGATTCTCACAATAAAATCAGCTTTATAATTATTCGCATGCTGCGAAGAATTATTTTTTTTTTTTTCTGGGAATCTCTCGCTGCCTGAGTGAAACTTACTATAATTTTCACTCACCCAACGATAGATTCTCACAATAAAATCAGCTTTATAATTGTTCGCATGCTGCGAAGAATTTAAAAATAGATTTTTTTATTGTGAGAATTCATTACTGACTCAGTTAAACTTACCTTGCCGTCGCAGTTATGCAGCTGGAACTTTTTATCCAGCGAGAGTGAGAATTTCACACTTAAATTTTATAATTTTATTAATTTTATTTTTATTATTATTTTCACTTCACATCATTTAATCACACATCACCTTATAAGTTTCAACATTTACTTTCCATCCGTATTAGGTTATACTATAGGTTAGATTTACCTCGATTGACGTTTCGTCGCGGGACTATTTTCACGCGCGTAGTAACACCGCGCTTTGCCCCACCGAAGTTGACAGACGAATGCTAGCCCGACGCTCTGTCACGCACACATTCGTAAGTGCGCACACCGATAGGGAAACTTTAAACCTTTATTACTCGGTCAATTTTTATCGTAGAAAATTTTCAAAAAAAGCAAATTACTCGGGACGACGAGCTCTACCAGTGTGTAAAATATTCTATACTAGTTACGAATCACCCTGTATATTGTCATGTTCACAATTTTTTGGAACGCGTTTGAACCTCCGGAAAGAATTTTCCTTCTCGACAATCGGGCTCATCGGAGGTTAATTATTTTTTCGTCAGCATACCAATAGTCCTTGGAAGCTGATTTTATTTCTACTCTTTTAAAATACATATTGTGATGTTCACAATTTTTTGGAACCCTTTTGAACCTCCAGAAAGAATTTTTCTTCTCGACAAACGGGCTCATCGGAGGGTAATTATTTTTTCCTCAGCATACCAAAACTCCTTGGAAGCTGATTTTATTTCTACTCTTTCAAAATATATATTGTAATGTTCACAATTTTTCAGAACGCGTTTGATCCTCCGGAAAGAATTTTCCTTCTCGACAAACGGACTCATCGGAGGGTAATTATTTTTTCCTCAGCATACCAAGAGTCCTTGGAAGCTAATTTTTTTGTACTCTTTCAAAATATGTATTGTGATGTTCTCAATTTTTCAGAATGCGTTTGATCCTCCGGAAAGAATTTTCCTTTTCGACAAACGGGCTCATCGGAGGGTAATTATTCTTTCCTCAGCATACCAAGAGTCCTTGGAAGCTGATTTTATTTCTACTCTGTCAAAATATATATTGTGATGTTCACAATTTTTTGGAACGCGTTTGAACCTCCGGAAAGAATGTTCTTTCTCGACAAACCGGCTCATCTGAGGGTAATTTTTTTTTTCTCAACATACCAAGAGTCCTTGGAAGCTGATTTTATTTCTACTCTTTCAAAATATATATTGTGATGTTTACAATTTTTTGGAACGCGTTTGAACCCCCGGAAAGAATTTTCTTTCTCGACAAACTGGCTCATCGGAGGGTAATTATTTTTTCCTCAGCATACCAAGAGCCCTTGGAAGCTGATTTTTTTTCTACTCTTTCAAAATATATATTGTGATGTTCACAATTTTTCAGAACGCGTTTGAACCTCCGGAAAGAATTTTCCTTCTCGACAAACGGGCTCATTGGAGGGTAATTATTTTTTCCTCAGCATATCAAGAGTCCTTGGAAGCTGATTTTACTTCTACTATTACAAAATATATATTCTAATATTCACAATTTTTTGGAACGCGTTTGAACCTCCGGAAAGAATTTTCCTTCTCGACAAAGGGGCTCATCGGAGGGTAATTATTTTTTCCTCAGCATACCAAGAGTCCTTCGAAGCTGATTTTATTTCTACTCTTTCAAAATATATATTGTGATGTTCACAATTTTTCAGAACACGTTTGATCCTCCGGAAAGAATTTTCCTTCTCGACAAAGGGGCTCATCGGAGGGTAATTATTTTTTCCTCAGCATACCAAGAGTCCTTGGAAGCTGATTTTATTTCTACTTTTTCAAAATATATATTGTGATGTTCACAATATTCTGGAACGCGATTGAACCTCCGGAAAGAATTTTTTTTCTCGACAAACTAGCTCATCGGAAGGTAATTCTTTTTTCGTCAGCATACCATTAGTCCTCGGAAGCCGATTTTATTTCTACTCTTTCAAAATATATATTGTGATGTTCACAATTTTTTGGAACGCGTTTGAACCTCCGGAAAGAATTTTTCTTCTCGACAAACGGACTCATCGGAGGGTAATTATTTTTTCCTCAGCATACCAAGAGTCCTTGGAAGCTGATTTTTTTTCTACGCTTTCAAAATATATATTGTGATGTTCACAATTTTTCAGAACGCGTTTGATCCTCCGGAAAGAATTTTCCTTCTCGACAAAGGGGCTCATCGGAGGGTAATTATTTTTTCCTCAGCATACCAAGAGTCCTTGGAAGCTAATTTTTTTCTACTCCTTCAAAATATATATTGTAATATTTACCATTTTTTGGAACGCGTTTGAACCTCCGGAAAGAATTTTCCTTCTCGACAAACGGGCTCATCGGAGGGTAATTATTTTTTCCTCAGCATATCAAGGGTCCTTGGAAGCTGATTTTTTTTCTACTCTTTCAAAATATATATTGTGATGTTCACAATTTTTCAGAACACGTTTGATCCTCCGGAAAGAATTTTCCTTCTCGACAAAGGGGCTCATCGGAGGGTAATTATTTTTTCCTCAGCATACCAAGAGTCCTTGGAGGCTGATTTTATTTCTACTTTTTCAAAATATATATTGTGATGTTCACAATATTTTGGAACGCGATTGAACCTCCGGAAAGAATTTTTTTTCTCGACAAACTAGCTCATCGTAAGGTAATTCTTTTTTCGTCAGCATACCATTAGTCCTTGGAAGCCGATTTTATTTCTACTCTTTCAAAATATATATTGTGATGATCACAATTTTTTGGAACGCGTTTGAACCTCCGGAAAGAATTTTCCTTCTCGACAAACGGGCTCATCGGAGGTTAATTATTTTTTCGTCAGCATACCAATAGTCCTTGGAAGCTGATTTTATTTTTACTCTTTCAAAATATATATTGTGATGTTCACAATTTTTTGGAACCCTTTTGAACCTCCAGAAAAAATTTTTCTTCTCGACAAACGGGCTCATCGGAGGGTAATTATTTTTTCCTCAGCATACCAAGAGTCCTTGGAAGCTGATTTGATTTCTACTCTTTCAAAATATATATTGTGATGTTCACAATTTTTTAGAACGCGTTTGAACCTCCGGAAAGAATTTTCCTTCTCGACAAAGGGGCTCATCGGAGGGTAATTATTTTTTCCTCAGCATACCAAGAGTCCTTCGAAGCTGATTTTATTTCTACTCTTTCAAAATATATATTGTGATGTTCACAATTTTTCAGAACACGTTTGATCCTCCGGAAAGAATTTTCCTTCTCGACAAAGGGGCTCATCGGAGGGTAATTATTTTTTCCTCAGCATACCAAGAGTCCTTGGAAGCTGATTTTATTTCTACTTTTTCAAAATATATATTGTGATGTTCACAATATTTTGGAACGCGATTGAACCTCCGGAAAGAATTTTTTTTCTCGACAAACTAGCTCATCGGAAGGTAATTCTTTTTTCGTCAGCATACCATTAGTCCTCGGAAGCCGATTTTATTTCTACTCTTTCAAAATATATATTGTGATGTTCACAATTTTTTGGAACGCGTTTGAACCCCTGGAAAGAATTTTTCTTCTCGACAAACGGACTCATCGGAGGGTAATTATTTTTTCCTCAGCATACCAAGAGTCCTTGGAAGCTGATTTTTTTTCTACGCTTTCAAAATATATATTGTGATGTTCACAATTTTTCAGAACGCGTTTGATCCTCCGGAAAGAATTTTGCTTCTCGACAAACGGGCTCATCGGAGGGTAATTAATTTTCCTCAGCATACCAAGACTCCTTGGAAGCTGATTTTTTTTCTACTCTTTCAAAATATATATTGTGATGGTCACAATTTGTCATCACGCGTTTGATCCTCCGGAAAGAATTTTCCTTCTCGACAAACGGACTCATCGGAGGGTAATTATTTTTTCCTCAGCATACCAAGAGTCCTTGGAAGCTGATTTTTTTCTACTCTTTCAAAATATATATTGTGATGTTCACAATTTTTTGGAACGCGTTTGAACCTCCGGAAAGAATTTTCTTTCTCGACAAACTGGCTCATCGTAGGTTAATTATTTTTTCGTCAGCATAACAATAGTCCTTGGAAGCTGATTTTTTTTCTACTCTTTCAAAATATATATTGTGATGTTCACAATTATTTGGAACGCGTTTGAACCTCCGGAAAAAATTTTCCTTCTCGACAAACGGGCTCATCGGAGGGTAATTATTTCTTCCTCAGCATATCAAGCGTCCTTGGAAGCTGATTTTTTTTCTACTCTTTCAAAATATATATTGTGATGTTCACAATTTTTCAGAACGCGTTTGATCCTCCGGAAAGAATTTTCCTTCTCGACAAAGGGGCTCATCGGAGGGTAATTATTTTTTCCTCAGCATACCAAGAGTCCTTGGAAGCTAATTTTTTTCTACTCTTTCAAAATATATATTGTAATATTTACCATTTTTTGGAACGCGTTTGAACCTCCGGAAAGAATTTTCCTTCTTGACAAACGGGCTCATCGGAGGGTAATTATTTTTTCCTCAGCATACCAAGAGTCCTTGGAAGCTGATTTTATTTCTACTTTTTCAAAATATATATTGTGATGTTCACAATTTTTCAGAACGCGTTTGAACCTCCGGAAAGAATTTTCCTTCTCGACAAACGGGCTCATCGGAGGGTAATTATTTTTTCCTCAGCATATCAAGAGTCCTTGGAAGCTGATTTTACTTCTACTATTACAAAATATATATGTTAATATTCACAATTTTTTGGAACGCGTTTGAACCTCCGGAAAGAATTTTCCTTCTCGACAAAGGGGCTCATCGGAGGGTAATTATTTTTTCCTCAGCATACCAAGAGTCCTTGGAAGCTGATTTTATTTCTACTTTTTCAAAATATATATTGTGATGTTCACAATATTTTGGAACGCGATTGAACCTCCGGAAAGAATTTTTTTTCTCGACAAACTGGCTCATCATAGGTTAATTATTTTTTCGTTAGCATACCAATAGTCCTTGGAAGCTGATTTTATTTCTACTCTTTCAAAATATATATTGTGATGTTCACAATTTTTTGGAACGCGTTTGAACCTCCGGAAAAAATTTTCCTTCTCGACAAACGGGCTCATCGGAGGGTAATTATTTCTTCCTCAGCATACCAAGAGTCCTTGGAAGCTAATTTTTTTGTACTCTTTCAAAATATGTATTGTGAAGTTCTCAATTTTTCAGAACGCGTTTGATCCTCCGGAAAGAATTTTCCTTTTCGACACACTGGCTCATCTGAGGGTAATGATTTTTTTCTCAACATACCAAGAGACCTTGGAAGCTGATTTTTTTTCTTCTCTTTCAAAATATATATTGTGATGTTCACAATTTTTCAGAACACGTTTGATCCTCCGGAAAGAATTTTCCTTCTCGACAAAGGGGCTCATCGGAGGGTAATTATTTTTTCCTCAGCATACCAAGAGTCCTTGGAAGCTGATTTTATTTCTACTTTTTCAAAATATATATTGTGATGTTCACAATATTTTGGAACGCGATTGAACCTCCGGAAAGAATTTTTTTTCTCGACAAACTAGCTCATCGGAAGGTAATTCTTTTTTCGTCAGCATACCATTAGTCCTCGGAAGCCGATTTTATTTCTACTCTTTCAAAATATATATTGTGATGTTCACAATTTTTTGGAACGCGTTTGAACCTCCGGAAAGAATTTTTCTTCTCGACAAACGGACTCATCGGAGGGTAATTATTTTTTCCTCAGCATACCAAGAGTCCTTGGAAGCTGATTTTTTTTCTACGCTTTCAAAATATATATTGTGATGTTCACAATTTTTCAGAACGCGTTTGATCCTCCGGAAAGAATTTTGCTTCTCGACAAACGGGCTCATCGGAGGGTAATTAATTTTCCTCAGCATACCAAGACTCCTTGGAAGCTGATTTTTTTTCTACTCTTTCAAAATATATATTGTGATGGTCACAATTTGTCATCACGCGTTTGATCCTCCGGAAAGAATTTTCCTTCTCGACAAACGGACTCATCGGAGGGTAATTATTTTTTCCTCAGCATACCAAGAGTCCTTGGAAGCTGATTTTTTTCTACTCTTTCAAAATATATATTGTGATGTTCACAATTTTTTGGAACGCGTTTGAACCTCCGGAAAGAATTTTCTTTCTCGACAAACTGGCTCATCGTAGGTTAATTATTTTTTCGTCAGCATAACAATAGTCCTTGGAAGCTGATTTTTTTTCTACTCTTTCAAAATATATATTGTGATGTTCACAATTATTTGGAACGCGTTTGAACCTCCGGAAAAAATTTTCCTTCTCGACAAACGGGCTCATCGGAGGGTAATTATTTCTTCCTCAGCATATCAAGCGTCCTTGGAAGCTGATTTTTTTTCTACTCTTTCAAAATATATATTGTGATGTTCACAATTTTTCAGAACGCGTTTGATCCTCCGGAAAGAATTTTCCTTCTCGACAAAGGGGCTCATCGGAGGGTAATTATTTTTTCCTCAGCATACCAAGAGTCCTTGGAAGCTAATTTTTTTCTACTCTTTCAAAATATATATTGTAATATTTACCATTTTTTGGAACGCGTTTGAACCTCCGGAAAGAATTTTCCTTCTTGACAAACGGGCTCATCGGAGGGTAATTATTTTTTCCTCAGCATACCAAGAGTCCTTGGAAGCTGATTTTATTTCTACTTTTTCAAAATATATATTGTGATGTTCACAATTTTTCAGAACGCGTTTGAACCTCCGGAAAGAATTTTCCTTCTCGACAAACGGGCTCATCGGAGGGTAATTATTTTTTCCTCAGCATATCAAGAGTCCTTGGAAGCTGATTTTACTTCTACTATTACAAAATATATATGTTAATATTCACAATTTTTTGGAACGCGTTTGAACCTCCGGAAAGAATTTTCCTTCTCGACAAAGGGGCTCATCGGAGGGTAATTATTTTTTCCTCAGCATACCAAGAGTCCTTGGAAGCTGATTTTATTTCTACTTTTTCAAAATATATATTGTGATGTTCACAATATTTTGGAACGCGATTGAACCTCCGGAAAGAATTTTTTTTCTCGACAAACAGGCTCATCATAGGTTAATTATTTTTTCGTTAGCATACCAATAGTCCTTGGAAGCTGATTTTATTTCTACTCTTTCAAAATATATATTGTGATGTTCACAATTTTTTGGAACGCGTTTGAACCTCCGGAAAAAATTTTCCTTCTCGACAAACGGGCTCATCGGAGGGTAATTATTTCTTCCTCAGCATACCAAGAGTCCTTGGAAGCTAATTTTTTTGTACTCTTTCAAAATATGTATTGTGAAGTTCTCAATTTTTCAGAACGCGTTTGATCCTCCGGAAAGAATTTTCCTTTTCGACACACTGGCTCATCTGAGGGTAATGATTTTTTTCTCAACATACCAAGAGACCTTGGAAGCTGATTTTTTTTCTTCTCTTTCAAAATATATATTGTGATGTTCACAATTTTTCAGAACGCGTTTGATCCTCCGGAAAGAATTTTCCTTCTCGACAAACGGGCTCATCGGAGGGTAATTATTTTTTCCTCAGCATACCAAGAGTCCTTGGAAGCTGATTTTATTTCTACTCTTTAAAAATATATATTGTGATGTTCAGAATTTTTCGGAACGCGTTTGAACCTGCGGAAAGAATTTTCTTTCTCGAAAAACTGGCTCATCGGAGGGTAATTTTTTTTTCCTCAGCATACCAAGAGTCCTTGGAAGCTGATTTTTTTCTACTCTTTCAAAATATATATTGTGATGTTAACAATTTTTCAGAACGCGTTTGAACCTCCGGAAAGAATTTTTCTTCTCGACAAACCGACTCATCGGAGGGTAATTATTTTTTCCTCAGCATACCAAGAGTCCTTGGAAGCTGATTTTTTTTCTACTCTTTCAAAATATATATTGTGATGTTCACAATTTTTCAGAATGCGTTTGATCCTCCGGAAAGAATTTTCCTTCTCGACAAACGGGCTCATCGGAGGGTAATTATTTTTTCCTCAGCATACCAAGAGTCCTTGGAAGCTGATTTTATTTCCACTCTTTCAAAATATATATTGTGATGATCACAATTTTTTGGAACGCGTTTGAACCTCCGGAAAGAATTTCCTTCCTCGACAAACTGGCTAATCGGAGGGTAATTTTTTTTTCCTCAGCATACCAAGCGTCCTTGGAAGCTGATTTTATTTCTACTCTTTCAAAATATATATTGTGATGTTCACAATTTTTTGGAACGCGTTTGAACCTCCGGAAAGAATTTTCCTTCTCGACAAACGGGCTCATCGGAGAGTAATTATTTTTTCCTCAGCATACCAAGAGTCCTTGGAAGCTAATTTTTTTCTACTCTTTCAAAATATGTATTGTAATATTCACAATTTTTTGGAACGGGTTTGAACCTCCGGAAAGAATTTTCCTTCTCGACAAACGGGCTCATCGGAGGGTAATTATTTTTTCCTCAGCATATCAAGGGTCCTTGGAAGCTGATTTTATTTCTACTGTTTCAAAATATATATTGCAAGATTCACAATTTTTTGGAAGGCGTTTGAACCTCCGGAAAGAATTTTCTTCTCGACAAACGGGCTCATCGGATGGTGATTATTTTTTCCTGAGCATACTGAGAGTCCTTGGAAGCTGATTTTATTTCTACTCTTTCAAAATATATATTGTGATGTTCACAATATTTTGGAACGCGTTTGAACCTCCAGAAAGAATTTTCTTTCTCGACAAACTGGCTCATCGGAGGTTAATAATTTTTCGTCAGCATACCAATAGTCCTTGGAAGCTGATTTTATTTCTACTCTTTCAAAATATATATTGTGATGTTCACAATTTTTTGGAACGCGTTTGAACCTCCGGAAAGAATTTTCCTTCTCGACAATCTGGCTCATCTGAGGGTCATTATTTTTTTCTCAACATACCAAGAGTCCTTGGAAGCTGATTTTTTTTCCTTCTCTTTCAAAATATATATTGCAATATTCACAATTTTTTGGAACGCGTTTGAACCTCCGGAAAGAATTTTTCTTCTCGACAAACGGGCTCATCGGAGGGTAATTATTTTTTCCTCAGCATACCAAGAGTCCTTGGAAGCTGATTTTATTTCTACTCTTTCAAAATATATATTGTGATGTTCAGAATTTTTCGGAACGCGTTTGAACCTCCGGAAAGAATGTTCTTTCTCGACAAACCGGCTCATCTGAGGGTAATTTTTTTTTTTCTCAACATACCAAGAGTCCTGGGAAGCTGATTTTATTTTTACTCTTTCAAAATATATATTGTGATGTTCACAATTTTTTGGAACGCGTTTGAACCTCCGGAAAGAATTTTCTTTCTCGACAAACTGGCTCATCGGAGGGTAATTATTTTTTCCTCAGCATACCAAGAGCCCTTGGAAGCTGATTTTTTTTCTACTCTTTCAAAATATATATTGTGATGTTCACAATTTTTCAGAACGCGTTTGAACCTCCGGAAAGAATTTTCCTTCTCGACAAACGGGCTCATCGGAGGGTAATTATTTTTTCCTCAGCATATCAAGAGTCCTTGGAAGCTGATTTTACTTCTACTATTACAAAATATATATTTTAATATTCACAATTTTTTGGAACGCGTTTGAACCTCCGGAAAGAATTTTCCTTCTCGACAAAGGGGCTCATCGGAGGGTAATTATTTTTTCCTCAGCATACCAAGAGTCCTTGGAAGCTGATTTTATTTCTACTTTTTCAAAATATATATTGTGATGTTCACAATATTTTGGAACGCGATTGAACCTCCGGAAAGAATTTTTTTTCTCGACAAACTGGCTCATCATAGGTTAATTATTTTTTCGTTAGCATACCAATAGTCCTTGGAAGCTGATTTTATTTCTACTCTTTCAAAATATATATTGTGATGTTCACAATTTTTTGGAACGCGTTTGAACCTCCGGAAAAAATTTTCCTTCTCGACAAACGGGCTCATCGGAGGGTAATTATTTCTTCCTCAGCATACCAAGAGTCCTTGGAAGCTAATTTTATTGTAGTCTTTCAAAATATGTATTGTGAAGTTCTCAATTTTTCAGAACGCGTTTGATCCTCCGGAAAGAATTTTCCTTTTCGACACACTGGCTCATCTGAGGGTAATGATTTTTTTCTTAACATACCAAGAGACCTTGGAAGCTGATTTTATTTCTACTCTTTCAAAATATATATTGTGATGTTCACAATATTTTGGAACGCGTTTGAACCTCCAGAAAGAATTTTCTTTCTCGACAAACTGGCTCATCGGAGGTTAATTATTTTTTCGTCAGCATACCAATAGTCCTTGGAAGCTGATTTTATTTCTACTCTTTCAAAATATATATTGTGATGTTCAGAATTTTTCGGAACGCGTTTGAACCTCCGGAAAGAATTTTCTTTCTCGAAAAACTGGCTCATCGGAGGGTAATTTTTTTTTCCTCAGCATACCAAGAGTCTTTGGAAGCTGATTTTTTTCTACTCTTTCAAAATATATATTGTGATGTTAACAATTTTTCAGAACGCGTTTGAACCTCCGGAAAGAATTTTTCTTCTCGACATACGGACTCATCGGAGGGTAATTATTTTTTCCTCAGCATACCAAGAGTCCTTGGAAGCTGATTTTTTTTCTACTCTTTCAAAATATATATTGTGATGTTCACAATTTT
This sequence comes from Amblyjoppa fuscipennis, assembly GCA_963575735.1. NCBI lineage: Eukaryota > Metazoa > Arthropoda > Insecta > Hymenoptera > Ichneumonidae > Amblyjoppa > Amblyjoppa fuscipennis. The sequence continues at coordinate 6,386,666 of OY754492.1, read as the reverse complement.
TCAGAATGCGTTTGATCCTCCGGAAAGAATTTTCCTTCTCGACAAACGGGCTCATCGGAGGGTAATTATTTTTTCCTCAGCATATCAAGGGTCCTTGGAAGCTGATTTTATTTCTACTGTTTCAAAATATATATTGCAAGATTCACCATTTTTTGGAAGGCGTTTGAACCTCCGGAAAGAATTTTCTTCTCGACAAACGGGCTCATCGGATGGTGATTATTTTTTCCTGAGCATACTGAGAGTCCTTGGAAGCTGATTTTATTTCTACTCTTTCAAAATATATATTGTGATGTTCACAATATTTTGGAACGCGTTTGAACCTCCGGAAAGAATTTTCCTTCTCGACAATCTGGCTCATCTGAGGGTCATTATTTTGTTCTCAACATACCAAGAGTCCTTGGAAGCTGATTTTTTTTCCTTCTCTTTCAAAATATATATTGCAATATTCACAATTTTTTGGAACGCGTTTGAACCTCCGGAAAGAATTTTCCTTCTCGACAAACGGGCTCATCGGAGGGTAATTATTTTTTCCTCAGCATACCAAGAGTCCTTGGAAGCTGATTTTATTTCTCCTCTTTCAAAATATATATTGTGATGTTCAGAATTTTTCGGAACGCGTTTGAACCTCCGGAAAGAATTTTCTTTCTCGAAAAACTGGCTCATCGGAGGGTAATTTTTTTTTCCTCAGCATACCAAGAGTCCTTGGAAGCTGATTTTTTTCTACTCTTTCAAAATATATATTGTGATGTTAACAATTTTTCAGAACGCGTTTGAACCTCCGGAAAGAATTTTCTTCTCGACAAACGGGCTCATCGAATGGTAATTATTTTTTTCTCAACATACCAAGAGACCTTGGAAGCTGATTTTTTTTCTTCTCTTTCAAAATATATATTGTGATGTTCACAATTTTTCAGAACGCGTTTGATCCTCCGGAAAGAATTTTCCTTCTCGACAAAGGGGCTCATCGGAGGGTAATTATTTTTTCCTCAGCATACCAAGAGTCCTTGGAAGCTAATTTTTTTCTACTCTTTCAAAATATATATTGTAATATTTACCATTTTTTGGAACGCGTTTGAACCTCCGGAAAGAATTTTCCTTCTTGACAAACGGGCTCATCGGAGGGTAATTATTTTTTCCTCAGCATACCAAGAGTCCTTGGAAGCTGATTTTATTTCTACTTTTTCAAAATATATATTGTGATGTTCACAATTTTTCAGAACGCGTTTGAACCTCCGGAAAGAATTTTCCTTCTCGACAAACGGGCTCATCGGAGGGTAATTATTTTTTCCTCAGCATATCAAGAGTCCTTGGAAGCTGATTTTACTTCTACTATTACAAAATATATATGTTAATATTCACAATTTTTTGGAACGCGTTTGAACCTCCGGAAAGAATTTTCCTTCTCGACAAAGGGGCTCATCGGAGGGTAATTATTTTTTCCTCAGCATACCAAGAGTCCTTGGAAGCTGATTTTATTTCTACTTTTTCAAAATATATATTGTGATGTTCACAATATTTTGGAACGCGATTGAACCTCCGGAAAGAATTTTTTTTCTCGACAAACTGGCTCATCATAGGTTAATTATTTTTTCGTTAGCATACCAATAGTCCTTGGAAGCTGATTTTATTTCTACTCTTTCAAAATATATATTGTGATGTTCACAATTTTTTGGAACGCGTTTGAACCTCCGGAAAAAATTTTCCTTCTCGACAAACGGGCTCATCGGAGGGTAATTATTTCTTCCTCAGCATACCAAGAGTCCTTGGAAGCTAATTTTTTTGTACTCTTTCAAAATATGTATTGTGAAGTTCTCAATTTTTCAGAACGCGTTTGATCCTCCGGAAAGAATTTTCCTTTTCGACACACTGGCTCATCTGAGGGTAATGATTTTTTTCTCAACATACCAAGAGACCTTGGAAGCTGATTTTTTTTCTTCTCTTTCAAAATATATATTGTGATGTTCACAATTTTTCAGAACGCGTTTGATCCTCCGGAAAGAATTTTCCTTCTCGACAAACGGGCTCATCGGAGGGTAATTATTTTTTCCTCAGCATACCAAGAGTCCTTGGAAGCTGATTTTATTTCTACTCTTTAAAAATATATATTGTGATGTTCAGAATTTTTCGGAACGCGTTTGAACCTGCGGAAAGAATTTTCTTTCTCGAAAAACTGGCTCATCGGAGGGTAATTTTTTTTTCCTCAGCATACCAAGAGTCCTTGGAAGCTGATTTTTTTCTACTCTTTCAAAATATATATTGTGATGTTAACAATTTTTCAGAACGCGTTTGAACCTCCGGAAAGAATTTTTCTTCTCGACAAACGGACTCATCGGAGGGTAATTATTTTTTCCTCAGCATACCAAGAGTCCTTGGAAGCTGATTTTTTTTCTACTCTTTCAAAATATATATTGTGATGTTCACAATTTTTCAGAATGCGTTTGATCCTCCGGAAAGAATTTTCCTTCTCGACAAACGGGCTCATCGGAGGGTAATTATTTTTTCCTCAGCATACCAAGAGTCCTTGGAAGCTGATTTTATTTCCACTCTTTCAAAATATATATTGTGATGATCACAATTTTTTGGAACGCGTTTGAACCTCCGGAAAGAATTTCCTTCCTCGACAAACTGGCTAATCGGAGGGTAATTTTTTTTTCCTCAGCATACCAAGCGTCCTTGGAAGCTGATTTTATTTCTACTCTTTCAAAATATATATTGTGATGTTCACAATTTTTTGGAACGCGTTTGAACCTCCGGAAAGAATTTTCCTTCTCGACAAACGGGCTCATCGGAGAGTAATTATTTTTTCCTCAGCATACCAAGAGTCCTTGGAAGCTGATTTTATTTCTACTCTTTCAAAATATATATTGTGATGTTCACAATATTTTGGAACGCGTTTGAACCTGCAGAAAGAATTTTCTTTCTCGACAAACTGGCTCATCGGAGGTTAATTATTTTTTCGTCAGCATACCAATAGTCCTTGGAAGCTGATTTTATTTCTACTCTTTCAAAATATATATTGTGATGTTCAGAATTTTTCGGAACGCGTTTGAACCTCCGGAAAGAATTTTCTTTCTCGAAAAACTGGCTCATCGGAGGGTAATTTTTTTTTCCTCAGCATACCAAGAGTCCTTGGAAGCTGATTTTTTTCTACTCTTTCAAAATATATATTGTGATGTTAACAATTTTTCAGAATGCGTTTGAACCTCCGAAAAGAATTTTTCTTCTCGACATACGGACTCATCGGAGGGTAATTATTTTTTCCTCAGCATACCAAGAGTCCTTGGAAGCTGATTTTTTTTCTACTCTTTCAAAATATATATTGTGATGTTCACAATTTTTCAGAATGCGTTTGATCCTCCGGAAAGAATTTTCCTTCTCGACAAACGGGCTCATCGGAGGGTAATTATTTTTTCCTCAGCATATCAAGGGTCCTTGGAAGCTGATTTTATTTCTACTGTTTCAAAATATATATTGCAAGATTCACAATTTTTTGGAAGGCGTTTGAACCTCCGGAAAGAATTTTCTTCTCGACAAACGGGCTCATCGGATGGTGATTATTTTTTCCTGAGCATACTGAGAGTCCTTGGAAGCTGATTTTATTTCTACTCTTTCAAAATATATATTGTGATGTTCACAATATTTTGGAACGCGTTTGAACCTCCGGAAAGAATTTTCCTTCTCGACAATCTGGCTCATCTGAGGGTCATTATTTTTTTCTCAACATACCAAGAGTCCTTGGAAGCTGATTTTTTTTCCTTCTCTTTCAAAATATATATTGCAATATTCACAATTTTTTGGAACGCGTTTGAACCTCCGGAAAGAATTTTCCTTCTCGACAAACGGGCTCATCGGAGGGTAATTATTTTTTCCTCAGCATACCAAGAGTCCTTGGAAGCTGATTTTATTTCTCCTCTTTCAAAATATATATTGTGATGTTCAGAATTTTTCGGAACGCGTTTGAACCTCCGGAAAGAATTTTCTTTCTCGAAAAACTGGCTCATCGGAGGGTAATTTTTTTTTCCTCAGCATACCAAGAGTCCTTGGAAGCTGATTTTTTTCTACTCTTTCAAAATATATATTGTGATGTTAACAATTATTCAGAACGCGTTTGAACCTCCGGAAAGAATTTTCTTCTCGACAAACGGGCTCATCGAATGGTAATTATTTTTTTCTCAACATACCAAGAGACCTTGGAAGCTGATTTTTTTTCTTCTCTTTCAAAATATATATTGTGATGTTCACAATTTTTCAGAACGCGTTTGATCCTCCGGAAAGAATTTTCCTTCTCGACAAACGGGCTCATCGGAGGGTAATTATTTTTTCCTCAGCATATCATGAGTCCTTGGAAGCTGATTTTACTTCTACTCTTACAAAATATATATTGTAATATTCACCATTTTTTGGAACGTGTTTGAACCTCCGGAAAGAATTTTTCTTCTCGACAAACGGGCTCATCGGAGGGCAATTATTTCTTCCTCAGCATACCAAGAATCCTTGGAAGCTGATTTTTTTCTACTCTTTCAAAATATAGATTGTGATGTTCACAATTTTTCAGAACGCGTTTGATCCTCCGGAAAGAATTTTCCTTCTCGACAAACGGGCTCATCGGAGGGTAATTATTTTTTCCTCAGCATACCAAGAGTCCTTGGAAACTAATTTTTTTCTACTCTTTCAAAATATATATTGTAATATTCACAATTTTTTGGAACGCGTTTGAACCCCCGGAAAGAATTTTCTTTCTCGACAAACTGGCTCATCTGAGGGTAATTATTTTTTCTCAACATACCAACAGTTCTTGCAAGCTGATTTTTTCTTGTACCCTTTCAAAATATATATTGTGATGTTCACAATTTTTTGGAACGCGTTTGAACCTCCGGAAAGAATCCTCTTTCTCGACAAACTAGCTCATTGGAGGGTAATTATTTTTTCCTCAGCATACCAAGAGCCCTTGGACGCTGATTTTTTTTCTACTCTTCCAAAATATATATTGTGATGTTCTCAATTTTTTGGAACGCGTTTGAACCTCCGGAAAGAATTTTCTTTCTCGACAAACGGGCTCATCGGAGGGTAATTATTTTTTCCTCAGCATACCAAGAGTCCTTCGAAGCTGATTTTATTTCTACTCTTTCAAAATATATATTGTGATGTTCACAATTTTTTGGAACGCGTTTGATCCTCCGGAAAGAACTTTCTTTCTCGACAAACTGGCTCATCTGAGGGTAATTATTTTTTTCTCAACATACCAAGAGTCTTTGGAAGCTGATTTTATTTCTACTCTTTCAAAATATACATTGTGATGTTCACAATTTTTCAGAACGCGTTGATCCTCCGGAAAGAATTTTCCTTCTCGACAAACGGGCTCATCGGAGGGTAATTATTTTTTCCTCAGCATACCAAGAGTCCTTGGAAGCTGATTTTTTTTCTACTCTTTCAAAATATATATTGTGATGTTCACAATTTTTCAGAATGCGTTTGATCCTCCGGAAAGAATTTTCCTTCTCGACAAACGGGCTCATCGGAGGGTAATTATTTTTTCCTCAGCATACCAAGAGTCCTTGGAAGCTGATTTTATTTCCACTCTTTCAAAATATATATTGTGATGATCACAATTTTTTGGAACGCGTTTGAACCTCCGGAAAGAATTTCCTTCCTCGACAAACTGGCTAATCGGAGGGTAATTTTTTTTTCCTCAGCATACCAAGCGTCCTTGGAAGCTGATTTTATTTCTACTCTTTCAAAATATATATTGTGATGTTCACAATTTTTTGGAACGCGTTTGAACCTCCGGAAAGAATTTTCCTTCTCGACAAACGGGCTCATTGGAGAGTAATTATTTTTTCCTCAGCATACCAAGAGTCCTTGGAAGCTAATTTTTTTCTACTCTTTCAAAATATGTATTGTAATATTCACAATTTTTTGGAACGGGTTTGAACCTCCGGAAAGAATTTTCCTTCTCGACAAACGGGCTCATCGGAGGGTAATTATTTTTTCCTCAGCATATCAAGGGTCCTTGGAAGCTGATTTTATTTCTACTGTTTCAAAATATATATTGCAAGATTCACAATTTTTTGGAAGGCGTTTGAACCTCCGGAAAGAATTTTCTTCTCGACAAACGGGCTCATCGGATGGTGATTATTTTTTCCTGAGCATACTGAGAGTCCTTGGAAGCTGATTTTATTTCTACTCTTTCAAAATATATATTGTGATGTTCACAATATTTTGGAACGCGTTTGAACCTCCAGAAAGAATTTTCTTTCTCGACAAACTGGCTCATCGGAGGTTAATTATTTTTTCGTCAGCATACCAATAGTCCTTGGAAGCTGATTTTATTTCTACTCTTTCAAAATATATATTGTGATGTTCACAATTTTTTGGAACGCGTTTGAACCTCCGGAAAGAATTTTCCTTCTCGACAATCTGGCTCATCTGAGGGTCATTATTTTTTTCTCAACATACCAAGAGTCCTTGGAAGCTGATTTTTTTTCCTTCTCTTTCAAAATATATATTGCAATATTCACAATTTTTTGGAACGCGTTTGAACCTCCGGAAAGAATTTTTCTTCTCGACAAACGGGCTCATCGGAGGGTAATTATTTTTTCCTCAGCATACCAAGAGTCCTTGGAAGCTGATTTTATTTCTACTCTTTCAAAATATATATTGTGATGTTCAGAATTTTTCGGAACGCGTTTGAACCTCCGGAAAGAATGTTCTTTCTCGACAAACCGGCTCATCTGAGGGTAATTTTTTTTTTTCTCAACATACCAAGAGTCCTGGGAAGCTGATTTTATTTTTACTCTTTCAAAATATATATTGTGATGTTCACAATTTTTTGGAACGCGTTTGAACCTCCGGAAAGAATTTTCTTTCTCGACAAACTGGCTCATCGGAGGGTAATTATTTTTTCCTCAGCATACCAAGAGCCCTTGGAAGCTGATTTTTTTTCTACTCTTTCAAAATATATATTGTGATGTTCACAATTTTTCAGAACGCGTTTGAACCTCCGGAAAGAATTTTCCTTCTCGACAAACGGGCTCATCGGAGGGTAATTATTTTTTCCTCAGCATATCAAGAGTCCTTGGAAGCTGATTTTACTTCTACTATTACAAAATATATATTTTAATATTCACAATTTTTTGGAACGCGTTTGAACCTCCGGAAAGAATTTTCCTTCTCGACAAAGGGGCTCATCGGAGGGTAATTATTTTTTCCTCAGCATACCAAGAGTCCTTGGAAGCTGATTTTATTTCTACTTTTTCAAAATATATATTGTGATGTTCACAATATTTTGGAACGCGATTGAACCTCCGGAAAGAATTTTTTTTCTCGACAAACTGGCTCATCATAGGTTAATTATTTCTTCCTCAGCATACCAAGAGTCCTTGGAAGCTAATTTTTTTGTAGTCTTTCAAAATATGTATTGTGAAGTTCTCAATTTTTCAGAACGCGTTTGATCCTCCGGAAAGAATTTTCCTTTTCGACACACTGGCTCATCTGAGGGTAATGATTTTTTTCTCAACATACCAAGAGACCTTGGAAGCTGATTTTATTTCTACTCTTTCAAAATATATATTGTGATGTTCACAATATTTTGGAACGCGTTTGAACCTCCAGAAAGAATTTTCTTTCTCGACAAACTGGCTCATCGGAGGTTAATTATTTTTTCGTCAGCATACCAATAGTCCTTGGAAGCTGATTTTATTTCTACTCTTTCAAAATATATATTGTGATGTTCAGAATTTTTCGGAACGCGTTTGAACCTCCGGAAAGAATTTTCTTTCTCGAAAAACTGGCTCATCGGAGGGTAATTATTTTTTCCTCAGCATACCAAGAGTCCTTGGAAGCTGATTTTTTTCTACTCTTTCAAAATATAGATTGTGATGTTCACAATTTTTCAGAACGCGTTTGATCCTCCGGAAAGAATTTTCCTTCTCGACAAACGGGCTCATCGGAGGGTAATTATTTTTTCCTCAGCATACCAAGAGTCCTTGGAAACTAATTTTTTTCTACTCTTTCAAAATATATATTGTAATATTCACAATTTTTTGGAACGCGTTTGAACCCCCGGAAAGAATTTTCTTTCTCGACAAACTGGCTCATCTGAGGGTAATTATTTTTTCTCAACATACCAACAGTTCTTGCAAGCTGATTTTTTCTTGTACCCTTTCAAAATATATATTGTGATGTTCACAATTTTTTGGAACGCGTTTGAACCTCCGGAAAGAATTCTCTTTCTCGACAAACTAGCTCATTGGAGGGTAATTATTTTTTCCTCAGCATACCAAGAGCCCTTGGACGCTGATTTTTTTTCTACTCTTCCAAAATATATACTGTGATGTTCTCAATTTTTTGGAACGCGTTTGAACCTCCGGAAAGAATTTTCTTTCTCGACAAACGGGCTCATCGGAGGGTAATTATTTTTTCCTCAGCATACCAAGAGTCCTTCGAAGCTGATTTTATTTCTACTCTTTCAAAATATATATTGTGATGTTCACAATTTTTTGGAACGCGTTTGATCCTCCGGAAAGAACTTTCTTTCTCGACAAACTGGCTCATCTGAGGGTAATTATTTTTTTCTCAACATACCAAGAGTCTTTGGAAGCTGATTTTATTTCTACTCTTTCAAAATATACATTGTGATGTTCACAATTTTTCAGAACGCGTTGATCCTCCGGAAAGAATTTTCCTTCTCGACAAACGGGCTCATCGGAGGGTAATTATTTTTTCCTCAGCATACCAAGAGTCCTTGGAAGCTGATTTTTTTCTACTCTTTCACAATATATATTCTAATACTCACAATTTTTTGGAACGCGTTTGAACCTCCGGAAAGAATTTTCCTTCTCGACAAACGGGCTCATCGGAGGGTAATTATTTTTTCCTCAGCATACCAAGAGTCCTTGGAAGCTGATTTTATTTCCACTCTTTCAAAATATATATTGTGATGTTCACAATTTTTTGGAACGCGTTTGAACCTCCGGAAATAATTTTCTTTCTCGACAAAGTGGCTCATCGGAGGGTAATTATTTTTTCGTCAGCATACCAATGGTCCTTGGAAGCTGATTTTATTTCTACTATTTCAAAATATATATTGTGATGTTCACAATTTTTGGGAACGCGTTTGAAACTCCGGAAAGAATTTTTCTTCTCGACAAACGGACTCATCGGAGGGTAATTATTTTTTCCTCAGCATACCAAGAGTCGTTGGAAGCTGATTTTTTTTCTACTCTTTCAAAATATATATTGTGATGTTCACAATTTTTCAGAACGCGTTTGATCGTCCGGAAATCCCTTCTCGACAAACGGGCTCATCGGATGGTAATTATCTGTTCCTCAGCATACCAAGAGTCCTTGGAAGCTGATTTTTTTCTACTCTTTCAAAATATATATTGTGATGTTAACAATTTTTCAGAACGCGTTTGAACCTCCGGAAAGAATTTTCTTCTCGACAAACGGGCTCATCGAATGGTAATTATTTTTTTCTCAACATACCAAGAGACCTTGGAAGCTGATTTTTTTTCTTCTCTTTCAAAATATATATTGTGATGTTCACAATTTTTCAGAACGCGTTTGATCCTCCGGAACGAATTTTCCTTCTCGACAAACGGGCTCATCGGAGGGTAATTATTTTTTCCTCAGCATATCATGAGTCCTTGGAAGCTGATTTTACTTCTACTCTTACAAAATATATATTGTAATATTCACCATTTTTTGGAACGTGTTTGAACCTCCGGAAAGAATTTTTCTTCTCGACAAACGGGCTCATCGGAGGGCAATTATTTCTTCCTCAGCATACCAAGAATCCTTGGAAGCTGATTTTTTTTCTACTCTTTCAAAATATAGATTGTGATGTTCACAATTTTTCAGAACGCGTTTGATCCTCCGGAAAGAATTTTCCTTCTCGACAAACGGGCTCATCGGAGGGTAATTATTTTTTCCTCAGCATACCAAGAGTCCTTGGAAACTAATTTTTTTCTACTCTTTCAAAATATATATTGTAATATTCACAATTTTTTGGAACGCGTTTGAACCCCCGGAAAGAATTTTCTTTCTCCACAAACTGGCTCATCTGAGGGTAATTATTTTTTCTCAACATACCAACAGTTCTTGCAAGCTGATTTTTTCTTGTACTCTTTCAAAATATATATTGTGATGTTCACAATTTTTTGGAACGCGTTTGAACCTCCGGAAAGAATTCTCTTTCTCGACAAACTAGCTCATTGGAGGGTAATTATTTTTTCCTCAGCATACCAAGAGCCCTTGGACGCTGATTTTTTTTCTACTCTTCCAAAATATATATTGTGATGTTCTCAATTTTTTGGAACACGTTTGAACCTCCGGAAAGAATTTTCTTTCTCGACAAACGGGCTCATCGGAGGGTAATTATTTTTTCCTCAGCATACCAAGAGTCCTTCGAAGCTGATTTTATTTCTACTCTTTCAAAATATATATTGTGATGTTCACAATTTTTTGGAACGCGTTTGATCCTCCGGAAAGAACTTTCTTTCTCGACAAACTGGCTCATCTGAGGGTAATTATTTTTTTCTCAACATACCAAGAGTCCTTGGAAGCTGATTTTATTTCTACTCTTTCAAAATATACATTGTGATGTTCACAATTTTTCAGAACGCGTTGATCCTCCGGAAAGAATTTTCCTTCTCGACAAACGGGCTCATCGGAGGGTAATTGATTTTTCCTCAGCATACCAAGAGTCCTTGGAAGCTGATTTTTTTCTACTCTTTCACAATATATATTCTAATACTCACAATTTTTTGGAACGCGTTTGAACCTCCGGAAAGAATTTTCCTTCTCGACAAACGGGCTCATCGGAGGGTAATTATTTTTTCCTCAGCATACCAAGAGTCCTTGGAAGCTGATTTTATTTCCACTCTTTCAAAATATATATTGTGATGTTCACAATTTTTTGGAACGCGTTTGAACCTCCGGAAATAATTTTCTTTCTCGACAAACTGGCTCATCGGAGGGTAATTATTTTTTCGTCAGCATACCAATGGTCCTTGGAAGCTGATTTTATTTCTACTATTTCAAAATATATATTGTGATGTTCACAATTTTTGGGAACGCGTTTGAAACTCCGGAAAGAATTTTTCTTCTCGACAAACGGACTCATCGGAGGGTAATTATTTTTTCCTCAGCATACCAAGAGTCGTTGGAAGCTGATTTTTTTTCTACTCTTTCAAAATATATATTGTGATGTTCACAATTTTTCAGAACGCGTTTGATCGTCCGGAAATCCCTTCTCGACAAACGGGCTCATCGGATGGTAATTATCTGTTCCTCAGCATACCAAGAGTCCTTGGAAGCTGATTTTTTTCTACTCTTTCAAAATATATATTGTGATGTTAACAATTTTTCAGAACGCGTTTGAACCTCCGGAAAGAATTTTTCTTCTCGACAAACGGACTCATCGGAGGGTAATTATTTTTTCCTCAGCATACCAAGAGTCCTTGGAAGCTGATTTTTTTTCTACTCTTTCAAAATATATATTGTGATGTTCACAATTTTTCACAATGCGTTTGATCCTCCGGAAAGAATTTTCCTTCTCGACAAACGGGCTCATCGGAGGGTAATTATTTTTTCCTCAGCATACCAAGAGTCCTTGGAAGCTGATTTTATTTCCACTCTTTCAAAATATATATTGTGATGTTCACAATTTTTTGGAACGCGTTTGAACCTCCGGAAAGAATTTCCTTTCTCGACAAACTGGCTAATCGAAGGGTAATTTTTTTTTCCTCAGCATACCAAGAGTCCTTGGAAGCTGATTTTTTTCTACTCTTTCAAAATATATATTGTGATGTTCACAATTTTTCAGAACGCGTTGATCCTCCGGAAAGAATTTTCCTTCCCGACAAACGGGCTCATCGGAGGGTAATTATTTTTTCCTCAGCATACCAAGAGTCCTTGGAAGCTGATTTTTTTCTACTCTTTCAAAATATATATTGTGATGTTCACAATTTTTTGGAACGCGTTTGAACCTCTGGAAAGAATTTCCTTTCTCGACACACTGGCTCATCTGAGGGTAATGATTTTTTTCTCAACATACCAAGAGACCTTGGAAGCTGATTTTTTTTCTTCTCTTTCAAAATATATATTGTCATATTCACAATTTTTTGGAACGCGTTTGAACCTCCGGAAAGAATTTTCCTTCTCGACAAACGGGCTCATCGGAGGGTAATTTTTTTTTCGTCAGCATACCAATAGTCCTTGGAAGCTGATTTTATTTCTACTCTTTCAAAATACATATTGTGATGTTCACCATTTTTTGGAACCCGTTTGAACCTCCGGAAAGAATTTTTCTTCTTGACAAACGGGCTCATCGGAGGGTAATTATTTTTTCCTCAGCATACCAAGAGTCCTTGAAAGCTGATTTTTTTTCTTCTCTTTCAAAATATATATTGTCATGTTCACAATTTTTTGGAACGCGTTTGAACCTCCGGAAAGAATTCTCTTTCTCGACAAACTAGCTCATTGGAGGGTAATTATTTTTTCCTCAGCATACCAAGAGCCCTTGGACGCTGATTTTTTTTCTACTCTTCCAAAATATATATTGTGATGTTCTCAATTTTTTGGAACGCGTTTGAACCTCCGGAAAGAATTTTCTTTCTCGACAAACGGGCTCATCGGAGGGTAATTATTTTTTCCTCAGCATACCAAGAGTCCTTCGAAGCTGATTTTATTTCTACTCTTTCAAAATATATATTGTGATGTTCACAATTTTTTGGAACGCGTTTGATCCTCCGGAAAGAATTTTTCTTCTCGACAAACGGGCTCATCGGAGGGCAATTATTTCTTCCTCAGCATACCAAGAATCCTTGGAAGCTGATTTTTTTTCTACTCTTTCAAAATATAGATTGTGATGTTCACAATTTTTCAGAACGCGTTTGATCCTCCGGAAAAAATTTTCCTTCTCGACAAACGGGCTCATCGGAGGGTAATTATTTTTTCCTCAGCATACCAAGAGTCCTTGGAAACTAATTTTTTTCTACTCTTTCAAAATATATATTGTAATATTCACAATTTTTTGGAACGCGTTTGAACCCCCGGAAAGAATTTTCTTTCTCGACAAACTGGCTCATCTGAGGGTAATTATTTTTTTCGCAACATACCAACAGTTCTTGCAAGCTGATTTTTTCTTGTACTCTTTCAAAATATATATTGTGATGTTCACAATTTTTTGGAACGCGTTTGAACCTCCGGAAAGAATTCTCTTTCTCGACAAACTAGCTCATTGGAGGGTAATTATTTTTTCCTCAGCATACCAAGAGCCCTTGGACGCTGATTTTTTTTCTCCTCTTCCAAAATATATATTGTGATGTTCTCAATTTTTTGGAACGCGTTTGAACCTCCGGAAAGAATTTTCTTTCTCGACAAACGGGCTCATCGGAGGGTAATTATTTTTTCCTCAGCATACCAAGAGTCCTTCGAAGCTGATTTTATTTCTACTCTTTCAAAATATATATTGTGATGTTCACAATTTTTTGGAACGCGTTTGATCCTCCGGAAAGAACTTTCTTTCTCGACAAACTGGCTCATCTGAGGGTAATTATTTTTTTCTCAACATACCAAGAGTCCTTCGAAGCTGATTTTATTTCTACTCTTTCAAAATATATATTGTGATGTTCACAATTTTTTGGAACGCGTTTGATCCTCCGGAAAGAACTTTCTTTCTCGACAAACTGGCTCATCTGAGGGTAATTATTTTTTTCTCAACATACCAAGAGTCCTTGGAAGCTGATTTTATTTCTACTCTATCAAAATATATATTGTGATGTTCACAATTTTTCAGAACGCGTTGATCCTCCGGAAAGAATTTTCCTTCTCGACAAACGGGCTCATCGGAGGGTAATTATTTTTTCCTTAGCATACCAAGAGTCCTTGGAAGCTGATTTTTTTCTACTCTTTCACAATATATATTGTAATACTCACAATTTTTTGGAACGCGTTTGAACCTCCGGAAAGAATTTTCTTTCTCGACAAACGGGCTCATCGGAGGGTAATTATTTTTTCCTCAGCATACCAAGAGTCCTTGGAAGCTGATTTTTTTTCTACTCTTTCAAAATATATACTGTAATGTTCACAATTTTTCAGAACGCGTTTGAACCTCCGGAAAGAATTTTCCTTCTCGACAAACGGGCTCATCGGAGGGTAATTATTTTTTCCTCAGCATATCAAGAGTCCTTGGAAGCTGATTTTACTTCTACTCTTACAAAATATATATTGTAATATTCACCATTTTTTGGAACGCGTTTGAACCTCCGGAAAGAATTTTTCTTCTCGACAAACGGGCTCATCGGAGGGCAATTATTTCTTCCTCAGCATACCAAGAATCCTTGGAAGCTGATTTTTTTTCTACTCTTTCAAAATATAGATTGTGATGTTCACAATTTTTCAGAACGCGTTTGATCCTCCGGAAAAAATTTTCCTTCTCGACAAACGGGCTCATCGGAGGGTAATTATTTTTTCCTCAGCATACCAAGAGTCCTTGGAAACTAATTTTTTTCTACTCTTTCAAAATATATATTGTAATATTCACAATTTTTTGGAACGCGTTTGAACCCCCGGAAAGAATTTTCTTTCTCGACAAACTGGCTCATCTGAGGGTAATTATTTTTTTCGCAACATACCAACAGTTCTGGCAAGCTGATTTTTTCTTGTACTCTTTCAAAATATATATTGTGATGTTCACAATTTTTTGGAACGCGTTTGAACCTCCGGAAAGAATTCTCTTTCTCGACAAACTAGCTCATTGGAGGGTAATTATTTTTTCCTCAGCATACCAAGAGCCCTTGGACGCTGATTTTTTTTCTCCTCTTCCAAAATATATATTGTGATGTTCTCAATTTTTTGGAACGCGTTTGAACCTCCGGAAAGAATTTTCTTTCTCGACAAACGGGCTCATCGGAGGGTAATTATTTTTTCCTCAGCATACCAAGAGTCCTTCGAAGCTGATTTTATTTCTACTCTTTCAAAATATATATTGTGATGTTCACAATTTTTTGGAACGCGTTTGATCCTCCGGAAAGAACTTTCTTTCTCGACAAACTGGCTCATCTGAGGGTAATTATTTTTTTCTCAACATACCAAGAGTCCTTCGAAGCTGATTTTATTTCTACTCTTTCAAAATATATATTGTGATGTTCACAATTTTTTGGAACGCGTTTGATCCTCCGGAAAGAACTTTCTTTCTCGACAAACTGGCTCATCTGAGGGTAATTATTTTTTTCTCAACATACCAAGAGTCCTTGGAAGCTGATTTTATTTCTACTCTATCAAAATATATATTGTGATGTTCACAATTTTTCAGAACGCGTTGATCCTCCGGAAAGAATTTTCCTTCTCGACAAACGGGCTCATCGGAGGGTAATTATTTTTTCCTTAGCATACCAAGAGTCCTTGGAAGCTGATTTTTTTCTACTCTTTCACAATATATATTGTAATACTCACAATTTTTTGGAACGCGTTTGAACCTCCGGAAAGAATTTTCTTTCTCGACAAACGGTCTCATCGGAGGGTAATTATTTTTTCCTCAGCATACCAAGAGTCCTTGGAAGCTGATTTTTTTTCTACTCTTTCAAAATATATACTGTAATGTTCACAATTTTTCAGAACGCGTTTGAACCTCCGGAAAGAATTTTCCTTCTCGACAAACGGGCTCATCGGAGGGTAATTATTCTTTCCTCAGCATACCAAGAGTCCTTGGAAGCTGATTTTATTTCTACTCTTTCAAAATATATATTGTGATGTTCACAATATTTTGGAACGCGTTTGAACCTCCGGAAAGAATTTTCTTTCTCGACAAACTGGCTCATCGGAGGGTAATTATTTTTTCCTCAGCATACCAAGAGCCCTTGGAAGCTGATTTTTTTTCTACTCATTCAAAATATATATTGCAATATTCACAATTTTTTGGAAGGCGTTTGAACCTCCGGAAAGAATTTTCTTCTCGACAAACGGGCTCATCGGATGGTGATTATTTTTTCCTCAGCATACTAAGAGTCCTTGGAAGCTGATTTTATTTCTACTCTTTCAAAATATATATTGTGATGTTGACAATATTTTGGAACGCGTTTGAACCTCCGGAAAGAATTTTCTTTCTCGACAAACTGGCTCATCGTAGGTTAATTATTTTTTCGTCAGCATACCAATAGTCCTTGGAAGCTGATTTTATTTCTACTCTTTCAAAATATATATTGTGATGTTCACAATTTTTTGGAACGCGTTTGAACCTCCGGAAAAAATATTCCTTCTCGACAAACGAGCTCATCGGAGGGTAATTATTTCTTCCTCAGCATACCAAGAGTCCTTGGAAGCTAATTTTTTTGTACTCTTTCAAAATATGTATTGTGAAGTTCTCAATTTTTCAGAACGCGTTTGATCCTCCGGAAAGAATTTTCCTTTTCGACAAACGGGCTCATCGGAGGGTAATTATTCTTTCCTCAGCATACCAAGAGTCCTTGGAAGCTGATTTTATTTCTACTCTTTCAAAATATATATTGTGATGTTCACAATTTTTTGGAACGCGTTTGAACCTCCGGAAAGAATGTTCTTTCTCGACAAACCGGCTCATCTGAGGGTAATTTTTTTTTTTCTCAACATACCAAGAGTCCTTGGAAGCTGATTTTATTTCTACTCTTTCAAAATATATATTGTGATGTTCACAATTTTTTGGAACGCGTTTGAACCTCCGGAAAGAATTTTCTTTCTCGACAAACTGGCTCATCGGAGGGTAATTATTTTTTCCTCAGCATACCAAGAGCCCTTGGAAGCTGATTTTTTTTCTACTCTTTCAAAATATATATTGTGATGTTCACAATTTTTCAGAACGCGTTTGAACCTCCGGAAAGAATTTTCCTTCTCGACAAACGGGCTCATCGGAGGGTAATTATTTTTTCCTCAGCATATCAAGAGTCCTTGGAAGCTGATTTTTTTTTCTACTCTTTCAAAATATATATTGTGATGTTCACAATTTCTTGGAACGCGTTTGAACCTCCGGAAAGAATTTTCTTCTCGACAAACGGGCTCATCGAATGGTAATTTTTTTTTCCTCAGCATACCAAGAGTCCTTGAAAGCTGATTTTTTTTCTACTCTTTCAAAATATATATTGTGATGTTCACAATTTTTCAGAACGCGTTTGATCCTCCGGAAAGAATTTTCCTTCTCGACAAACGGGCTCATCGGAGGGTAATTATTCTTTCCTCAGCATACCAAGAGTCCTTGGAAGCTAATTTTATTTCTACTCTTTCAAAATACATATTGTGATGTTCACAATTTTTTGGAACCCGTTTGAACCTCCAGAAAGAATTTTTCTTCTTGACAAACGGGCTCATCTGAGGGTAATTATTTTTTTCTCAACATACCAACAGTTCTTGCAAGCTGATTTTTTCTTGTACTCTTTCAAAATATATATTGTGATGTTCACAATTTTTTGGAACGCGTTTGAACCTCCGGAAAGAATTCTCTTTCTCGACAAACTAGCTCATTGGAGGGTAATTATTTTTTCCTCAGCATACCAAGAGCCCTTGGACGCTGATTTTTTTTCTACTCTTCCAAAATATATATTGTGATGTTCTCAATTTTTTGGAACGCGTTTGAACCTCCGGAAAGAATTTTCTTTCTCGACAAACGGGCTCATCGGAGGGTAATTATTTTTTCCTCAGCATACCAAGAGTCCTTCGAAGCTGATTTTATTTCTACTCTTTCAAAATATATATTGTGATGTTCACAATTTTTTGGAACGCGTTTGATCCTCCGGAAAGAACTTTCTTTCTCGACAAACTGGCTCATCTGAGGGTAATTATTTTTTTCTCAACATACCAAGAGTCCTTGGAAGCTGATTTTATTTCTACTCTTTCAAAATATATATTGTGATGTTCACAATTTTTCAGAACGCGTTTATCCTCCGGAAAGAATTTTCCTTCCCGACAAACGGGCTCATCGGAGGGTAATTTTTTTTTCGTCAGCATACGAATAGTCCTTGGAAGCTGATTTTATTTCTACTCTTTCAAAATACATATTGTGACGTTCACCATTTTTTGGAACCCGTTTGAACCTCCGGAAAGAATTTTTCTTCTTGACAAACGGGCTCATCGGAGGGTAATTATTTTTTCCGCAGCATACCAAGAGTCCTTGGAAGCTGATTTTTTTTTCTACTGTTTCAAAATATATATTGTGATGTTCACAATTTTTCAGAACGCGTTTGATCCTCCGGAAAGAATTTTCCTTCTCGACAAACGGACTCATCGGAGGGTAATTATTTTTTCCTCAGCATACCAAGAGTCCTTGGAAGCTAATTTTTTTGTACTCTTTCAAAATATATATTGTGATGTTCTCAATTTTTCAGAACGCGTTTGATCCTCCGGAGAGAATTTTCCTTCTCGACAAACGGGCTCATCGGAGGGTAATTATTCTTTCCTCAGCATACCAAGGGTCCTTGGAAGCTGATTTTATTTCTACTCTTTCAAAATATATATTGTGATGTTCACAATTTTTTGGAACGCGTTTGAACCTCCGGAAAGAATTTTCTTTCTCGACAAACCGGCTAATCTGAGGGTAATTATTTTTTCCTCAGCATATCAAGAGTCCTTGGAAGCTGATTTTACTTCTACTCTTACAAAATATATATTGTAATATTCACCATTTTTTGGAACGCGTTTGAACCTCCGGAAAGAATTTTTCTTCTCGACAAACGGGCTCATCGGAGGGCAATTATTTCTTCCTCAGCATACCAAGAATCCTTGGAAGCTGATTTTTTCTCTACTCTTTCAAAATATAGATTGTGATGTTCACAATTCTTCAGAACGCGTTTGATCCTCCGGAAAGAATTTTCCTTCTCGACAAACGGGCTCATCGGAGGGTAATTATTCTTTCCTCAGCATACCAAGAGTCCTTGGAAGCTGATTTTATTTCTACTCTTTCAAAATATATATTGTAATATTCACAATTCTTTGGAACGCGTTTGAACCTCCGGAAAGAATTTTCTTCTCGACAAACGGGCTCATCGAATGGTAATTATTTTTTCCTCAGCATACCAAGAGTCCTTGGAAGCTGATTTTTTTTCTACTCTTTTAAAATATATATTGTGATGTTCACAATTTTTCAGAACGCGTTTGATCCTCCGGAAAGAATTTTCCTTCTCGACGAACGGGCTCATCGGAGGGTAATTATTTTTTCCTCAGCATACCAAGAGTCCTTGGAAGCTGATTTTTTTTCTACTCTTTCAAAATATATATTGTGATGTTCTCAATTTTTTGGAACGCGTTTGAACCTCCGGAAAGAATTTTCTTTCTCGACAAACTAGCTCATCTGAAGGTAATTATTTTTTCCTCAGCATACCAAGAGTCCTTGGAAGCTGATTTTTTTCTACTCTTTTAAAATATATATTGTGATGTTCACAATTTTTTGGAACGCGTTTGAACCTCCGGAAAGAATTTTCTTTCTCGACACACTGGCTCATCTGAGGGTAATGATTTTTTTCTCAACATACCAAGAGACCTTGGAAGCTGATTTTTTTTCTTCTCTTTCAAAATCAATATTGTCATGTTCACAATTTTTTGGAAGGCGTTTGAACCTCCGGAAAGAATTTTCCTTCTCGACAAACGGGCTCATCGGAGGGTCATTATTTTTTCCTCAGCATACCAAGAGTCCTTGGAAGCTGATTTTATTTCTACTTTTTCAAAATATATATTGTGATGTTCACAATATTTTGGAACGCGATTGAACCTCCGGAAAGAATTTTTTTTCTCGACAAACTAGCTCATCGGAGGGTAATTATTTTTTCGTCAGCATACCAATAGTCCTTGGAAGCTGATTTTATTTCTACTCTTTCAAAATATATATTGTGATGTTCACAATTTTTTGGAACGCGTTTGAACCTCCGGAAAGAATTTTTCTTCTCGACAAACGGACTCATCGGAGGGTAATTATTTTTTCCTCAGCATACCAAGAGTCCTTGGAAGCTGATTTTTTTTTACTCTTTCAAAATATATATTGTGATGTTCACAATTTTTCAGAACGCGTTTGATCCTCCGGAAAGAATTTTCCTTCTCGACAAACGGCCTCATCGGAGAGTAATTATTTTTTCCTCAGCATACCAAGAGTCCTTGGAAGCTTATTTTTTTCTACTCTTTCAAAATATGTATTGTAATATTCACAATTTTTTGGAACGGGTTTGAACCTCCGGCAAGAATTTTCCTTCTCGACAAACGGGCTCATCGGAGGGTAATTATTTTTTCCTCAGCATATCAAGGGTCCTTGGAAGCTGATTTTATTTCTACTCGTTCAAAATATATATTGCAATATTCACAATTTTTGGAAGGGGTTTGAACCTCCGGAAAGAATTTTCTTCTCGACAAACTGGCTCATCGGATGGTGATTATTTTTTCCTCAGCATACTAAGAGTCCTTGGAAGCTGATTTTATTTCTACTCTTTCAAAATATATATTGTGATGTTCACAATATTTTGGAACGCGTTTGAACCTCCGGAAAAAATTTTCCTTCTCGACAAACGGGCTCATCGGAGGGTAATTATTTCTTCCTCAGCATATCAAGCGTCCTTGGAAGCTGATTTTTTTTCTACACTTTCAAAATATATATTGTGATGTTCACAATTTTTTGGAACGCGTTTGAACCTCCGGAAAGAATTTTCTTCTCGACAAACGGGCTCATCGTAGGGTAATTATTTCTTCCTCAGCATATCAAGCGTCCTTGGAAGCTGATTTTTTTTCTACTCTTTCAAAATATATATTGTGATGTTCACAATATTTCAGAACGCGTTTGATACTCCGGAAAGAATTTTCCTTCTCGACAGAGTGGCTCATCGGAGGGTAATTATTTTTTTCTCAGCATACCAAGAGTTCTTGGAAGCTGATTTTATTTCTACTCTTTCAAAATATATATTGTGATGTTCACAATTTTTCAGAACGCGTTTGAACCTCCGGAAAGAATTTTCCTTCTCGACAAACGGGCTCATCGGAGGGTAATTATTCTTTCCTCAGCATATCAAGAGTCCTTGGAAGCTGATTTTACTTCTACTATTACAAAATATATATTCTAATATTCACAATTTTTTGGAACGCGTTTGAACCTCCGAAAAGAATTTTCCTTCTCGACAAACGGGCTCATCGGAGAGGAATTATTCTTTCCTAAGCATACCAAGAGTCCTTGGAAGCTGATTTTTTTTCTACTCTTTCAAAATAGATATTGTGATGTTCTCAATTTTTTGGAACGCGTTTGAACCTCCGGAAAGAATTTTCCTTCTCGACAAACGGGCTCATCGGAGGGTAATTATTTTTTCCTCAGCATACCAAGACTGCGTGGAAGCTGATTTTTTCTCTACTCTTTCAAAATATATATTGTGATGGTCACAATTTGTCATCACGCGTTTGATCCTCCGGAAAGAATTTTCCTTCTCGACAAACGGGCTCATCGAAGGGTAATTATTTTTTCCTCAGCATACCAAGAGTCCTTGGAAGCTAATTTTTTTCTACTCTTTCAAAATATATATTGTAATATTCACCATTTTTTGCAACGCGTTTGAACCTCCGGAAAGAATTTTCCTTCTCGACAAACGGGCTCATCGGAGGGTAATTATTTTTTCCTCAGCATAGCAAGAGTCCTTGAAAGCTGATTTTTTTCTACTCTTTCAAAATATATATTGTGATGTTCACAATTTTTCAGAACGCGTTTGATCCTCCGGAAAGAATTTTCCTTCTCGACAAACGGACTCATCGGAGGGTAATTTTTTTTTCCTCAGCATACCAAGAGTCCTTGGAAGCTGATTTTTTTTCTACTCTTTCAAAATATATATTGTGATGTTCACAATTTTTCAGAATGCGTTTGATCCTCCGGAAAGAATTTTCCTTCTCGACAAACGGGCTCATCGGAGGGTAATTATTTTTTCCTCAGCATACCAAGAGTCCTTGGAAGCTGATTTTTATTTCCACTCTTTCAAAATATATATTGTGATGTTCACAATTTTTTGGAACGCGTTTGAACCTCCGGAAAGAATTTCCTTTCTCGACAAACTGGCTAATCGGAGGGTAATTTTTTTTTCCTCAGCATACCAAGAGTCCTTGGAAGCTGATTTTTTTCTACTCTTTTAAAATATATATTGTGATGTTCACAATTTTTCAGAACGCGTTTGATCCTCCGGAAAGAATTTTCCTTCTCGACAAACGGGCTCATCGGAGGGTAATTATTTTTTCCTCAGCATACCAAGAGTCCTTGGAAGCTGATTTTATTTCTACTCTTTCAAAATATATATTGTGATGTTCACAATTTTTTGGAACGCGTTTGAACCTCCGGAAAGAATTTCCTCCCTCGACAAACTGGCTAATCGGAGCGTAATTTTTTTTCCTCAGCATACCAAGAGTCCTTGGAAGCTGATTTTTTTCTACTCTTTCAAAATATATATTGTGATGTTCACAATTTTTCCGAACGCGTTTGATCCTCCGGAAAGAATTTTCCTTCTCGACAAACGGGCTCATCGGAGGGTAATTATTTTTTCCTCAGCATACCAAGAGTCCTTGGAAGCTGATTTTATTTCTACTCTTTCAAAATATATATTGTGATGTTCACAATTTTTTGGAACGCGTTTGAACCTCCGGAAAGAATTTTCTTTCTCGACGAACTGGCTCATCGGAGGGTAATTTTTTTTTCCTCAGCATACCAAGAGTCCTTGGAAGCTGATTTTTTTCTACACTTTCAAAATATATATTGTGATGTTCACAATTTTTCAGAACGCGTTTGATCCTCCGGAAAGAATTTTCTTTCTCGACAAACGGGCTCATCGGAGGGTAATTTTTTTTTCCTCAGCATACGAAGAGTCCTTGGAAGCTGATTTTTTACTACTCTTTCAAAATATATTTTGTGATGTTCACAATTTTTCAGAACGCGTTTGATCCTCCGGAAAAAATTTTCCTTCTCGACAAACGGGCTCATCGGAGAGTAATTATTTTTTCCTCAGCATACCAAGAGTCCTTGGAAGCTAATTTTTTTCTACTCTTTCAAAATATGTATTGTAATATTCACAATTTTTTGGAACGGGTTTGAACCTCCGGAAAAAATTTTCCTTCTCGACAAACGGGCTCATCGGAGGGTAATTATTTTTTCCTCAGCATATCAAGGGTCCTTGGAAGCTGATTTTATTTCTACTGTTTCAAAATATATATTTCAAGATTCACAATTTTTTGGAAGGCGTTTGAACCTCCGGAAAGAATTTTCTTCTCGACAAACGGGCTCATCGGATGGTGATTATTTTTTCCTGAGCATACTGAGAGTCCTTGGAAGCTGATTTTATTTCTACTCTTTCAAAATATATATTGTGATGTTCACAATATTTTGGAACGCGTTTGAACCTCCGGAAAGAATTTTCTTTCTCGACAAACTGGCTCATCGGAGGTTAATTATTTTTTCGTCAGCATACCAATAGTCCTTGGAAGCTGATTTTATTTCTTCTCTTTCAAAATATATATTGCAATATTCACAATTTTTTGGAACGCGTTTGAACCTCCGGAAAGAATTTTCCTTCTCGACAAACGGGCTCATCGGAGGGTAATTATTTTTTCCTTAGCATACCAAGAGTCCTTGGAAGCTGATTTTATTTCTACTCTTTCAAAATATATATTGTGATGTTCAGAATTTTTCGGAACGCGTTTGAACCTCCGGAAAGAATTTTCTTTCTCGAAAAACTGGCTCATCGGAGGGTAATTTTTTTTTCCTCAGCATACCAAGAGTCCTTGGAAGCTGATTTTTTTCTACTCTTTCAAAATATATATTGTGATGTTAACAATTTTTCAGAACGCGTTTGAACCTCCGGAAAGAATTTTTCTTCTCGACAAACGGACTCATCGGAGGGTAATTATTCTTTCTTCAGCATACCAAGAGTCCTTGGAAGCTGATTTTATTTCCACTCTTTCAAAATATATATTGTGATGTTCACAATTTTTTGGAACGCGTTTGAACCTCCGGAAAGAATTTCCTTTCTCGACAAACTGGCTAATCGGAGGGTAATTTTTTTTTCCTCAGCATACCAAGAGTCCTTGGAAGCTGATTTTTTTCTACTCTTTTAAAATATATATTGTGATGTTCACAATTTTTCAGAACGCGTTTGATCCTCCGGAAAGAATTTTCCTTCTCGACAAACGGGCTCATCGGAGGGTAATTATTTTTTCCTCAGCATACCAAGAGTCCTTGGAAGCTGATTTTATTTCTACTCTTTCAAAATATATATTGTGATGTTCACAATTTTTTGGAACGCGTTTGAACCTCTGGAAAGAATTTCCTCCCTCGACAAACTGGCTAATCGGAGGGTAATTTTTTTTCCTCAGCATACCAAGAGTCCTTGGAAGCTGATTTTTTTCTACTCTTTCAAAATATATATTGTGATGTTCACAATTTTTCCGAACGCGTTTGATCCTCCGGAAAGAATTTTCCATCTCGACAAACGGGCTCATCGGAGGGTAATTATTTTTTCCTCAGCATACCAAGAGTCCTTGGAAGCTGATTTTATTTCTACTCTTTCAAAATATATATTGTGATGTTCACAATTTTTTGGAACGCGTTTGAACCTCCGGAAAGAATTTTCCTTCTCGACAAACGGGCTCATCGGAGGGTAATTATTTTTTCCTCAGCATACCAAGAGTCCTTGGAAGCTGATTTTATTTCTACTCTTTCAAAATATATATTGTGATGTTCAGAATTTTTCGGAACGCGTTTGAACCTCCGGAAAGAATTTTCTTTCTCGAAAAACTGGCTCATCGGAGGGTAATTTTTTTTTCCTCAGCATACCAAGAGTCCTTGGAAGCTGATTTTTTTCTACTCTTTCAAAATATATATTGTGATGTTAACAATTTTTCAGAACGCGTTTGAACCTCCGGAAAGAATTTTTCTTCTCGACAAACGGACTCATCGGAGGGTAATTATTCTTTCTTCAGCATACCAAGAGTCCTTGGAAGCTGATTTTATTTCCACTCTTTCAAAATATATATTGTGATGTTCACAATTTTTTGGAACGCGTTTGAACCTCCGGAAAGAATTTCCTTTCTCGACAAACTGGCTAATCGGAGGGTAATTTTTTTTTCCTCAGCATACCAAGAGTCCTTGGAAGCTGATTTTTTTCTACTCTTTTAAAATATATATTGTGATGTTCACAATTTTTCAGAACGCGTTTGATCCTCCGGAAAGAATTTTCCTTCTCGACAAACGGGCTCATCGGAGGGTAATTATTTTTTCCTCAGCATACCAAGAGTCCTTGGAAGCTGATTTTATTTCTACTCTTTCAAAATATATATTGTGATGTTCACAATTTTTTGGAACGCGTTTGAACCTCTGGAAAGAATTTCCTCCCTCGACAAACTGGCTAATCGGAGGGTAATTTTTTTTCCTCAGCATACCAAGAGTCCTTGGAAGCTGATTTTTTTCTACTCTTTCAAAATATATATTGTGATGTTCACAATTTTTCCGAACGCCTTTGATCCTCCGGAAAGAATTTTCCTTCTCGACAAACGGGCTCATCGGAGGGTAATTATTTTTTCCTCAGCATACCAAGAGTCCTTGGAAGCTGATTTTATTTCTACTCTTTCAAAATATATATTGTGATGTTCACAATTTTTTGGAACGCGTTTGAACCTCCGGAAAGAATTTTCTTTCTCGACGAACTGGCTCATCGGAGGGTAATTTTTTTTTCCTCAGCATACCAAGAGTCCTTGGAAGCTGATTTTTTTCTACACTTTCAAAATATATATTGTGATGTTCACAATTTTTCAGAAGGCGTTTGAACCTCCGGAAAGAATTTTCTTTCTCGACAAACTAGCTCATCTGAGGGTAATTTTTTTTTTCTCAACATACCAAAAGTTCTCGGAAGCTGATTTTATTTCTACTCTTTCAAAATATATATTGTGATGTTCACAATTTTTTGGAACGCGTTTGAACCTCCGGAAAGAATGTTCTTTCTCGACAAACCGGCTCATCTGAGGGTAATTTTTGTTTTCTCAACATACCAAGTGTCCTTGGAAGCTGATTTTATTTCTACTCTTTCAAAATATATATTGTGATGTTAACAATTATTTGGAACGCGTTTGAACCTCCGGAAAGAATTTTCTTTCTCGACAAACTGGCTCATCGGAGGGTAATTATTTTTTCCTCAGCATACCAAGAGCCCTTGGAAGCTGATTTTTTTTCTACTCTTTCAAAATATATATTGTGATGTTCACAATTTTTTAGAACGCGTTTGAACCTCCGGAAAGAATTTTCCTTCTCGACAAACGGGCTCATCGGAGGGTAATTATTTTTTCCTCAGCATATCAAGAGTCCTTGGAAGCTGATTTTACTTCTACTATTACAAAATATATATTGTGATGTTCACAATTTTTTGGAACGCGTTTGAACCTCCGGAAAGAATTTTCTTTCTCGACAAACTATCTCATCTGAGGGTAATTTTTTTTTTCTCAACATACCAAAAGTTCTCGGAAGCTGATTTTATTTCTACTCTTTCAAAATATATATTGTGATGTTCACAATTTTTCAGAACGCGTTTGATCGTCCGGAAAGAATTTTCCTTCTCGACAAACGGACTCATCGGAGGGTAATTATTTTTTCCTCAGCATACCAAGAGTCCTTGGAAGCTAATTTTTTTGTACTCTTTCAAAATATGTATTGTGATGTTCTCAATTTTTCAGAACGCGTTTGATCCTCCGGAAAGAATTTTCCTTCTCGACAAACGGGCTCATCGGAGGGTAATTATTCTTTCCTCAGCATACCAAGAGTCCTTGGAAGCTGATTTTATTTTTACTCTTTCAAAATATATATTGTGATGGTCACAATTTTTTGGAACCCGTTTGAACCTCCGGAAAGAATTTTCTTTCTCGAAAAACTGGCTCATCGGAGGGTAATTATTTTTTCCTCAGCATACCAAGAGTCCTTGGAAGCTGATTTTATTTCTACTCTTTAAAAATATATATTGTCATGTTCAGAATTTTTCGGAACGCGTTTGAACCTCCGGAAAGAATTTTCTTTCTCGAAAAACTGGCTCATCGGAGGGTAATTTTTTTTTTCAGCATACTAAGAGTCCTTGTAAGCTGATTTTTTTCTACTCTTTCAAAATATATATTGTGATGTTAACAATTTTTCAGAATGCGTTTGATCCTCCGGAAAGAATTTTCCTTCTCGACAAACGGGCTCATCGGAGGGTAATTATTTTTTCCTCAGCATACCAAGAGTCCTTGGAAGCTGATTTTTTTTCTTCTCTTTCAAAATATATATTGCAATATTCACAATTTTTTGGAACGCGTTTGAACCTCCGGAAAGAATTTTCCTTCTCGACAAACGGGCTCATCGGAGGGTAATTATTTTTTCCTCAACATACCAAGAGTCCTTGGAAGCTGATTTTATTTCTACTCTTTCAAAATATATATTGTGATGTTCACAATTTTTCAGAATGCGTTTGATCCTCCGGAAAGAATTTTCCTTCTCGACAAACGGGCTCATCGGAGGGTAATTATTTTTTCCTCAGCATACCAAGAGTCCTTGGAAGCTGATTTTATTTCCACTCTTTCAAAATATATATTGTGATGTTCACAATTTTTTGGAACGCGTTTGAACCTCCGGAAAGAATTTCCTTTCTCGACAAACTGGCTAATCGGAGGGTAATTTTTTTTTCCTCAGCATACCAAGAGTCCTTGGAAGCTGATTTTTTTCTACTCTTTTAAAATATATATTGTGATGTTCACAATTTTTCAGAACGCGTTTGATCCTCCGAAAAGAATTTTCCTTCTCGACAAACGGGCTCATCGGAGGGTAATTATTTTTTCCTCAGCATACCAAGAGTCCTTGGAAGCTGATTTTATTTCTACTCTTTCAAAATATATATTGTGATGTTCGCAATTTTTTGGAACGCGTTTGAACCTCCGGAAAGAATTTCCTCCCTCGACAAACTGGCTAATCGGAGGGTAATTTTTTTTCCTCAGCATACCAAGAGTCCTTGGAAGCTGATTTTTTTCTACTCTTTCAAAATATATATTGTGATGTTCACAATTTTTCCGAACGCGTTTGATCCTCCGGAAAGAATTTTCCTTCTCGACAAACGGGCTCATCGGAGGGTAATTATTTTTTCCTCAGCATACCAAGAGTCCTTGGAAGCTGATTTTATTTCTACTCTTTCAAAATATATATTGTGATGTTCACAATTTTTTGGAACGCGTTTGAACCTCCGGAAAGAATTTTCTTTCTCGACGAACTGGCTCATCGGAGGGTAATTTTTTTTTCCTCAGCATACCAAGAGTCCTTGGAAGCTAATTTTTTTCTACACTTTCAAAATATATATTGTAATATTCACAATTTTTCGGAACGCGTTTAAACCTCCGGAAAGAATTTTCTTCTCGACAAACGGGCTCATCGGAGGGTAATTATTTTTTCCGCAGCATATCAAGAGTCCTTGGAAGCTGATTTTATTTCTACTCATTCAAAATATATATTGTAATCTTCACAATTCTTTGGAACGCGTTTGAACCTCCGGAAAGAATTTCCTTTCTCGACAAACTGGCTAATCGGAGGGTAATTTTTTTTTCCTCAGCATACCAAGAGTCCTTGGAAGCTGATTTTTTTCTACTCTTTTAAAATATATATTGTGATGTTCACAATTTTTCAGAACGCGTTTGATCCTCCGAAAAGAATTTTCCTTCTCGACAAACGGGCTCATCGGAGGGTAATTATTTTTTCCTCAGCATACCAAGAGTCCTTGGAAGCTGATTTTATTTCTACTCTTTCGAAATATATATTGTGATGTTCACAATTTTTTGGAACGCGTTTGAACCTCCGGAAAGAATTTTTCTTCTCGACAAACGGGCTCATCGGAGGGTTATATATTTTTTCCTCAGCATACCAAGAGTTCTTGGAAGCTGATTTTCTTACTAGTCTTTCAAAATATATATTGTGATATTCTCAATTTTTTGGAACGCGTTTGAACCTCCGGAAAGAATTTTCTTTCTCGACAAACTAGCTCATCTGAGGGTAATTTTTTTTTTCTCAACATACCAAAAGTTCTCGGAAGCTGATTTTATTTCTACTCTTTCAAAATATATATTGTGATGTTCACAATTTTTTGGAACGCGTTTGAACCTCCGGAAAGAATGTTCTTTCTCGACAAACCGGCTCATCTGAGGGTAATTTTTGTTTTCTCAACATACCAAGAGTCCTTGGAAGCTGATTTTATTTCTACTCTTTCAAAATATATATTGTGATGTTAACAATTATTTGGAACGCGTTTGAACCTCCGGAAAGAATTTTCTTTCTCGACAAACTGGCTCATCGGAGGGTAATTATTTTTTCCTCAGCATACCAAGAGCCCTTGGAAGCTGATTTTTTTTCTACTCTTTCAAAATATATATTGTGATGTTCACAATTTTTCAGAACGCGTTTGAACTTCCGGAAAGAATTTTCCTTCTCGACAAACGGGCTCATCGGAGGGTAATTATTTTTTCCTCAGCATATCAAGAGTCCTTGGAAGCTGATTTTACTTCTACTATTACAAAATATATATTGTGATGTTCACAATTTTTTGGAACGCGTTTGAACCTCCGGAAAGAATTTTCTTTCTCGACAAACTATCTCATCTGAGGGTAATTTTTTTTTTCTCAACATACCAAAAGTTCTCGGAAGCTGATTTTATTTCTACTCTTTCAAAATATATATTGTGATGTTCACAATTTTTCAGAACGCGTTTGATCGTCCGGAAAGAATTTTCCTTCTCGACAAACGGACTCATCGGAGGGTAATTATTTTTTCCTCAGCATACCAAGAGTCCTTGGATGCTAATTTTTTTGTACTCTTTCAAAATATGTATTGTGATGTTCTCAATTTTTCAGAACGCGTTTGATCCTCCGGAAAGAATTTTCCTTCTCGACAAACGGGCTCATCGGAGGGTAATTTTTTTTTCCTCAGCATACCAAGAGTCCTTGGAAGCTGATTTTTTTTCTACTCTTTCAAAATATATATTGTGATGTTCACAATTTTTCAGAATGCGTTTGATCCTCCGGAAAGAATTTTCCTTCTCGACAAACGGGCTCATCGGAGGGTAATTATTTTTTCCTCAGCATACCAAGAGTCCTTGGAAGCTGATTTTATTTCCACTCTTTCAAAATATATATTGTGATGTTCACAATTTTTTGGAACGCGTTTGAACCTCCGGAAAGAATTTCCTTTCTCGACAAACTGGCTAATCGGAGGGTAATTTTTTTTTCCTCAGCATACCAAGAGTCCTTGGAAGCTGATTTTTTTCTACTCTTTTAAAATATATATTGTGATGTTCACAATTTTTCAGAACGCGTTTGATCCTCCGGAAAGAATTTTCCTTCTCGACAAACGGGCTCATCGGAGGGTAATTATTTTTTCCTCAGCATACCAAGAGTCCTTGGAAGCTGATTTTATTTCTACTCTTTCAAAATATATATTATGATGTTCGCAATTTTTTGGAACGCGTTTGAACCTCCGGAAAGAATTTCCTCCCTCGACAAACTGGCTAATCGGAGGGTAATTTTTTTTCCTCAGCATACCAAGAGTCCTTGGAAGCTGATTTTTTTCTACTCTTTCAAAATATATATTGTGATGTTCACAATTTTTCCGAACGCGTTTGATCCTCCGGAAAGAATTTTCCTTCTCGACAAACGGGCTCATCGGAGGGTAATTATTTTTTCCTCAGCATACCAAGAGTCCTTGGAAGCTGATTTTATTTCTACTCTTTCAAAATATATATTGTGATGTTCACAATTTTTTGGAACGCGTTTGAACCTCCGGAAAGAATTTTCTTTCTCGACGAACTGGCTCATCGGAGGGTAATTTTTTTTTCCTCAGCATACCAAGAGTCCTTGGAAGCTAATTTTTTTCTACACTTTCAAAATATATATTGTAATATTCACAATTTTTCAGAACGCGTTTAAACCTCCGGAAAGAATTTTCTTCTCGACAAACGGGCTCATCGGAGGGTAATTATTTTTTCCGCAGCATATCAAGAGTCCTTGGAAGCTGATTTTATTTCTACTCTTTCAAAATATATATTGTAATCTTCACAATTCTTTGGAACGCGTTTGAACCTCCGGAAAGAATTTTCTTCTCGACAAACGGGCTCATCGAATGGTAATTATTTTTTCCTCAGCATACCAAGAGTCCTTGGAAGCTGATTTTTTTTCTACTCTTTTAAAATATATATTGTGATGTTCACAATTTTTCAGAACGCGTTTGATCCTCCGGAAAGAATTTTCCTTCTCGACAAACGGGCTCATCGGAGGGTAATTAGTTTTTCCTCAGCATACCAAGAGTCCTTGGAAGCTGATTTTATTTCTACTCTTTCAAAATATATATTGTGATGTTCACAATTTTTTGGAACGCGTTTGAACCTCCGGAAAGAATTTTTCTTCTCGACAAACGGGCTCATCGGAGGGTTATATATTTTTTCCTCAGCATACCAAGAGTTCTTGGAAGCTGATTTTCTTACTAGTCTTTCAAAATATATATTGTGATATTCTCAATTTTTTGGAACGCGTTTGAACCTCCGGAAAGAATTTTCTTTCTCGACAAACTAGCTCATCTGAGGGTAATTTTTTTTTTCTCAACATACCAAAAGTTCTCGGAAGCTGATTTTATTTCTACTCTTTCAAAATATATATTGTGATGTTCACAATTATTTGGAACGCGTTTGAACCTCCGGAAAGAATTTTCTTTCTCGACAAACTGGCTCATCGGAGGGTAATTATTTTTTCCTCAGCATACCAAGAGCCCTTGGAAGCTGATTTTTTTTCTACTCTTTCAAAATATATATTGTGATGTTCACAATTTTTCAGAACGCGTTTGAACCTCCGGAAAGAATTTTCCTTCTCGACAAACGGGCTCATCGGAGGGTAATTATTTTTTCCTCAGCATATCAAGAGTCCTTGGAAGCTGATTTTACTTCTACTATTACAAAATATATATTGTGATGTTCACAATTTTTTGGAACGCGTTTGAACCTCCGGAAAGAATTTTCTTTCTCGACAAACTATCTCATCTGAGGGTAATTTTTTTTTTCTCAACATACCAAAAGTTCTCGGAAGCTGATTTTATTTCTACTCTTTCAAAATATATATTGTGATGTTCACAATTTTTCAGAACGCGTTTGATCGTCCGGAAAGAATTTTCCTTCTCGACAAACGGACTCATCGGAGGGTAATTATTTTTTCCTCAGCATACCAAGAGTCCTTGGATGCTAATTTTTTTGTACTCTTTCAAAATATGTATTGTGATGTTCTCAATTTTTCAGAACGCGTTTGATCCTCCGGAAAGAATTTTCCTTCTCGACAAACGGGCTCATCGGAGGGTAATTATTCTTTCCTCAGCATACCAAGAGTCCTTGGAAGCTGATTTTATTTTTACTCTTTCAAAATATATATTGTGATGGTCACAATTTTTTGGAACCCGTTTGAACCTCCGGAAAGAATTTTCTTTCTCGAAAAACTGGCTCATCAGAGGGTAATTATTTTTTCCTCAGCATACCAAGAGTCCTTGGAAGCTGATTTTATTTCTACTCTTTAAAAATATATATTGTGATGTTCAGAATTTTTCGGAACGCGTTTGAACCTCCGGAAAGAATTTTCTTTCTCGAAAAACTGGCTCATCGGAGGGTAATTTTTTTTTCCTCAGCATACTAAGAGTCCTTGGAAGCTGATTTTTTTCTACTCTTTCAAAATATATATTGTGATGTTAACAATTTTTCAGAATGCGTTTGATCCTCCGGAAAGAATTTTCCTTCTCGACAAACGGGCTCATCGGAGGGTAATTATTTTTTCCTCAGCATACCAAGAGTCCTTGGAAGCTGATTTTTTTTCTTCTCTTTCAAAATATATATTGCAATATTCACAATTTTTTGGAACGCGTTTGAACCTCCGGAAAGAATTTTCCTTCTCGACAAACGGGCTCATCGGAGGGTAATTATTTTTTCCTCAACATACCAAGAGTCCTTGGAAGCTGATTTTATTTCTATTCTTTCAAAATATATATTGTGATGTTCAGAATTTTTCGGAACGCGTTTGAACCTCCGGAAAGAATTTTCTTTCTCGAAAAACTGGCTCATCGGAGGGTAATTTTTTTTTCCTTAGCATACCAAGAGTCTTTGGAAGCTGATTTTTTTCTACTCTTTCAAAATATATATTGTGATGTTAACAATTTTTCAGAACGCGTTTGAACCTCCGGAAAGAATTTTTCTTCTCGACAAACGGACTCATCGGAGGGTAATTTTTTTTTCCTCAGCATACCAAGAGTCCTTGGAAGCTGATTTTTTTTCTACTCTTTCAAAATATATATTGTGATGTTCACAATTTTTCAGAATGCGTTTGATCCTCCGGAAAGAATTTTCCTTCTCGACAAACGGGCTCATTGGAGGGTAATTATTTTTTCCTCAGCATACCAAGAGTCCTTGGAAGCTGATTTTTATTTCCACTCTTTCAAAATATATATTGTGATGTTCACAATTTTTTGGAACGCGTTTGAACCTCCGGAAAGAATTTCCTTTCTCGACAAACTGGCTAATCGGAGGGTAATTTTTTTTTCCTCAGCATACCAAGAGTCCTTGGAAGCTGATTTTTTTCTACTCTTTTAAAATATATATTGTGATGTTCACAATTTTTCAGAACGCGTTTGATCCTCCGGAAAGAATTTTCCTTCTCGACAAACGGGCTCATCGGAGGGTAATTATTTTTTCCTCAGCATACCAAGAGTCCTTGGAAGCTGATTTTATTTCTACTCTTTCAAAATATATATTGTGATGTTCACAATTTTTTGGAACGCGTTTGAACCTCCGGAAAGAATTTCCTCCCTCGACAAACTGGCTAATCGGAGCGTAATTTTTTTTCCTCAGCATACCAAGAGTCCTTGGAAGCTGATTTTTTTCTACTCTTTCAAAATATATATTGTGATGTTCACAATTTTTCCGAACGCGTTTGATCCTCCGGAAAGAATTTTCCTTCTCGACAAACGGGCTCATCGGAGGGTAATTATTTTTTCCTCAGCATACCAAGAGTCCTTGGAAGCTGATTTTATTTCTACTCTTTCAAAATATATATTGTGATGTTCACAATTTTTTGGAACGCGTTTGAACCTCCGGAAAGAATTTTCTTTCTCGACGAACTGGCTCATCGGAGGGTAATTTTTTTTTCCTCAGCATACCAAGAGTCCTTGGAAGCTGATTTTTTTCTACACTTTCAAAATATATATTGTGATGTTCACAATTTTTCAGAACGCGTTTGATCCTCCGGAAAGAATTTTCTTTCTCGACCAACGGGCTCATCGGAGGGTAATTTTTTTTTCCTCAGCATACGAAGAGTCCTTGGAAGCTGATTTTTTTCTACTCTTTCAAAATATATTTTGTGATGTTCACAATTTTTCAGAACGCGTTTGATCCTCCGGAAAAAATTTTCCTTCTCGACAAACGGGCTCATCGGAGAGTAATTATTTTTTCCTCAGCATACCAAGAGTCCTTGGAAGCTAATTTTTTTCTACTCTTTCAAAATATGTATTGTAATATTCACAATTTTTTGGAACGGGTTTGAACCTCCGGAAAAAATTTTCCTTCTCGACAAACGGGCTCATCGGAGGGTAATTATTTTTTCCTCAGCATATCAAGGGTCCTTGGAAGCTGATTTTATTTCTACTGTTTCAAAATATATATTTCAAGATTCACAATTTTTTGGAAGGCGTTTGAACCTCCGGAAAGAATTTTCTTCTCGACAAACGGGCTCATCGGATGGTGATTATTTTTTCCTGAGCATACTGAGAGTCCTTGGAAGCTGATTTTATTTCTACTCTTTCAAAATATATATTGTGATGTTCACAATATTTTGGAACGCGTTTGAACCTCCGGAAAGAATTTTCTTTCTCGACAAACTGGCTCATCGGAGGTTAATTATTTTTTCGTCAGCATACCAATAGTCCTTGGAAGCTGATTTTATTTCTTCTCTTTCAAAATATATATTGCAATATTCACAATTTTTTGGAACGCGTTTGAACCTCCGGAAAGAATTTTCCTTCTCGACAAACGGGCTCATCGGAGGGTAATTATTTTTTCCTCAGCATACCAAGAGTCCTTGGAAGCTGATTTTATTTCTACTCTTTCAAAATATATATTGTGATGTTCAGAATTTTTCGGAACGCGTTTGAACCTCCGGAAAGAATTTTCTTTCTCGAAAAACTGGCTCATCGGAGGGTAATTTTTTTTTCCTCAGCATACCAAGAGTCCTTGGAAGCTGATTTTTTTCTACTCTTTCAAAATATATATTGTGATGTTAACAATTTTTCAGAACGCGTTTGAACCTCCGGAAAGAATTTTTCTTCTCGACAAACGGACTCATCGGAGGGTAATTATTCTTTCTTCAGCATACCAAGAGTCCTTGGAAGCTGATTTTATTTCCACTCTTTCAAAATATATATTGTGATGTTCACAATTTTTTGGAACGCGTTTGAACCTCCGGAAAGAATTTCCTTTCTCGACAAACTGGCTAATCGGAGGGTAATTTTTTTTTCCTCAGCATACCAAGAGTCCTTGGAAGCTGATTTTTTTCTACTCTTTTAAAATATATATTGTGATGTTCACAATTTTTCAGAACGCGTTTGATCCTCCGGAAAGAATTTTCCTTCTCGACAAACGGGCTCATCGGAGGGTAATTATTTTTTCCTCAGCATACCAAGAGTCCTTGGAAGCTGATTTTATTTCTACTCTTTCAAAATATATATTGTGATGTTCACAATTTTTTGGAACGCGTTTGAACCTCTGGAAAGAATTTCCTCCCTCGACAAACTGGCTAATCGGAGGGTAATTTTTTTTCCTCAGCATACCAAGAGTCCTTGGAAGCTGATTTTTTTCTACTCTTTCAAAATATATATTGTGATGTTCACAATTTTTCCGAACGCGTTTGATCCTCCGGAAAGAATTTTCCTTCTCGACAAACGGGCTCATCGGAGGGTAATTATTTTTTCCTCAGCATACCAAGAGTCCTTGGAAGCTGATTTTATTTCTACTCTTTCAAAATATATATTGTGATGTTCACAATTTTTTGGAACGCGTTTGAACCTCCGGAAAGAATTTTCCTTCTCGACAAACGGGCTCATCGGAGGGTAATTATTTTTTCCTCAGCATACCAAGAGTCCTTGGAAGCTGATTTTATTTCTACTCTTTCAAAATATATATTGTGATGTTCAGAATTTTTCGGAACGCGTTTGAACCTCCGGAAAGAATTTTCTTTCTCGAAAAACTGGCTCATCGGAGGGTAATTTTTTTTTCCTCAGCATACCAAGAGTCCTTGGAAGCTGATTTTTTTCTACTCTTTCAAAATATATATTGTGATGTTAACAATTTTTCAGAACGCGTTTGAACCTCCGGAAAGAATTTTTCTTCTCGACAAACGGACTCATCGGAGGGTAATTATTCTTTCTTCAGCATACCAAGAGTCCTTGGAAGCTGATTTTATTTCCACTCTTTCAAAATATATATTGTGATGTTCACAATTTTTTGGAACGCGTTTGAACCTCCGGAAAGAATTTCCTTTCTCGACAAACTGGCTAATCGGAGGGTAATTTTTTTTTCCTCAGCATACCAAGAGTCCTTGGAAGCTGATTTTTTTCTACTCTTTTAAAATATATATTGTGATGTTCACAATTTTTCAGAACGCGTTTGATCCTCCGGAAAGAATTTTCCTTCTCGACAAACGGGCTCATCGGAGGGTAATTATTTTTTCCTCAGCATACCAAGAGTCCTTGGAAGCTGATTTTATTTCTACTCTTTCAAAATATATATTGTGATGTTCACAATTTTTTGGAACGCGTTTGAACCTCTGGAAAGAATTTCCTCCCTCGACAAACTGGCTAATCGGAGGGTAATTTTTTTTCCTCAGCATACCAAGAGTCCTTGGAAGCTGATTTTTTTCTACTCTTTCAAAATATATATTGTGATGTTCACAATTTTTCCGAACGCCTTTGATCCTCCGGAAAGAATTTTCCTTCTCGACAAACGGGCTCATCGGAGGGTAATTATTTTTTCCTCAGCATACCAAGAGTCCTTGGAAGCTGATTTTATTTCTACTCTTTCAAAATATATATTGTGATGTTCACAATTTTTTGGAACGCGTTTGAACCTCCGGAAAGAATTTTCTTTCTCGACGAACTGGCTCATCGGAGGGTAATTTTTTTTTCCTCAGCATACCAAGAGTCCTTGGAAGCTGATTTTTTTCTACACTTTCAAAATATATATTGTGATGTTCACAATTTTTCAGAAGGCGTTTGAACCTCCGGAAAGAATTTTCTTTCTCGACAAACTAGCTCATCTGAGGGTAATTTTTTTTTTCTCAACATACCAAAAGTTCTCGGAAGCTGATTTTATTTCTACTCTTTCAAAATATATATTGTGATGTTCACAATTTTTTGGAACGCGTTTGAACCTCCGGAAAGAATGTTCTTTCTCGACAAACCGGCTCATCTGAGGGTAATTTTTGTTTTCTCAACATACCAAGTGTCCTTGGAAGCTGATTTTATTTCTACTCTTTCAAAATATATATTGTGATGTTAACAATTATTTGGAACGCGTTTGAACCTCCGGAAAGAATTTTCTTTCTCGACAAACTGGCTCATCGGAGGGTAATTATTTTTTCCTCAGCATACCAAGAGCCCTTGGAAGCTGATTTTTTTTCTACTCTTTCAAAATATATATTGTGATGTTCACAATTTTTTAGAACGCGTTTGAACCTCCGGAAAGAATTTTCCTTCTCGACAAACGGGCTCATCGGAGGGTAATTATTTTTTCCTCAGCATATCAAGAGTCCTTGGAAGCTGATTTTACTTCTACTATTACAAAATATATATTGTGATGTTCACAATTTTTTGGAACGCGTTTGAACCTCCGGAAAGAATTTTCTTTCTCGACAAACTATCTCATCTGAGGGTAATTTTTTTTTTCTCAACATACCAAAAGTTCTCGGAAGCTGATTTTATTTCTACTCTTTCAAAATATATATTGTGATGTTCACAATTTTTCAGAACGCGTTTGATCGTCCGGAAAGAATTTTCCTTCTCGACAAACGGACTCATCGGAGGGTAATTATTTTTTCCTCAGCATACCAAGAGTCCTTGGAAGCTAATTTTTTTGTACTCTTTCAAAATATGTATTGTGATGTTCTCAATTTTTCAGAACGCGTTTGATCCTCCGGAAAGAATTTTCCTTCTCGACAAACGGGCTCATCGGAGGGTAATTATTCTTTCCTCAGCATACCAAGAGTCCTTGGAAGCTGATTTTATTTTTACTCTTTCAAAATATATATTGTGATGGTCACAATTTTTTGGAACCCGTTTGAACCTCCGGAAAGAATTTTCTTTCTCGAAAAACTGGCTCATCGGAGGGTAATTATTTTTTCCTCAGCATACCAAGAGTCCTTGGAAGCTGATTTTATTTCTACTCTTTAAAAATATATATTGTCATGTTCAGAATTTTTCGGAACGCGTTTGAACCTCCGGAAAGAATTTTCTTTCTCGAAAAACTGGCTCATCGGAGGGTAATTTTTTTTTTCAGCATACTAAGAGTCCTTGTAAGCTGATTTTTTTCTACTCTTTCAAAATATATATTGTGATGTTAACAATTTTTCAGAATGCGTTTGATCCTCCGGAAAGAATTTTCCTTCTCGACAAACGGGCTCATCGGAGGGTAATTATTTTTTCCTCAGCATACCAAGAGTCCTTGGAAGCTGATTTTTTTTCTTCTCTTTCAAAATATATATTGCAATATTCACAATTTTTTGGAACGCGTTTGAACCTCCGGAAAGAATTTTCCTTCTCGACAAACGGGCTCATCGGAGGGTAATTATTTTTTCCTCAACATACCAAGAGTCCTTGGAAGCTGATTTTATTTCTACTCTTTCAAAATATATATTGTGATGTTCACAATTTTTCAGAATGCGTTTGATCCTCCGGAAAGAATTTTCCTTCTCGACAAACGGGCTCATCGGAGGGTAATTATTTTTTCCTCAGCATACCAAGAGTCCTTGGAAGCTGATTTTATTTCCACTCTTTCAAAATATATATTGTGATGTTCACAATTTTTTGGAACGCGTTTGAACCTCCGGAAAGAATTTCCTTTCTCGACAAACTGGCTAATCGGAGGGTAATTTTTTTTTCCTCAGCATACCAAGAGTCCTTGGAAGCTGATTTTTTTCTACTCTTTTAAAATATATATTGTGATGTTCACAATTTTTCAGAACGCGTTTGATCCTCCGAAAAGAATTTTCCTTCTCGACAAACGGGCTCATCGGAGGGTAATTATTTTTTCCTCAGCATACCAAGAGTCCTTGGAAGCTGATTTTATTTCTACTCTTTCAAAATATATATTGTGATGTTCGCAATTTTTTGGAACGCGTTTGAACCTCCGGAAAGAATTTCCTCCCTCGACAAACTGGCTAATCGGAGGGTAATTTTTTTTCCTCAGCATACCAAGAGTCCTTGGAAGCTGATTTTTTTCTACTCTTTCAAAATATATATTGTGATGTTCACAATTTTTCCGAACGCGTTTGATCCTCCGGAAAGAATTTTCCTTCTCGACAAACGGGCTCATCGGAGGGTAATTATTTTTTCCTCAGCATACCAAGAGTCCTTGGAAGCTGATTTTATTTCTACTCTTTCAAAATATATATTGTGATGTTCACAATTTTTTGGAACGCGTTTGAACCTCCGGAAAGAATTTTCTTTCTCGACGAACTGGCTCATCGGAGGGTAATTTTTTTTTCCTCAGCATACCAAGAGTCCTTGGAAGCTAATTTTTTTCTACACTTTCAAAATATATATTGTAATATTCACAATTTTTCGGAACGCGTTTAAACCTCCGGAAAGAATTTTCTTCTCGACAAACGGGCTCATCGGAGGGTAATTATTTTTTCCGCAGCATATCAAGAGTCCTTGGAAGCTGATTTTATTTCTACTCTTTCAAAATATATATTGTAATCTTCACAATTCTTTGGAACGCGTTTGAACCTCCGGAAAGAATTTCCTTTCTCGACAAACTGGCTAATCGGAGGGTAATTTTTTTTTCCTCAGCATACCAAGAGTCCTTGGAAGCTGATTTTTTTCTACTCTTTTAAAATATATATTGTGATGTTCACAATTTTTCAGAACGCGTTTGATCCTCCGAAAAGAATTTTCCTTCTCGACAAACGGGCTCATCGGAGGGTAATTATTTTTTCCTCAGCATACCAAGAGTCCTTGGAAGCTGATTTTATTTCTACTCTTTCAAAATATATATTGTGATGTTCACAATTTTTTGGAACGCGTTTGAACCTCCGGAAAGAATTTTTCTTCTCGACAAACGGGCTCATCGGAGGGTTATATATTTTTTCCTCAGCATACCAAGAGTTCTTGGAAGCTGATTTTCTTACTAGTCTTTCAAAATATATATTGTGATATTCTCAATTTTTTGGAACGCGTTTGAACCTCCGGAAAGAATTTTCTTTCTCGACAAACTAGCTCATCTGAGGGTAATTTTTTTTTTCTCAACATACCAAAAGTTCTCGGAAGCTGATTTTATTTCTACTCTTTCAAAATATATATTGTGATGTTCACAATTTTTTGGAACGCGTTTGAACCTCCGGAAAGAATGTTCTTTCTCGACAAACCGGCTCATCTGAGGGTAATTTTTGTTTTCTCAACATACCAAGAGTCCTTGGAAGCTGATTTTATTTCTACTCTTTCAAAATATATATTGTGATGTTAACAATTATTTGGAACGCGTTTGAACCTCCGGAAAGAATTTTCTTTCTCGACAAACTGGCTCATCGGAGGGTAATTATTTTTTCCTCAGCATACCAAGAGCCCTTGGAAGCTGATTTTTTTTCTACTCTTTCAAAATATATATTGTGATGTTCACAATTTTTCAGAACGCGTTTGAACTTCCGGAAAGAATTTTCCTTCTCGACAAACGGGCTCATCGGAGGGTAATTATTTTTTCCTCAGCATATCAAGAGTCCTTGGAAGCTGATTTTACTTCTACTATTACAAAATATATATTGTGATGTTCACAATTTTTTGGAACGCGTTTGAACCTCCGGAAAGAATTTTCTTTCTCGACAAACTATCTCATCTGAGGGTAATTTTTTTTTTCTCAACATACCAAAAGTTCTCGGAAGCTGATTTTATTTCTACTCTTTCAAAATATATATTGTGATGTTCACAATTTTTCAGAACGCGTTTGATCGTCCGGAAAGAATTTTCCTTCTCGACAAACGGACTCATCGGAGGGTAATTATTTTTTCCTCAGCATACCAAGAGTCCTTGGATGCTAATTTTTTTGTACTCTTTCAAAATATGTATTGTGATGTTCTCAATTTTTCAGAACGCGTTTGATCCTCCGGAAAGAATTTTCCTTCTCGACAAACGGGCTCATCGGAGGGTAATTTTTTTTTCCTCAGCATACCAAGAGTCCTTGGAAGCTGATTTTTTTTCTACTCTTTCAAAATATATATTGTGATGTTCACAATTTTTCAGAATGCGTTTGATCC
Organism: Amblyjoppa fuscipennis; assembly: GCA_963575735.1. Classification (NCBI taxonomy): domain Eukaryota; kingdom Metazoa; phylum Arthropoda; class Insecta; order Hymenoptera; family Ichneumonidae; genus Amblyjoppa; species Amblyjoppa fuscipennis. The sequence goes on along the minus strand of OY754492.1, from coordinate 6,345,107 downwards.
TCCGGAAAGAATTTTCCTTCTCGACAAACGGGCTCATCGGAGGGTAATTATTTTTTCCTCAGCATACCAAGAGTCCTTGGAAGCTGATTTTATTTCCACTCTTTCAAAATATATATTGTGATGTTCACAATTTTTTGGAACGCGTTTGAACCTCCGGAAAGAATTTCCTTTCTCGACAAACTGGCTAATCGGAGGGTAATTTTTTTTTCCTCAGCATACCAAGAGTCCTTGGAAGCTGATTTTTTTCTACTCTTTTAAAATATATATTGTGATGTTCACAATTTTTCAGAACGCGTTTGATCCTCCGGAAAGAATTTTCCTTCTCGACAAACGGGCTCATCGGAGGGTAATTATTTTTTCCTCAGCATACCAAGAGTCCTTGGAAGCTGATTTTATTTCTACTCTTTCAAAATATATATTATGATGTTCGCAATTTTTTGGAACGCGTTTGAACCTCCGGAAAGAATTTCCTCCCTCGACAAACTGGCTAATCGGAGGGTAATTTTTTTTCCTCAGCATACCAAGAGTCCTTGGAAGCTGATTTTTTTCTACTCTTTCAAAATATATATTGTGATGTTCACAATTTTTCCGAACGCGTTTGATCCTCCGGAAAGAATTTTCCTTCTCGACAAACGGGCTCATCGGAGGGTAATTATTTTTTCCTCAGCATACCAAGAGTCCTTGGAAGCTGATTTTATTTCTACTCTTTCAAAATATATATTGTGATGTTCACAATTTTTTGGAACGCGTTTGAACCTCCGGAAAGAATTTTCTTTCTCGACGAACTGGCTCATCGGAGGGTAATTTTTTTTTCCTCAGCATACCAAGAGTCCTTGGAAGCTAATTTTTTTCTACACTTTCAAAATATATATTGTAATATTCACAATTTTTCAGAACGCGTTTAAACCTCCGGAAAGAATTTTCTTCTCGACAAACGGGCTCATCGGAGGGTAATTATTTTTTCCGCAGCATATCAAGAGTCCTTGGAAGCTGATTTTATTTCTACTCTTTCAAAATATATATTGTAATCTTCACAATTCTTTGGAACGCGTTTGAACCTCCGGAAAGAATTTTCTTCTCGACAAACGGGCTCATCGAATGGTAATTATTTTTTCCTCAGCATACCAAGAGTCCTTGGAAGCTGATTTTTTTTCTACTCTTTTAAAATATATATTGTGATGTTCACAATTTTTCAGAACGCGTTTGATCCTCCGGAAAGAATTTTCCTTCTCGACAAACGGGCTCATCGGAGGGTAATTAGTTTTTCCTCAGCATACCAAGAGTCCTTGGAAGCTGATTTTATTTCTACTCTTTCAAAATATATATTGTGATGTTCACAATTTTTTGGAACGCGTTTGAACCTCCGGAAAGAATTTTTCTTCTCGACAAACGGGCTCATCGGAGGGTTATATATTTTTTCCTCAGCATACCAAGAGTTCTTGGAAGCTGATTTTCTTACTAGTCTTTCAAAATATATATTGTGATATTCTCAATTTTTTGGAACGCGTTTGAACCTCCGGAAAGAATTTTCTTTCTCGACAAACTAGCTCATCTGAGGGTAATTTTTTTTTTCTCAACATACCAAAAGTTCTCGGAAGCTGATTTTATTTCTACTCTTTCAAAATATATATTGTGATGTTCACAATTATTTGGAACGCGTTTGAACCTCCGGAAAGAATTTTCTTTCTCGACAAACTGGCTCATCGGAGGGTAATTATTTTTTCCTCAGCATACCAAGAGCCCTTGGAAGCTGATTTTTTTTCTACTCTTTCAAAATATATATTGTGATGTTCACAATTTTTCAGAACGCGTTTGAACCTCCGGAAAGAATTTTCCTTCTCGACAAACGGGCTCATCGGAGGGTAATTATTTTTTCCTCAGCATATCAAGAGTCCTTGGAAGCTGATTTTACTTCTACTATTACAAAATATATATTGTGATGTTCACAATTTTTTGGAACGCGTTTGAACCTCCGGAAAGAATTTTCTTTCTCGACAAACTATCTCATCTGAGGGTAATTTTTTTTTTCTCAACATACCAAAAGTTCTCGGAAGCTGATTTTATTTCTACTCTTTCAAAATATATATTGTGATGTTCACAATTTTTCAGAACGCGTTTGATCGTCCGGAAAGAATTTTCCTTCTCGACAAACGGACTCATCGGAGGGTAATTATTTTTTCCTCAGCATACCAAGAGTCCTTGGATGCTAATTTTTTTGTACTCTTTCAAAATATGTATTGTGATGTTCTCAATTTTTCAGAACGCGTTTGATCCTCCGGAAAGAATTTTCCTTCTCGACAAACGGGCTCATCGGAGGGTAATTATTCTTTCCTCAGCATACCAAGAGTCCTTGGAAGCTGATTTTATTTTTACTCTTTCAAAATATATATTGTGATGGTCACAATTTTTTGGAACCCGTTTGAACCTCCGGAAAGAATTTTCTTTCTCGAAAAACTGGCTCATCAGAGGGTAATTATTTTTTCCTCAGCATACCAAGAGTCCTTGGAAGCTGATTTTATTTCTACTCTTTAAAAATATATATTGTGATGTTCAGAATTTTTCGGAACGCGTTTGAACCTCCGGAAAGAATTTTCTTTCTCGAAAAACTGGCTCATCGGAGGGTAATTTTTTTTTCCTCAGCATACTAAGAGTCCTTGGAAGCTGATTTTTTTCTACTCTTTCAAAATATATATTGTGATGTTAACAATTTTTCAGAATGCGTTTGATCCTCCGGAAAGAATTTTCCTTCTCGACAAACGGGCTCATCGGAGGGTAATTATTTTTTCCTCAGCATACCAAGAGTCCTTGGAAGCTGATTTTTTTTCTTCTCTTTCAAAATATATATTGCAATATTCACAATTTTTTGGAACGCGTTTGAACCTCCGGAAAGAATTTTCCTTCTCGACAAACGGGCTCATCGGAGGGTAATTATTTTTTCCTCAACATACCAAGAGTCCTTGGAAGCTGATTTTATTTCTATTCTTTCAAAATATATATTGTGATGTTCAGAATTTTTCGGAACGCGTTTGAACCTCCGGAAAGAATTTTCTTTCTCGAAAAACTGGCTCATCGGAGGGTAATTTTTTTTTCCTTAGCATACCAAGAGTCTTTGGAAGCTGATTTTTTTCTACTCTTTCAAAATATATATTGTGATGTTAACAATTTTTCAGAACGCGTTTGAACCTCCGGAAAGAATTTTTCTTCTCGACAAACGGACTCATCGGAGGGTAATTTTTTTTTCCTCAGCATACCAAGAGTCCTTGGAAGCTGATTTTTTTTCTACTCTTTCAAAATATATATTGTGATGTTCACAATTTTTCAGAATGCGTTTGATCCTCCGGAAAGAATTTTCCTTCTCGACAAACGGGCTCATTGGAGGGTAATTATTTTTTCCTCAGCATACCAAGAGTCCTTGGAAGCTGATTTTTATTTCCACTCTTTCAAAATATATATTGTGATGTTCACAATTTTTTGGAACGCGTTTGAACCTCCGGAAAGAATTTCCTTTCTCGACAAACTGGCTAATCGGAGGGTAATTTTTTTTTCCTCAGCATACCAAGAGTCCTTGGAAGCTGATTTTTTTCTACTCTTTTAAAATATATATTGTGATGTTCACAATTTTTCAGAACGCGTTTGATCCTCCGGAAAGAATTTTCCTTCTCGACAAACGGGCTCATCGGAGGGTAATTATTTTTTCCTCAGCATACCAAGAGTCCTTGGAAGCTGATTTTATTTCTACTCTTTCAAAATATATATTGTGATGTTCACAATTTTTTGGAACGCGTTTGAACCTCCGGAAAGAATTTCCTCCCTCGACAAACTGGCTAATCGGAGCGTAATTTTTTTTCCTCAGCATACCAAGAGTCCTTGGAAGCTGATTTTTTTCTACTCTTTCAAAATATATATTGTGATGTTCACAATTTTTCCGAACGCGTTTGATCCTCCGGAAAGAATTTTCCTTCTCGACAAACGGGCTCATCGGAGGGTAATTATTTTTTCCTCAGCATACCAAGAGTCCTTGGAAGCTGATTTTATTTCTACTCTTTCAAAATATATATTGTGATGTTCACAATTTTTTGGAACGCGTTTGAACCTCCGGAAAGAATTTTCTTTCTCGACGAACTGGCTCATCGGAGGGTAATTTTTTTTTCCTCAGCATACCAAGAGTCCTTGGAAGCTGATTTTTTTCTACACTTTCAAAATATATATTGTGATGTTCACAATTTTTCAGAACGCGTTTGATCCTCCGGAAAGAATTTTCTTTCTCGACCAACGGGCTCATCGGAGGGTAATTTTTTTTTCCTCAGCATACGAAGAGTCCTTGGAAGCTGATTTTTTTCTACTCTTTCAAAATATATTTTGTGATGTTCACAATTTTTCAGAACGCGTTTGATCCTCCGGAAAAAATTTTCCTTCTCGACAAACGGGCTCATCGGAGAGTAATTATTTTTTCCTCAGCATACCAAGAGTCCTTGGAAGCTAATTTTTTTCTACTCTTTCAAAATATGTATTGTAATATTCACAATTTTTTGGAACGGGTTTGAACCTCCGGAAAAAATTTTCCTTCTCGACAAACGGGCTCATCGGAGGGTAATTATTTTTTCCTCAGCATATCAAGGGTCCTTGGAAGCTGATTTTATTTCTACTGTTTCAAAATATATATTTCAAGATTCACAATTTTTTGGAAGGCGTTTGAACCTCCGGAAAGAATTTTCTTCTCGACAAACGGGCTCATCGGATGGTGATTATTTTTTCCTGAGCATACTGAGAGTCCTTGGAAGCTGATTTTATTTCTACTCTTTCAAAATATATATTGTGATGTTCACAATATTTTGGAACGCGTTTGAACCTCCGGAAAGAATTTTCTTTCTCGACAAACTGGCTCATCGGAGGTTAATTATTTTTTCGTCAGCATACCAATAGTCCTTGGAAGCTGATTTTATTTCTTCTCTTTCAAAATATATATTGCAATATTCACAATTTTTTGGAACGCGTTTGAACCTCCGGAAAGAATTTTCCTTCTCGACAAACGGGCTCATCGGAGGGTAATTATTTTTTCCTCAGCATACCAAGAGTCCTTGGAAGCTGATTTTATTTCTACTCTTTCAAAATATATATTGTGATGTTCAGAATTTTTCGGAACGCGTTTGAACCTCCGGAAAGAATTTTCTTTCTCGAAAAACTGGCTCATCGGAGGGTAATTTTTTTTTCCTCAGCATACCAAGAGTCCTTGGAAGCTGATTTTTTTCTACTCTTTCAAAATATATATTGTGATGTTAACAATTTTTCAGAACGCGTTTGAACCTCCGGAAAGAATTTTTCTTCTCGACAAACGGACTCATCGGAGGGTAATTATTCTTTCTTCAGCATACCAAGAGTCCTTGGAAGCTGATTTTTTCTCTACTCTTTCAAAATATATATTGTGATGGTCACAATTTGTCATCACGCGTTTGATCCTCCGGAAAGAATTTTCCTTCTCGACAAACGGGCTCATCGAAGGGTAATTATTTTTTCCTCAGCATACCAAGAGTCCTTGGAAGCTGATTTTTTTCTACTCTTTTAAAATATATATTGTGATGTTCACAATTTTTCAGAACGCGTTTGATCCTCCGGAAAGAATTTTCCTTCTCGACAAACGGGCTCATCGGAGGGTAATTATTTTTTCCTCAGCATACCAAGAGTCCTTGGAAGCTGATTTTATTTCTACTCTTTCAAAATATATATTGTGATGTTCACAATTTTTTGGAACGCGTTTGAACCTCTGGAAAGAATTTCCTCCCTCGACAAACTGGCTAATCGGAGGGTAATTTTTTTTCCTCAGCATACCAAGAGTCCTTGGAAGCTGATTTTTTTCTACTCTTTCAAAATATATATTGTGATGTTCACAATTTTTCCGAACGCGTTTGATCCTCCGGAAAGAATTTTCCTTCTCGACAAACGGGCTCATCGGAGGGTAATTATTTTTTCCTCAGCATACCAAGAGTCCTTGGAAGCTGATTTTATTTCTACTCTTTCAAAATATATATTGTGATGTTCACAATTTTTTGGAACGCGTTTGAACCTCCGGAAAGAATTTTCTTTCTCGACGAACTGGCTCATCGGAGGGTAATTTTTTTTTCCTCAGCATACCAAGAGTCCTTGGAAGCTGATTTTTTTCTACACTTTCAAAATATATATTGTGATGTTCACAATTTTTCAGAAGGCGTTTGAACCTCCGGAAAGAATTTTCTTTCTCGACAAACTAGCTCATCTGAGGGTAATTTTTTTTTTCTCAACATACCAAAAGTTCTCGGAAGCTGATTTTATTTCTACTCTTTCAAAATATATATTGTGATGTTCACAATTTTTTGGAACGCGTTTGAACCTCCGGAAAGAATGTTCTTTCTCGACAAACCGGCTCATCTGAGGGTAATTTTTGTTTTCTCAACATACCAAGTGTCCTTGGAAGCTGATTTTATTTCTACTCTTTCAAAATATATATTGTGATGTTAACAATTATTTGGAACGCGTTTGAACCTCCGGAAAGAATTTTCTTTCTCGACAAACTGGCTCATCGGAGGGTAATTATTTTTTCCTCAGCATACCAAGAGCCCTTGGAAGCTGATTTTTTTTCTACTCTTTCAAAATATATATTGTGATGTTCACAATTTTTCAGAACGCGTTTGAACCTCCGGAAAGAATTTTCCTTCTCGACAAACGGGCTCATCGGAGGGTAATTATTTTTTCCTCAGCATATCAAGAGTCCTTGGAAGCTGATTTTACTTCTACTATTACAAAATATATATTGTGATGTTCACAATTTTTTGGAACGCGTTTGAACCTCCGGAAAGAATTTTCTTTCTCGACAAACTATCTCATCTGAGGGTAATTTTTTTTTTCTCAACATACCAAAAGTTCTCGGAAGCTGATTTTATTTCTACTCTTTCAAAATATATATTGTGATGTTCACAATTTTTCAGAACGCGTTTGATCGTCCGGAAAGAATTTTCCTTCTCGACAAACGGACTCATCGGAGGGTAATTATTTTTTCCTCAGCATACCAAGAGTCCTTGGAAGCTAATTTTTTTGTACTCTTTCAAAATATGTATTGTGATGTTCTCAATTTTTCAGAACGCGTTTGATCCTCCGGAAAGAATTTTCCTTCTCGACAAACGGGCTCATCGGAGGGTAATTATTCTTTCTTCAGCATACCAAGAGTCCTTGGAAGCTGATTTTATTTCCACTCTTTCAAAATATATATTGTGATGTTCACAATTTTTTGGAACGCGTTTGAACCTCCGGAAAGAATTTCCTTTCTCGACAAACTGGCTAATCGGAGGGTAATTTTTTTTTCCTCAGCATACCAAGAGTCCTTGGAAGCTGATTTTTTTCTACTCTTTTAAAATATATATTGTGATGTTCACAATTTTTCAGAACGCGTTTGATCCTCCGGAAAGAATTTTCCTTCTCGACAAACGGGCTCATCGGAGGGTAATTATTTTTTCCTCAGCATACCAAGAGTCCTTGGAAGCTGATTTTATTTCTACTCTTTCAAAATATATATTGTGATGTTCACAATTTTTTGGAACGCGTTTGAACCTCTGGAAAGAATTTCCTCCCTCGACAAACTGGCTAATCGGAGGGTAATTTTTTTTCCTCAGCATACCAAGAGTCCTTGGAAGCTGATTTTTTTCTACTCTTTCAAAATATATATTGTGATGTTCACAATTTTTCCGAACGCGTTTGATCCTCCGGAAAGAATTTTCCTTCTCGACAAACGGGCTCATCGGAGGGTAATTATTTTTTCCTCAGCATACCAAGAGTCCTTGGAAGCTGATTTTATTTCTTCTCTTTCAAAATATATATTGCAATATTCACAATTTTTTGGAACGCGTTTGAACCTCCGGAAAGAATTTTCTTTCTCGACAAACTGGCTCATCGGAGGGTAATTATTTTTTCCTCAGCATATCAAGAGTCCTTGGAAGCTGATTTTACTTCTACTATTACAAAATATATATTGTGATGTTCACAATTTTTTGGAACGCGTTTGAACCTCCGGAAAGAATTTTCTTTCTCGACAAACTATCTCATCTGAGGGTAATTTTTTTTTTCTCAACATACCAAAAGTTCTCGGAAGCTGATTTTATTTCTACTCTTTCAAAATATATATTGTGATGTTCACAATTTTTCAGAACGCGTTTGATCGTCCGGAAAGAATTTTCCTTCTCGACAAACGGACTCATCGGAGGGTAATTATTTTTTCCTCAGCATACCAAGAGTCCTTGGAAGCTAATTTTTTTGTACTCTTTCAAAATATGTATTGTGATGTTCTCAATTTTTCAGAACGCGTTTGATCCTCCGGAAAGAATTTTCCTTCTCGACAAACGGGCTCATCGGAGGGTAATTATTCTTTCTTCAGCATACCAAGAGTCCTTGGAAGCTGATTTTATTTCCACTCTTTCAAAATATATATTGTGATGTTCACAATTTTTTGGAACGCGTTTGAACCTCCGGAAAGAATTTCCTTTCTCGACAAACTGGCTAATCGGAGGGTAATTTTTTTTTCCTCAGCATACCAAGAGTCCTTGGAAGCTGATTTTTTTCTACTCTTTTAAAATATATATTGTGATGTTCACAATTTTTCAGAACGCGTTTGATCCTCCGGAAAGAATTTTCCTTCTCGACAAACGGGCTCATCGGAGGGTAATTATTTTTTCCTCAGCATACCAAGAGTCCTTGGAAGCTGATTTTATTTCTACTCTTTCAAAATATATATTGTGATGTTCACAATTTTTTGGAACGCGTTTGAACCTCTGGAAAGAATTTCCTCCCTCGACAAACTGGCTAATCGGAGGGTAATTTTTTTTCCTCAGCATACCAAGAGTCCTTGGAAGCTGATTTTTTTCTACTCTTTCAAAATATATATTGTGATGTTCACAATTTTTCCGAACGCGTTTGATCCTCCGGAAAGAATTTTCCTTCTCGACAAACGGGCTCATCGGAGGGTAATTATTTTTTCCTCAGCATACCAAGAGTCCTTGGAAGCTGATTTTATTTCTACTCTTTCAAAATATATATTGTGATGTTCACAATTTTTTGGAACGCGTTTGAACCTCCGGAAAGAATTTTCTTTCTCGACGAACTGGCTCATCGGAGGGTAATTTTTTTTTCCTCAGCATACCAAGAGTCCTTGGAAGCTGATTTTTTTCTACACTTTCAAAATATATATTGTGATGTTCACAATTTTTCAGAAGGCGTTTGAACCTCCGGAAAGAATTTTCTTTCTCGACAAACTAGCTCATCTGAGGGTAATTTTTTTTTTCTCAACATACCAAAAGTTCTCGGAAGCTGATTTTATTTCTACTCTTTCAAAATATATATTGTGATGTTCACAATTTTTTGGAACGCGTTTGAACCTCCGGAAAGAATGTTCTTTCTCGACAAACCGGCTCATCTGAGGGTAATTTTTGTTTTCTCAACATACCAAGTGTCCTTGGAAGCTGATTTTATTTCTACTCTTTCAAAATATATATTGTGATGTTAACAATTATTTGGAACGCGTTTGAACCTCCGGAAAGAATTTTCTTTCTCGACAAACTGGCTCATCGGAGGGTAATTATTTTTTCCTCAGCATACCAAGAGCCCTTGGAAGCTGATTTTTTTTCTACTCTTTCAAAATATATATTGTGATGTTCACAATTTTTCAGAACGCGTTTGAACCTCCGGAAAGAATTTTCCTTCTCGACAAACGGGCTCATCGGAGGGTAATTATTTTTTCCTCAGCATATCAAGAGTCCTTGGAAGCTGATTTTACTTCTACTATTACAAAATATATATTGTGATGTTCACAATTTTTTGGAACGCGTTTGAACCTCCGGAAAGAATTTTCTTTCTCGACAAACTATCTCATCTGAGGGTAATTTTTTTTTTCTCAACATACCAAAAGTTCTCGGAAGCTGATTTTATTTCTACTCTTTCAAAATATATATTGTGATGTTCACAATTTTTCAGAACGCGTTTGATCGTCCGGAAAGAATTTTCCTTCTCGACAAACGGACTCATCGGAGGGTAATTATTTTTTCCTCAGCATACCAAGAGTCCTTGGAAGCTAATTTTTTTGTACTCTTTCAAAATATGTATTGTGATGTTCTCAATTTTTCAGAACGCGTTTGATCCTCCGGAAAGAATTTTCCTTCTCGACAAACGGGCTCATCGGAGGGTAATTATTCTTTCCTCAGCATACCAAGAGTCCTTGGAAGCTGATTTTATTTTTACTCTTTCAAAATATATATTGTGATGGTCACAATTTTTAGGAACCCGTTTGAACCTCCGGAAAGAATTTTCTTTCTCGAAAAACTGGCTCATCGGAGGGTAATTATTTTTTCCTCAGCATACCAAGAGTCCTTGGAAGCTGATTTTATTTCTACTCTTTAAAAATATATATTGTCATGTTCAGAATTTTTCGGAACGCGTTTGAACCTCCGGAAAGAATTTTCTTTCTCGAAAAACTGGCTCATCGGAGGGTAATTTTTTTTTTCAGCATACTAAGAGTCCTTGGAAGCTGATTTTTTTCTACTCTTTCAAAATATATATTGTGATGTTAACAATTTTTCAGAATGCGTTTGATCCTCCGGAAAGAATTTTCCTTCTCGACAAACGGGCTCATCGGAGGGTAATTATTTTTTCCTCAGCATACCAAGAGTCCTTGGAAGCTGATTTTTTTTCTTCTCTTTCAAAATATATATTGCAATATTCACAATTTTTTGGAACGCGTTTGAACCTCCGGAAAGAATTTTCCTTCTCGACAAACGGGCTCATCGGAGGGTAATTATTTTTTCCTCAACATACCAAGAGTCCTTGGAAGCTGATTTTATTTCTACTCTTTCAAAATATATATTGTGATGTTCAGAATTTTTCGGAACGCGTTTGAACCTCCGGAAAGAATTTTCTTTCTCGAAAAACTGGCTCATCGGAGGGTAATTTTTTTTTCCTTAGCATACCAAGAGTCTTTGGAAGCTGATTTTTTTCTACTCTTTCAAAATATATATTGTGATGTTAACAATTTTTCAGAACGCGTTTGAACCTCCGGAAAGAATTTTTCTTCTCGACAAACGGACTCATCGGAGGGTAATTATTTTTTCCTCAGCATACCAAGAGTCCTTGGAAGCTGATTTTTTTTCTACTCTTTCAAAATATATATTGTGATGTTCACAATTTTTCAGAATGCGTTTGATCCTCCGGAAAGAATTTTCCTTCTCGACAAACGGGCTCATCGGAGGGTAATTATTTTTTCCTCAGCATACCAAGAGTCCTTGGAAGCTGATTTTATTTCCACTCTTTCAAAATATATATTGTGATGTTCACAATTTTTTGGAACGCGTTTGAACCTCCGGAAAGAATTTCCTTTCTCGACAAACTGGCTAATCGGAGGGTAATTTTTTTTTCCTCAGCATACCAAGAGTCCTTGGAAGCTGATTTTTTTCTACTCTTTTAAAATATATATTGTGATGTTCACAATTTTTCAGAACGCGTTTGATCCTCCGGAAAGAATTTTCCTTCTCGACAAACGGGCTCATCGGAGGGTAATTATTTTTTCCTCAGCATACCAAGAGTCCTTGGAAGCTGATTTTATTTCTACTCTTTCAAAATATATATTGTGATGTTCACAATTTTTTGGAACGCGTTTGAACCTCCGGAAAGAATTTCCTCCCTCGACAAACTGGCTAATCGGAGCGTAATTTTTTTTCCTCAGCATACCAAGAGTCCTTGGAAGCTGATTTTTTTCTACTCTTTCAAAATATATATTGTGATGTTCACAATTTTTCCGAACGCGTTTGATCCTCCGGAAAGAATTTTCCTTCTCGACAAACGGGCTCATCGGAGGGTAATTATTTTTTCCTCAGCATACCAAGAGTCCTTGGAAGCTGATTTTATTTCTACTCTTTCGAAATATATATTGTGATGTTCACAATTTTTTGGAACGCGTTTGAACCTCCGGAAAGAATTTTCTTTCTCGACGAACTGGCTCATCGGAGGGTAATTTTTTTTTCCTCAGCATACCAAGAGTCCTTGGAAGCTGATTTTTTTCTACACTTTCAAAATATATATTGTGATGTTCACAATTTTTCAGAACGCGTTTGATCCTCCGGAAAGAATTTTCTTTCTCGACCAACGGGCTCATCGGAGGGTAATTTTTTTTTCCTCAGCATACGAAGAGTCCTTGGAAGCTGATTTTTTTCTACTCTTTCAAAATATATTTTGTGATGTTCACAATTTTTCAGAACGCGTTTGATCCTCCGGAAAAAATTTTCCTTCTCGACAAACGGGCTCATCGGAGAGTAATTATTTTTTCCTCAGCATACCAAGAGTCCTTGGAAGCTAATTTTTTTCTACTCTTTCAAAATATGTATTGTAATATTCACAATTTTTTGGAACGGGTTTGAACCTCCGGAAAAAATTTTCCTTCTCGACAAACGGGCTCATCGGAGGGTAATTATTTTTTCCTCAGCATATCAAGGGTCCTTGGAAGCTGATTTTATTTCTACTGTTTCAAAATATATATTTCAAGATTCACAATTTTTTGGAAGGCGTTTGAACCTCCGGAAAGAATTTTCTTCTCGACAAACGGGCTCATCGGATGGTGATTATTTTTTCCTGAGCATACTGAGAGTCCTTGGAAGCTGATTTTATTTCTACTCTTTCAAAATATATATTGTGATGTTCACAATATTTTGGAACGCGTTTGAACCTCCGGAAAGAATTTTCTTTCTCGACAAACTGGCTCATCGGAGGTTAATTATTTTTTCGTCAGCATACCAATAGTCCTTGGAAGCTGATTTTATTTCTTCTCTTTCAAAATATATATTGCAATATTCACAATTTTTTGGAACGCGTTTGAACCTCCGGAAAGAATTTTCCTTCTCGACAAACGGGCTCATCGGAGGGTAATTATTTTTTCCTCAGCATACCAAGAGTCCTTGGAAGCTGATTTTATTTCTACTCTTTCAAAATATATATTGTGATGTTCAGAATTTTTCGGAACGCGTTTGAACCTCCGGAAAGAATTTTCTTTCTCGAAAAACTGGCTCATCGGAGGGTAATTTTTTTTTCCTCAGCATACCAAGAGTCCTTGGAAGCTGATTTTTTTCTACTCTTTCAAAATATATATTGTGATGTTAACAATTTTTCAGAACGCGTTTGAACCTCCGGAAAGAATTTTTCTTCTCGACAAACGGACTCATCGGAGGGTAATTATTCTTTCTTCAGCATACCAAGAGTCCTTGGAAGCTGATTTTTTTCTACTCTTTTAAAATATATATTGTGATGTTCACAATTTTTCAGAACGCGTTTGATCCTCCGGAAAGAATTTTCCTTCTCGACAAACGGGCTCATCGGAGGGTAATTATTTTTTCCTCAGCATACCAAGAGTCCTTGGAAGCTGATTTTATTTCTACTCTTTCAAAATATATATTGTGATGTTCACAATTTTTTGGAACGCGTTTGAACCTCTGGAAAGAATTTCCTCCCTCGACAAACTGGCTAATCGGAGGGTAATTTTTTTTCCTCAGCATACCAAGAGTCCTTGGAAGCTGATTTTTTTCTACTCTTTCAAAATATATATTGTGATGTTCACAATTTTTCCGAACGCGTTTGATCCTCCGGAAAGAATTTTCCTTCTCGACAAACGGGCTCATCGGAGGGTAATTATTTTTTCCTCAGCATACCAAGAGTCCTTGGAAGCTGATTTTATTTCTACTCTTTCAAAATATATATTGTGATGTTCACAATTTTTTGGAACGCGTTTGAACCTCCGGAAAGAATTTTCTTTCTCGACGAACTGGCTCATCGGAGGGTAATTTTTTTTTCCTCAGCATACCAAGAGTCCTTGGAAGCTGATTTTTTTCTACACTTTCAAAATATATATTGTGATGTTCACAATTTTTCAGAAGGCGTTTGAACCTCCGGAAAGAATTTTCTTTCTCGACAAACTAGCTCATCTGAGGGTAATTTTTTTTTTCTCAACATACCAAAAGTTCTCGGAAGCTGATTTTATTTCTACTCTTTCAAAATATATATTGTGATGTTCACAATTTTTTGGATGGCGTTTGAACCTCCGGAAAGAATGTTCTTTCTCGACAAACCGGCTCATCTGAGGGTAATTTTTGTTTTCTCAACATACCAAGTGTCCTTGGAAGCTGATTTTATTTCTACTCTTTCAAAATATATATTGTGATGTTAACAATTATTTGGAACGCGTTTGAACCTCCGGAAAGAATTTTCTTTCTCGACAAACTGGCTCATCGGAGGGTAATTATTTTTTCCTCAGCATACCAAGAGCCCTTGGAAGCTGATTTTTTTTCTACTCTTTCAAAATATATATTGTGATGTTCACAATTTTTCAGAACGCGTTTGAACCTCCGGAAAGAATTTTCCTTCTCGACAAACGGGCTCATCGGAGGGTAATTATTTTTTCCTCAGCATATCAAGAGTCCTTGGAAGCTGATTTTACTTCTACTATTACAAAATATATATTGTGATGTTCACAATTTTTTGGAACGCGTTTGAACCTCCGGAAAGAATTTTCTTTCTCGACAAACTATCTCATCTGAGGGTAATTTTTTTTTTCTCAACATACCAAAAGTTCTCGGAAGCTGATTTTATTTCTACTCTTTCAAAATATATATTGTGATGTTCACAATTTTTCAGAACGCGTTTGATCGTCCGGAAAGAATTTTCCTTCTCGACAAACGGACTCATCGGAGGGTAATTATTTTTTCCTCAGCATACCAAGAGTCCTTGGAAGCTAATTTTTTTGTACTCTTTCAAAATATGTATTGTGATGTTCTCAATTTTTCAGAACGCGTTTGATCCTCCGGAAAGAATTTTCCTTCTCGACAAACGGGCTCATCGGAGGGTAATTATTCTTTCTTCAGCATACCAAGAGTCCTTGGAAGCTGATTTTATTTCCACTCTTTCAAAATATATATTGTGATGTTCACAATTTTTTGGAACGCGTTTGAACCTCCGGAAAGAATTTCCTTTCTCGACAAACTGGCTAATCGGAGGGTAATTTTTTTTTCCTCAGCATACCAAGAGTCCTTGGAAGCTGATTTTTTTCTACTCTTTTAAAATATATATTGTGATGTTCACAATTTTTCAGAACGCGTTTGATCCTCCGGAAAGAATTTTCCTTCTCGACAAACGGGCTCATCGGAGGGTAATTATTTTTTCCTCAGCATACCAAGAGTCCTTGGAAGCTGATTTTATTTCTACTCTTTCAAAATATATATTGTGATGTTCACAATTTTTTGGAACGCGTTTGAACCTCTGGAAAGAATTTCCTCCCTCGACAAACTGGCTAATCGGAGGGTAATTTTTTTTCCTCAGCATACCAAGAGTCCTTGGAAGCTGATTTTTTTCTACTCTTTCAAAATATATATTGTGATGTTCACAATTTTTCCGAACGCGTTTGATCCTCCGGAAAGAATTTTCCTTCTCGACAAACGGGCTCATCGGAGGGTAATTATTTTTTCCTCAGCATACCAAGAGTCCTTGGAAGCTGATTTTATTTCTACTCTTTCAAAATATATATTGTGATGTTCACAATTTTTTGGAACGCGTTTGAACCTCCGGAAAGAATTTTCTTTCTCGACGAACTGGCTCATCGGAGGGTAATTTTTTTTTCCTCAGCATACCAAGAGTCCTTGGAAGCTGATTTTTTTCTACACTTTCAAAATATATATTGTGATGTTCACAATTTTTCAGAAGGCGTTTGAACCTCCGGAAAGAATTTTCTTTCTCGACAAACTAGCTCATCTGAGGGTAATTTTTTTTTTCTCAACATACCAAAAGTTCTCGGAAGCTGATTTTATTTCTACTCTTTCAAAATATATATTGTGATGTTCACAATTTTTTGGAACGCGTTTGAACCTCCGGAAAGAATGTTCTTTCTCGACAAACCGGCTCATCTGAGGGTAATTTTTGTTTTCTCAACATACCAAGTGTCCTTGGAAGCTGATTTTATTTCTACTCTTTCAAAATATATATTGTGATGTTAACAATTATTTGGAACGCGTTTGAACCTCCGGAAAGAATTTTCTTTCTCGACAAACTGGCTCATCGGAGGGTAATTATTTTTTCCTCAGCATACCAAGAGCCCTTGGAAGCTGATTTTTTTTCTACTCTTTCAAAATATATATTGTGATGTTCACAATTTTTCAGAACGCGTTTGAACCTCCGGAAAGAATTTTCCTTCTCGACAAACGGGCTCATCGGAGGGTAATTATTTTTTCCTCAGCATATCAAGAGTCCTTGGAAGCTGATTTTACTTCTACTATTACAAAATATATATTGTGATGTTCACAATTTTTTGGAACGCGTTTGAACCTCCGGAAAGAATTTTCTTTCTCGACAAACTATCTCATCTGAGGGTAATTTTTTTTTTCTCAACATACCAAAAGTTCTCGGAAGCTGATTTTATTTCTACTCTTTCAAAATATATATTGTGATGTTCACAATTTTTCAGAACGCGTTTGATCGTCCGGAAAGAATTTTCCTTCTCGACAAACGGACTCATCGGAGGGTAATTATTTTTTCCTCAGCATACCAAGAGTCCTTGGAAGCTAATTTTTTTGTACTCTTTCAAAATATGTATTGTGATGTTCTCAATTTTTCAGAACGCGTTTGATCCTCCGGAAAGAATTTTCCTTCTCGACAAACGGGCTCATCGGAGGGTAATTATTCTTTCCTCAGCATACCAAGAGTCCTTGGAAGCTGATTTTATTTTTACTCTTTCAAAATATATATTGTGATGGTCACAATTTTTAGGAACCCGTTTGAACCTCCGGAAAGAATTTTCTTTCTCGAAAAACTGGCTCATCGGAGGGTAATTATTTTTTCCTCAGCATACCAAGAGTCCTTGGAAGCTGATTTTATTTCTACTCTTTAAAAATATATATTGTCATGTTCAGAATTTTTCGGAACGCGTTTGAACCTCCGGAAAGAATTTTCTTTCTCGAAAAACTGGCTCATCGGAGGGTAATTTTTTTTTTCAGCATACTAAGAGTCCTTGGAAGCTGATTTTTTTCTACTCTTTCAAAATATATATTGTGATGTTAACAATTTTTCAGAATGCGTTTGATCCTCCGGAAAGAATTTTCCTTCTCGACAAACGGGCTCATCGGAGGGTAATTATTTTTTCCTCAGCATACCAAGAGTCCTTGGAAGCTGATTTTTTTTCTTCTCTTTCAAAATATATATTGCAATATTCACAATTTTTTGGAACGCGTTTGAACCTCCGGAAAGAATTTTCCTTCTCGACAAACGGGCTCATCGGAGGGTAATTATTTTTTCCTCAACATACCAAGAGTCCTTGGAAGCTGATTTTATTTCTACTCTTTCAAAATATATATTGTGATGTTCAGAATTTTTCGGAACGCGTTTGAACCTCCGGAAAGAATTTTCTTTCTCGAAAAACTGGCTCATCGGAGGGTAATTTTTTTTTCCTTAGCATACCAAGAGTCTTTGGAAGCTGATTTTTTTCTACTCTTTCAAAATATATATTGTGATGTTAACAATTTTTCAGAACGCGTTTGAACCTCCGGAAAGAATTTTTCTTCTCGACAAACGGACTCATCGGAGGGTAATTATTTTTTCCTCAGCATACCAAGAGTCCTTGGAAGCTGATTTTTTTTCTACTCTTTCAAAATATATATTGTGATGTTCACAATTTTTCAGAATGCGTTTGATCCTCCGGAAAGAATTTTCCTTCTCGACAAACGGGCTCATCGGAGGGTAATTATTTTTTCCTCAGCATACCAAGAGTCCTTGGAAGCTGATTTTATTTCCACTCTTTCAAAATATATATTGTGATGTTCACAATTTTTTGGAACGCGTTTGAACCTCCGGAAAGAATTTCCTTTCTCGACAAACTGGCTAATCGGAGGGTAATTTTTTTTTCCTCAGCATACCAAGAGTCCTTGGAAGCTGATTTTTTTCTACTCTTTTAAAATATATATTGTGATGTTCACAATTTTTCAGAACGCGTTTGATCCTCCGAAAAGAATTTTCCTTCTCGACAAACGGGCTCATCGGAGGGTAATTATTTTTTCCTCAGCATACCAAGAGTCCTTGGAAGCTGATTTTATTTCTACTCTTTCAAAATATATATTGTGATGTTCGCAATTTTTTGGAACGCGTTTGAACCTCCGGAAAGAATTTCCTCCCTCGACAAACTGGCTAATCGGAGGGTAATTTTTTTTCCTCAGCATACCAAGAGTCCTTGGAAGCTGATTTTTTTCTACTCTTTCAAAATATATATTGTGATGTTCACAATTTTTCCGAACGCGTTTGATCCTCCGGAAAGAATTTTCCTTCTCGACAAACGGGCTCATCGGAGGGTAATTATTTTTTCCTCAGCATACCAAGAGTCCTTGGAAGCTGATTTTATTTCTACTCTTTCAAAATATATATTGTGATGTTCACAATTTTTTGGAACGCGTTTGAACCTCCGGAAAGAATTTTCTTTCTCGACGAACTGGCTCATCGGAGGGTAATTTTTTTTTCCTCAGCATACCAAGAGTCCTTGGAAGCTAATTTTTTTCTACACTTTCAAAATATATATTGTAATATTCACAATTTTTCGGAACGCGTTTAAACCTCCGGAAAGAATTTTCTTCTCGACAAACGGGCTCATCGGAGGGTAATTATTTTTTCCGCAGCATATCAAGAGTCCTTGGAAGCTGATTTTATTTCTACTCTTTCAAAATATATATTGTAATCTTCACAATTCTTTGGAACGCGTTTGAACCTGCGGAAAGAATTTTCTTCTCGACAAACGGGCTCATCGAATGGTAATTATTTTTTCCTCAGCATACCAAGAGTCCTTGGAAGCTGATTTTTTTTCTACTCTTTTAAAATATATATTGCGATGTTCACAATTTTTCAGAACGCGTTTGATCCTCCGGAAACAATTTTCCTTCTCGACAAACGGGCTCATCGGAGGGTAATTAGTTTTTCCTCAGCATACCAAGAGTCCTTGGAAGCTGATTTTATTTCTACTCTTTCAAAATATATATTGTGATGTTCACAATTTTTTGGAACGCGTTTGAACCTCCGGAAAGAATTTTTCTTCTCGACAAACGGGCTCATCGGAGGGTTATATATTTTTTCCTCAGCATACCAAGAGTTCTTGGAAGCTGATTTTCTTACTAGTCTTTCAAAATATATATTGTGATATTCTCAATTTTTTGGAACGCGTTTGAACCTCCGGAAAGAATTTTCTTTCTCGACAAACTAGCTCATCTGAGGGTAATTTTTTTTTTCTCAACATACCAAAAGTTCTCGGAAGCTGATTTTATTTCTACTCTTTCAAAATATATATTGTAATCTTCACAATTCTTTGGAACGCGTTTGAACCTCCGGAAAGAATGTTCTTTCTCGACAAACCGGCTCATCTGAGGGTAATTTTTGTTTTCTCAACATACCAAGAGTCCTTGGAAGCTGATTTTATTTCTACTCTTTCAAAATATATATTGTGATGTTAACAATTATTTGGAACGCGTTTGAACCTCCGGAAAGAATTTTCTTTCTCGACAAACTGGCTCATCGGAGGGTAATTATTTTTTCCTCAGCATACCAAGAGCCCTTGGAAGCTGATTTTTTTTCTACTCTTTCAAAATATATATTGTGATGTTCACAATTTTTCAGAACGCGTTTGAACTTCCGGAAAGAATTTTCCTTCTCGACAAACGGGCTCATCGGAGGGTAATTATTTTTTCCTCAGCATATCAAGAGTCCTTGGAAGCTGATTTTACTTCTACTATTACAAAATATATATTGTGATGTTCACAATTTTTTGGAACGCGTTTGAACCTCCGGAAAGAATTTTCTTTCTCGACAAACTATCTCATCTGAGGGTAATTTTTTTTTTCTCAACATACCAAAAGTTCTCGGAAGCTGATTTTATTTCTACTCTTTCAAAATATATATTGTGATGTTCACAATTTTTCAGAACGCGTTTGATCGTCCGGAAAGAATTTTCCTTCTCGACAAACGGACTCATCGGAGGGTAATTATTTTTTCCTCAGCATACCAAGAGTCCTTGGATGCTAATTTTTTTGTACTCTTTCAAAATATGTATTGTGATGTTCTCAATTTTTCAGAACGCGTTTGATCCTCCGGAAAGAATTTTCCTTCTCGACAAACGGGCTCATCGGAGGGTAATTTTTTTTTCCTCAGCATACCAAGAGTCCTTGGAAGCTGATTTTTTTTCTACTCTTTCAAAATATATATTGTGATGTTCACAATTTTTCAGAATGCGTTTGATCCTCCGGAAAGAATTTTCCTTCTCGACAAACGGGCTCATCGGAGGGTAATTATTTTTTCCTCAGCATACCAAGAGTCCTTGGAAGCTGATTTTATTTCCACTCTTTCAAAATATATATTGTTATGTTCACAATTTTTTGGAACGCGTTTGAACCTCCGGAAAGAATTTCCTTTCTCGACAAACTGGCTAATCGGAGGGTAATTTTTTTTTCCTCAGCATACCAAGAGTCCTTGGAAGCTGATTTTTTTCTACTCTTTTAAAATATATATTGTGATGTTCACAATTTTTCAGAACGCGTTTGATCCTCCGGAAAGAATTTTCCTTCTCGACAAACGGGCTCATCGGAGGGTAATTATTTTTTCCTCAGCATACCAAGAGTCCTTGGAAGCTGATTTTATTTCTACTCTTTCAAAATATATATTATGATGTTCGCAATTTTTTGGAACGCGTTTGAACCTCCGGAAAGAATTTCCTCCCTCGACAAACTGGCTAATCGGAGGGTAATTTTTTTTCCTCAGCATACCAAGAGTCCTTGGAAGCTGATTTTTTTCTACTCTTTCAAAATATATATTGTGATGTTCACAATTTTTCCGAACGCGTTTGATCCTCCGGAAAGAATTTTCCTTCTCGACAAACGGGCTCATCGGAGGGTAATTATTTTTTCCTCAGCATACCAAGAGTCCTTGGAAGCTGATTTTATTTCTACTCTTTCAAAATATATATTGTGATGTTCACAATTTTTTGGAACGCGTTTGAACCTCCGGAAAGAATTTTCTTTCTCGACGAACTGGCTCATCGGAGGGTAATTTTTTTTTCCTCAGCATACCAAGAGTCCTTGGAAGCTAATTTTTTTCTACACTTTCAAAATATATATTGTAATATTCACAATTTTTCAGAACGCGTTTAAACCTCCGGAAAGAATTTTCTTCTCGACAAACGGGCTCATCGGAGGGTAATTATTTTTTCCGCAGCATATCAAGAGTCCTTGGAAGCTGATTTTATTTCTACTCTTTCAAAATATATATTGTAATCTTCACAATTCTTTGGAACGCGTTTGAACCTCCGGAAAGAATTTTCTTCTCGACAAACGGGCTCATCGAATGGTAATTATTTTTTCCTCAGCATACCAAGAGTCCTTGGAAGCTGATTTTTTTTCTACTCTTTTAAAATATATATTGTGATGTTCACAATTTTTCAGAACGCGTTTGATCCTCCGGAAAGAATTTTCCTTCTCGACAAACGGGCTCATCGGAGGGTAATTAGTTTTTCCTCAGCATACCAAGAGTCCTTGGAAGCTGATTTTATTTCTACTCTTTCAAAATATATATTGTGATGTTCACAATTTTTTGGAACGCGTTTGAACCTCCGGAAAGAATTTTTCTTCTCGACAAACGGGCTCATCGGAGGGTTATATATTTTTTCCTCAGCATACCAAGAGTTCTTGGAAGCTGATTTTCTTACTAGTCTTTCAAAATATATATTGTGATATTCTCAATTTTTTGGAACGCGTTTGAACCTCCGGAAAGAATTTTCTTTCTCGACAAACTAGCTCATCTGAGGGTAATTTTTTTTTTCTCAACATACCAAAAGTTCTCGGAAGCTGATTTTATTTCTACTCTTTCAAAATATATATTGTGATGTTCACAATTTTTTGGAACGCGTTTGAACCTCCGGAAAGAATGTTCTTTCTCGACAAACCGGCTCATCTGAGGGTAATTTTTGTTTTCTCAACATACCAAGAGTCCTTGGAAGCTGATTTTATTTCTACTCTTTCAAAATATATATTGTGATGTTAACAATTATTTGGAACGCGTTTGAACCTCCGGAAAGAATTTTCTTTCTCGACAAACTGGCTCATCGGAGGGTAATTATTTTTTCCTCAGCATACCAAGAGCCCTTGGAAGCTGATTTTTTTTCTACTCTTTCAAAATATATATTGTGATGTTCACAATTTTTCAGAACGCGTTTGAACCTCCGGAAAGAATTTTCCTTCTCGACAAACGGGCTCATCGGAGGGTAATTATTTTTTCCTCAGCATATCAAGAGTCCTTGGAAGCTGATTTTACTTCTACTATTACAAAATATATATTGTGATGTTCACAATTTTTTGGAACGCGTTTGAACCTCCGGAAAGAATTTTCTTTCTCGACAAACTATCTCATCTGAGGGTAATTTTTTTTTTCTCAACATACCAAAAGTTCTCGGAAGCTGATTTTATTTCTACTCTTTCAAAATATATATTGTGATGTTCACAATTTTTCAGAACGCGTTTGATCGTCCGGAAAGAATTTTCCTTCTCGACAAACGGACTCATCGGAGGGTAATTATTTTTTCCTGAGCATACCAAGAGTCCTTGGATGCTAATTTTTTTGTACTCTTTCAAAATATGTATTGTGATGTTCTCAATTTTTCAGAACGCGTTTGATCCTCCGGAAAGAATTTTCCTTCTCGACAAACGGGCTCATCGGAGGGTAATTATTCTTTCCTCAGCATACCAAGAGTCCTTGGAAGCTGATTTTATTTTTACTCTTTCAAAATATATATTGTGATGGTCACAATTTTTTGGAACCCGTTTGAACCTCCGGAAAGAATTTTCTTTCTCGAAAAACTGGCTCATCGGAGGGTAATTATTTTTTCCTCAGCATACCAAGAGTCCTTGGAAGCTGATTTTATTTCTACTCTTTAAAAATATATATTGTGATGTTCAGAATTTTTCGGAACGCGTTTGAACCTCCGGAAAGAATTTTCTTTCTCGAAAAACTGGCTCATCGGAGGGTAATTTTTTTTTCCTCAGCATACTAAGAGTCCTTGGAAGCTGATTTTTTTCTACTCTTTCAAAATATATATTGTGATGTTAACAATTTTTCAGAATGCGTTTGATCCTCCGGAAAGAATTTTCCTTCTCGACAAACGGGCTCATCGGAGGGTAATTATTTTTTCCTCAGCATACCAAGAGTCCTTGGAAGCTGATTTTTTTTCTTCTCTTTCAAAATATATATTGCAATATTCACAATTTTTTGGAACGCGTTTGAACCTCCGGAAAGAATTTTCCTTCTCGACAAACGGGCTCATCGGAGGGTAATTATTTTTTCCTCAACATACCAAGAGTCCTTGGAAGCTGATTTTATTTCTATTCTTTCAAAATATATATTGTGATGTTCAGAATTTTTCGGAACGCGTTTGAACCTCCGGAAAGAATTTTCTTTCTCGAAAAACTGGCTCATCGGAGGGTAATTTTTTTTTCCTTAGCATACCAAGAGTCTTTGGAAGCTGATTTTTTTCTACTCTTTCAAAATATATATTGTGATGTTAACAATTTTTCAGAACGCGTTTGAACCTCCGGAAAGAATTTTTCTTCTCGACAAACGGACTCATCGGAGGGTAATTTTTTTTTCCTCAGCATACCAAGAGTCCTTGGAAGCTGATTTTTTTTCTACTCTTTCAAAATATATATTGTGATGTTCACAATTTTTCAGAATGCGTTTGATCCTCCGGAAAGAATTTTCCTTCTCGACAAACGGGCTCATCGGAGGGTAATTATTTTTTCCTCAGCATACCAAGAGTCCTTGGAAGCTGATTTTTATTTCCACTCTTTCAAAATATATATTGTGATGTTCACAATTTTTTGGAACGCGTTTGAACCTCCGGAAAGAATTTCCTTTCTCGACAAACTGGCTAATCGGAGGGTAATTTTTTTTTCCTCAGCATACCAAGAGTCCTTGGAAGCTGATTTTTTTCTACTCTTTTAAAATATGTATTGTGATGTTCTCAATTTTTCAGAACGCGTTTGATCCTCCGGAAAGAATTTTCCTTCTCGACAAACGGGCTCATCGGAGGGTAATTTTTTTTTCCTCAGCATACCAAGAGTCCTTGGAAGCTGATTTTTTTTCTACTCTTTCAAAATATATATTGTGATGTTCACAATTTTTCAGAATGCGTTTGATCCTCCGGAAAGAATTTTCCTTCTCGACAAACGGGCTCATCGGAGGGTAATTATTTTTTCCTCAGCATACCAAGAGTCCTTGGAAGCTGATTTTATTTCCACTCTTTCAAAATATATATTGTTATGTTCACAATTTTTTGGAACGCGTTTGAACCTCCGGAAAGAATTTCCTTTCTCGACAAACTGGCTAATCGGAGGGTAATTTTTTTTTCCTCAGCATACCAAGAGTCCTTGGAAGCTGATTTTTTTCTACTCTTTTAAAATATATATTGTGATGTTCACAATTTTTCAGAACGCGTTTGATCCTCCGGAAAGCATTTTCCTTCTCGACAAACGGGCTCATCGGAGGGTAATTATTTTTTCCTCAGCATACCAAGAGTCCTTGGAAGCTGATTTTATTTCTACTCTTTCAAAATATATATTATGATGTTCGCAATTTTTTGGAACGCGTTTGAACCTCCGGAAAGAATTTCCTCCCTCGACAAACTGGCTAATCGGAGGGTAATTTTTTTTCCTCAGCATACCAAGAGTCCTTGGAAGCTGATTTTTTTCTACTCTTTCAAAATATATATTGTGATGTTCACAATTTTTCCGAACGCGTTTGATCCTCCGGAAAGAATTTTCCTTCTCGACAAACGGGCTCATCGGAGGGTAATTATTTTTTCCTCAGCATACCAAGAGTCCTTGGAAGCTGATTTTATTTCTACTCTTTCAAAATATATATTGTGATGTTCACAATTTTTTGGAACGCGTTTGAACCTCCGGAAAGAATTTTCTTTCTCGACGAACTGGCTCATCGGAGGGTAATTTTTTTTTCCTCAGCATACCAAGAGTCCTTGGAAGCTAATTTTTTTCTACACTTTCAAAATATATATTGTAATATTCACAATTTTTCAGAACGCGTTTAAACCTCCGGAAAGAATTTTCTTCTCGACAAACGGGCTCATCGGAGGGTAATTATTTTTTCCGCAGCATATCAAGAGTCCTTGGAAGCTGATTTTATTTCTACTCTTTCAAAATATATATTGTAATCTTCACAATTCTTTGGAACGCGTTTGAACCTCCGGAAAGAATTTTCTTCTCGACAAACGGGCTCATCGAATGGTAATTATTTTTTCCTCAGCATACCAAGAGTCCTTGGAAGCTGATTTTTTTTCTACTCTTTTAAAATATATATTGTGATGTTCACAATTTTTCAGAACGCGTTTGATCCTCCGGAAAGAATTTTCCTTCTCGACAAACGGGCTCATCGGAGGGTAATTAGTTTTTCCTCAGCATACCAAGAGTCCTTGGAAGCTGATTTTATTTCTACTCTTTCAAAATATATATTGTGATGTTCACAATTTTTTGGAACGCGTTTGAACCTCCGGAAAGAATTTTTCTTCTCGACAAACGGGCTCATCGGAGGGTTATATATTTTTTCCTCAGCATACCAAGAGTTCTTAGAAGCTGATTTTCTTACTAGTCTTTCAAAATATATATTGTGATATTCTCAATTTTTTGGAACGCGTTTGAACCTCCGGAAAGAATTTTCTTTCTCGACAAACTAGCTCATCTGAGGGTAATTTTTTTTTTCTCAACATACCAAAAGTTCTCGGAAGCTGATTTTATTTCTACTCTTTCAAAATATATATTGTGATGTTCACAATTTTTTGGAACGCGTTTGAACCTCCGGAAAGAATGTTCTTTCTCGACAAACCGGCTCATCTGAGGGTAATTTTTGTTTTCTCAACATACCAAGAGTCCTTGGAAGCTGATTTTATTTCTACTCTTTCAAAATATATATTGTGATGTTAACAATTATTTGGAACGCGTTTGAACCTCCGGAAAGAATTTTCTTTCTCGACAAACTGGCTCATCGGAGGGTAATTATTTTTTCCTCAGCATACCAAGAGCCCTTGGAAGCTGATTTTTTTTCTACTCTTTCAAAATATATATTGTGATGTTCACAATTTTTCAGAACGCGTTTGAACCTCCGGAAAGAATTTTCCTTCTCGACAAACGGGCTCATCGGAGGGTAATTATTTTTTCCTCAGCATATCAAGAGTCCTTGGAAGCTGATTTTACTTCTACTATTACAAAATATATATTGTGATGTTCACAATTTTTTGGAACGTGTTTGAACCTCCGGAAAGAATTTTCTTTCTCGACAAACTATCTCATCTGAGGGTAATTTTTTTTTTCTCAACATACCAAAAGTTCTCGGAAGCTGATTTTATTTCTACTCTTTCAAAATATATATTGTGATGTTCACAATTTTTCAGAACGCGTTTGATCGTCCGGAAAGAATTTTCCTTCTCGACAAACGGACTCATCGGAGGGTAATTATTTTTTCCTCAGCATACCAAGAGTCCTTGGATGCTAATTTTTTTGTACTCTTTCAAAATATGTATTGTGATGTTCTCAATTTTTCAGAACGCGTTTGATCCTCCGGAAAGAATTTTCCTTCTCGACAAACGGGCTCATCGGAGGGTAATTATTCTTTCCTCAGCATACCAAGAGTCCTTGGAAGCTGATTTTATTTTTACTCTTTCAAAATATATATTGTGATGGTCACAATTTTTTGGAACCCGTTTGAACCTCCGGAAAGAATTTTCTTTCTCGAAAAACTGGCTCATCGGAGGGTAATTATTTTTTCCTCAGCATACCAAGAGTCCTTGGAAGCTGATTTTATTTCTACTCTTTAAAAATATATATTGTGATGTTCAGAATTTTTCGGAACGCGTTTGAACCTCCGGAAAGAATTTTCTTTCTCGAAAAACTGGCTCATCGGAGGGTAATTTTTTTTTCCTCAGCATACTAAGAGTCCTTGGAAGCTGATTTTTTTCTACTCTTTCAAAATATATATTGTGATGTTAACAATTTTTCAGAATGCGTTTGATCCTCCGGAAAGAATTTTCCTTCTCGACAAACGGGCTCATCGGAGGGTAATTATTTTTTCCTCAGCATACCAAGAGTCCTTGGAAGCTGATTTTTTTTCTTCTCTTTCAAAATATATATTGCAATATTCACAATTTTTTGGAACGCGTTTGAACCTCCGGAAAGAATTTTCCTTCTCGACAAACGGGCTCATCGGAGGGTAATTATTTTTTCCTCAACATACCAAGAGTCCTTGGAAGCTGATTTTATTTCTATTCTTTCAAAATATATATTGTGATGTTCAGAATTTTTCGGAACGCGTTTGAACCTCCGGAAAGAATTTTCTTTCTCGAAAAACTGGCTCATCGGAGGGTAATTTTTTTTTCCTTAGCATACCAAGAGTCTTTGGAAGCTGATTTTTTTCTACTCTTTCAAAATATATATTGTGATGTTAACAATTTTTCAGAACGCGTTTGAACCTCCGGAAAGAATTTTTCTTCTCGACAAACGGACTCATCGGAGGGTAATTTTTTTTTCCTCAGCATACCAAGAGTCCTTGGAAGCTGATTTTTTTTCTACTCTTTCAAAATATATATTGTGATGTTCACAATTTTTCAGAATGCGTTTGATCCTCCGGAAAGAATTTTCCTTCTCGACAAACGGGCTCATCGGAGGGTAATTATTTTTTCCTCAGCATACCAAGAGTCCTTGGAAGCTGATTTTTATTTCCACTCTTTCAAAATATATATTGTGATGTTCACAATTTTTTGGAACGCGTTTGAACCTCCGGAAAGAATTTCCTTTCTCGACAAACTGGCTAATCGGAGGGTAATTTTTTTTTCCTCAGCATACCAAGAGTCCTTGGAAGCTGATTTTTTTCTACTCTTTTAAAATATATATTGTGATGTTCACAATTTTTCAGAACGCGTTTGATCCTCCGGAAAGAATTTTCCTTCTCGACAAACGGGCTCATCGGAGGGTAATTATTTTTTCCTCAGCATACCAAGAGTCCTTGGAAGCTGATTTTATTTCTACTCTTTCAAAATATATATTGTGATGTTCACAATTTTTTGGAACGCGTTTGAACCTCCGGAAAGAATTTCCTCCCTCGACAAACTGGCTAATCGGAGCGTAATTTTTTTTCCTCAGCATACCAAGAGTCCTTGGAAGCTGATTTTTTTCTACTCTTTCAAAATATATATTGTGATGTTCACAATTTTTCCGAACGCGTTTGATCCTCCGGAAAGAATTTTCCTTCTCGACAAACGGGCTCATCGGAGGGTAATTATTTTTTCCTCAGCATACCAAGAGTCCTTGGAAGCTGATTTTATTTCTACTCTTTCAAAATATATATTGTGATGTTCACAATTTTTTGGAACGCGTTTGAACCTCCGGAAAGAATTTTCTTTCTCGACGAACTGGCTCATCGGAGGGTAATTTTTTTTTCCTCAGCATACCAAGAGTCCTTGGAAGCTGATTTTTTTCTACACTTTCAAAATATATATTGTGATGTTCACAATTTTTCAGAACGCGTTTGATCCTCCGGAAAGAATTTTCTTTCTCGACAAACGGGCTCATCGGAGGGTAATTTTTTTTTCCTCAGCATACGAAGAGTCCTTGGAAGCTGATTTTTTTCTACTCTTTCAATATATATTTTGTGATGTTCACAATTTTTCAGAACGCGTTTGATCCTCCGGAAAAAATTTTCCTTCTCGACAAACGGGCTCATCGGAGAGTAATTATTTTTTCCTCAGCATACCAAGAGTCCTTGGAAGCTAATTTTTTTCTACTCTTTCAAAATATGTATTGTAATATTCACAATTTTTTGGAACGGGTTTGAACCTCCGGAAAAAATTTTCCTTCTCGACAAACGGGCTCATCGGAGGGTAATTATTTTTTCCTCAGCATATCAAGGGTCCTTGGAAGCTGATTTTATTTCTACTGTTTCAAAATATATATTTCAAGATTCACAATTTTTTGGAAGGCGTTTGAACCTCCGGAAAGAATTTTCTTCTCGACAAACGGGCTCATCGGATGGTGATTATTTTTTCCTGAGCATACTGAGAGTCCTTGGAAGCTGATTTTATTTCTACTCTTTCAAAATATATATTGTGATGTTCACAATATTTTGGAACGCGTTTGAACCTCCGGAAAGAATTTTCTTTCTCGACAAACTGGCTCATCGGAGGTTAATTATTTTTTCGTCAGCATACCAATAGTCCTTGGAAGCTGATTTTATTTCTTCTCTTTCAAAATATATATTGCAATATTCACAATTTTTTGGAACGCGTTTGAACCTCCGGAAAGAATTTTCCTTCTCGACAAACGGGCTCATCGGAGGGTAATTATTTTTTCCTCAGCATACCAAGAGTCCTTGGAAGCTGATTTTATTTCTACTCTTTCAAAATATATATTGTGATGTTCAGAATTTTTCGGAACGCGTTTGAACCTCCGGAAAGAATTTTCTTTCTCGAAAAACTGGCTCATCGGAGGGTAATTTTTTTTTCCTCAGCATACCAAGAGTCCTTGGAAGCTGATTTTTTTCTACTCTTTCAAAATATATATTGTGATGTTAACAATTTTTCAGAACGCGTTTGAACCTCCGGAAAGAATTTTTCTTCTCGACAAACGGACTCATCGGAGGGTAATTATTCTTTCTTCAGCATACCAAGAGTCCTTGGAAGCTGATTTTATTTCCACTCTTTCAAAATATATATTGTGATGTTCACAATTTTTTGGAACGCGTTTGAACCTCCGGAAAGAATTTCCTTTCTCGACAAACTGGCTAATCGGAGGGTAATTTTTTTTTCCTCAGCATACCAAGAGTCCTTGGAAGCTGATTTTTTTCTACTCTTTTAAAATATATATTGTGATGTTCACAATTTTTCAGAACGCGTTTGATCCTCCGGAAAGAATTTTCCTTCTCGACAAACGGGCTCATCGGAGGGTAATTATTTTTTCCTCAGCATACCAAGAGTCCTTGGAAGCTGATTTTATTTCTACTCTTTCAAAATATATATTGTGATGTTCACAATTTTTTGGAACGCGTTTTAACCTCTGGAAAGAATTTCCTCCCTCGACAAACTGGCTAATCGGAGGGTAATTTTTTTTCCTCAGCATACCAAGAGTCCTTGGAAGCTGATTTTTTTCTACTCTTTCAAAATATATATTGTGATGTTCACAATTTTTCCGAACGCGTTTGATCCTCCGGAAAGAATTTTCCTTCTCGACAAACGGGCTCATCGGAGGGTAATTATTTTTTCCTCAGCATACCAAGAGTCCTTGGAAGCTGATTTTATTTCTACTCTTTCAAAATATATATTGTGATGTTCACAATTTTTTGGAACGCGTTTGAACCTCCGGAAAGAATTTTCTTTCTCGACGAACTGGCTCATCGGAGGGTAATTTTTTTTTCCTCAGCATACCAAGAGTCCTTGGAAGCTGATTTTTTTCTACACTTTCAAAATATATATTGTGATGTTCACAATTTTTCAGAAGGCGTTTGAACCTCCGGAAAGAATTTTCTTTCTCGACAAACTAGCTCATCTGAGGGTAATTTTTTTTTTCTCAACATACCAAAAGTTCTCGGAAGCTGATTTTATTTCTACTCTTTCAAAATATATATTGTGATGTTCACAATTTTTTGGAACGCGTTTGAACCTCCGGAAAGAATGTTCTTTCTCGACAAACCGGCTCATCTGAGGGTAATTTTTGTTTTCTCAACATACCAAGTGTCCTTGGAAGCTGATTTTATTTCTACTCTTTCAAAATATATATTGTGATGTTAACAATTATTTGGAACGCGTTTGAACCTCCGGAAAGAATTTTCTTTCTCGACAAACTGGCTCATCGGAGGGTAATTATTTTTTCCTCAGCATACCAAGAGCCCTTGGAAGCTGATTTTTTTTCTACTCTTTCAAAATATATATTGTGATGTTCACAATTTTTCAGAACGCGTTTGAACCTCCGGAAAGAATTTTCCTTCTCGACAAACGGGCTCATCGGAGGGTAATTATTTTTTCCTCAGCATATCAAGAGTCCTTGGAAGCTGATTTTACTTCTACTATTACAAAATATATATTGTGATGTTCACAATTTTTTGGAACGCGTTTGAACCTCCGGAAAGAATTTTCTTTCTCGACAAACTATCTCATCTGAGGGTAATTTTTTTTTTCTCAACATACCAAAAGTTCTCGGAAGCTGATTTTATTTCTACTCTTTCAAAATATATATTGTGATGTTCACAATTTTTCAGAACGCGTTTAATCGTCCGGAAAGAATTTTCCTTCTCGACAAACGGACTCATCGGAGGGTAATTATTTTTTCCTCAGCATACCAAGAGTCCTTGGAAGCTAATTTTTTTGTACTCTTTCAAAATATGTATTGTGATGTTCTCAATTTTTCAGAACGCGTTTGATCCTCCGGAAAGAATTTTCCTTCTCGACAAACGGGCTCATCGGAGGGTAATTATTCTTTCCTCAGCATACCAAGAGTCCTTGGAAGCTGATTTTATTTTTACTCTTTCAAAATATATATTGTGATGGTCACAATTTTTTGGAACCCGTTTGAACCTCCGGAAAGAATTTTCTTTCTCGAAAAACTGGCTCATCGGAGGGTAATTATTTTTTCCTCAGCATACCAAGAGTCCTTGGAAGCTGATTTTATTTCTACTCTTTAAAAATATATATTGTCATGTTCAGAATTTTTCGGAACGCGTTTGAACCTCCGGAAAGAATTTTCTTTCTCGAAAAACTGGCTCATCGGAGGGTAATTTTTTTTTCCTCAGCATACTAAGAGTCCTTGGAAGCTGATTTTTTTCTACTCTTTCAAAATATATATTGTGATGTTAACAATTTTTCAGAATGCGTTTGATCCTCCGGAAAGAATTTTCCTTCTCGACAAACGGGCTCATCGGAGGGTAATTATTTTTTCCTCAGCATACCAAGAGTCCTTGGAAGCTGATTTTATTTCTACTCTTTCAAAATATATATTGTGATGTTCAGAATTTTTCGGAACGCGTTTGAACCTCCGGAAAGAATTTTCTTTCTCGAAAAACTGGCTCATCGGAGGGTAATTTTTTTTTCCTTAGCATACCAAGAGTCTTTGGAAGCTGATTTTTTTCTACTCTTTCAAAATATATATTGTGATGTTAACAATTTTTCAGAACGCGTTTGAACCTCCGGAAAGAATTTTTCTTCTCGACAAACGGACTCATCGGAGGGTAATTATTTTTTCCTCAGCATACCAAGAGTCCTTGGAAGCTGATTTTTTTTCTACTCTTTCAAAATATATATTGTGATGTTCACAATTTTTCAGAATGCGTTTGATCCTCCGGAAAGAATTTTCCTTCTCGACAAACGGGCTCATCGGAGGGTAATTATTTTTTCCTCAGCATACCAAGAGTCCTTGGAAGCTGATTTTATTTCCACTCTTTCAAAATATATATTGTGATGTTCACAATTTTTTGGAACGCGTTTGAACCTCCGGAAAGAATTTCCTTTCTCGACAAACTGGCTAATCGGAGGGTAATTTTTTTTTCCTCAGCATACCAAGAGTCCTTGGAAGCTGATTTTTTTCTACTCTTTTAAAATATATATTGTGATGTTCACAATTTTTCAGAACGCGTTTGATCCTCCGAAAAGAATTTTCCTTCTCGACAAACGGGCTCATCGGAGGGTAATTATTTTTTCCTCAGCATACCAAGAGTCCTTGGAAGCTGATTTTATTTCTACTCTTTCAAAATATATATTGTGATGTTCGCAATTTTTTGGAACGCGTTTGAACCTCCGGAAAGAATTTCCTCCCTCGACAAACTGGCTAATCGGAGGGTAATTTTTTTTCCTCAGCATACCAAGAGTCCTTGGAAGCTGATTTTTTTCTACTCTTTCAAAATATATATTGTGATGTTCACAATTTTTCCGAACGCGTTTGATCCTCCGGAAAGAATTTTCCTTCTCGACAAACGGGCTCATCGGAGGGTAATTATTTTTTCCTCAGCATACCAAGAGTCCTTGGAAGCTGATTTTATTTCTACTCTTTCAAAATATATATTGTGATGTTCACAATTTTTTGGAACGCGTTTGAACCTCCGGAAAGAATTTTCTTTCTCGACGAACTGGCTCATCGGAGGGTAATTTTTTTTTCCTCAGCATACCAAGAGTCCTTGGAAGCTAATTTTTTTCTACACTTTCAAAATATATATTGTAATATTCACAATTTTTCGGAACGCGTTTAAACCTCCGGAAAGAATTTTCTTCTCGACAAACGGGCTCATCGGGGGGTAATTATTTTTTCCGCAGCATATCAAGAGTCCTTGGAAGCTGATTTTATTTCTACTCTTTCAAAATATATATTGTAATCTTCACAATTCTTTGGAACGCGTTTGAACCCCCGGAAAGAATTTTCTTCTCGACAAACGGGCTCATCGAATGGTAATTATTTTTTCCTCAGCATACCAAGAGTCCTTGGAAGCTGATTTTTTTTCTACTCTTTTAAAATATATATTGTGATGTTAACAATTTTTCAGAATGCGTTTGATCCTCCGGAAAGAATTTTCCTTCTCGACAAACGGGCTCATCGGAGGGTAATTATTTTTTCCTCAGCATACCAAGAGTCCTTGGAAGCTGATTTTTTTTCTTCTCTTTCAAAATATATATTGCAATATTCACAATTTTTTGGAACGCGTTTGAACCTCCGGAAAGAATTTTCCTTCTCGACAAACGGGCTCATCGGAGGGTAATTATTTTTTCCTCAACATACCAAGAGTCCTTGGAAGCTGATTTTATTTCTATTCTTTCAAAATATATATTGTGATGTTCAGAATTTTTCGGAACGCGTTTGAACCTCCGGAAAGAATTTTCTTTCTCGAAAAACTGGCTCATCGGAGGGTAATTTTTTTTTCCTTAGCATACCAAGAGTCTTTGGAAGCTGATTTTTTTCTACTCTTTCAAAATATATATTGTGATGTTAACAATTTTTCAGAACGCGTTTGAACCTCCGGAAAGAATTTTTCTTCTCGACAAACGGACTCATCGGAGGGTAATTTTTTTTTCCTCAGCATACCAAGAGTCCTTGGAAGCTGATTTTTTTTCTACTCTTTCAAAATATATATTGTGATGTTCACAATTTTTCAGAATGCGTTTGATCCTCCGGAAAGAATTTTCCTTCTCGACAAACGGGCTCATCGGAGGGTAATTATTTTTTCCTCAGCATACCAAGAGTCCTTGGAAGCTGATTTTTATTTCCACTCTTTCAAAATATATATTGTGATGTTCACAATTTTTTGGAACGCGTTTGAACCTCCGGAAAGAATTTCCTTTCTCGACAAACTGGCTAATCGGAGGGTAATTTTTTTTTCCTCAGCATACCAAGAGTCCTTGGAAGCTGATTTTTTTCTACTCTTTTAAAATATATATTGTGATGTTCACAATTTTTCAGAACGCGTTTGATCCTCCGGAAAGAATTTTCCTTCTCGACAAACGGGCTCATCGGAGGGTAATTATTTTTTCCTCAGCATACCAAGAGTCCTTGGAAGCTGATTTTATTTCTACTCTTTCAAAATATATATTGTGATGTTCACAATTTTTTGGAACGCGTTTGAACCTCCGGAAAGAATTTCCTCCCTCGACAAACTGGCTAATCGGAGCGTAATTTTTTTTCCTCAGCATACCAAGAGTCCTTGGAAGCTGATTTTTTTCTACTCTTTCAAAATATATATTGTGATGTTCACAATTTTTCCGAACGCGTTTGATCCTCCGGAAAGAATTTTCCTTCTCGACAAACGGGCTCATCGGAGGGTAATTATTTTTTCCTCAGCATACCAAGAGTCCTTGGAAGCTGATTTTATTTCTACTCTTTCAAAATATATATTGTGATGTTCACAATTTTTTGGAACGCGTTTGAACCTCCGGAAAGAATTTTCTTTCTCGACGAACTGGCTCATCGGAGGGTAATTTTTTTTTCCTCAGCATACCAAGAGTCCTTGGAAGCTGATTTTTTTCTACACTTTCAAAATATATATTGTGATGTTCACAATTTTTCAGAACGCGTTTGATCCTCCGGAAAGAATTTTCTTTCTCGACAAACGGGCTCATCGGAGGGTAATTTTTTTTTCCTCAGCATACGAAGAGTCCTTGGAAGCTGATTTTTTTCTACTCTTTCAAAATATATTTTGTGATGTTCACAATTTTTCAGAACGCGTTTGATCCTCCGGAAAAAATTTTCCTTCTCGACAAACGGGCTCATCGGAGAGTAATTATTTTTTCCTCAGCATACCAAGAGTCCTTGGAAGCTAATTTTTTTCTACTCTTTCAAAATATGTATTGTAATATTCACAATTTTTTGGAACGGGTTTGAACCTCCGGAAAAAATTTTCCTTCTCGACAAACGGGCTCATCGGAGGGTAATTATTTTTTCCTCAGCATATCAAGGGTCCTTGGAAGCTGATTTTATTTCTACTGTTTCAAAATATATATTTCAAGATTCACAATTTTTTGGAAGGCGTTTGAACCTCCGGAAAGAATTTTCTTCTCGACAAACGGGCTCATCGGATGGTGATTATTTTTTCCTGAGCATACTGAGAGTCCTTGGAAGCTGATTTTATTTCTACTCTTTCAAAATATATATTGTGATGTTCACAATATTTTGGAACGCGTTTGAACCTCCGGAAAGAATTTTCTTTCTCGACAAACTGGCTCATCGGAGGTTAATTATTTTTTCGTCAGCATACCAATAGTCCTTGGAAGCTGATTTTATTTCTTCTCTTTCAAAATATATATTGCAATATTCACAATTTTTTGGAACGCGTTTGAACCTCCGGAAAGAATTTTCCTTCTCGACAAACGGGCTCATCGGAGGGTAATTATTTTTTCCTCAGCATACCAAGAGTCCTTGGAAGCTGATTTTATTTCTACTCTTTCAAAATATATATTGTGATGTTCAGAATTTTTCGGAACGCGTTTGAACCTCCGGAAAGAATTTTCTTTCTCGAAAAACTGGCTCATCGGAGGGTAATTTTTTTTTCCTCAGCATACCAAGAGTCCTTGGAAGCTGATTTTTTTCTACTCTTTCAAAATATATATTGTGATGTTAACAATTTTTCAGAACGCGTTTGAACCTCCGGAAAGAATTTTTCTTCTCGACAAACGGACTCATCGGAGGGTAATTATTCTTTCTTCAGCATACCAAGAGTCCTTGGAAGCTGATTTTATTTCCACTCTTTCAAAATATATATTGTGATGTTCACAATTTTTTGAAACGCGTTTGAACCTCCGGAAAGAATTTCCTTTCTCGACAAACTGGCTAATCGGAGGGTAATTTTTTTTTCCTCAGCATACCAAGAGTCCTTGGAAGCTGATTTTTTTCTACTCTTTTAAAATATATATTGTGATGTTCACAATTTTTCAGAACGCGTTTGATCCTCCGGAAAGAATTTTCCTTCTCGACAAACGGGCTCATCGGAGGGTAATTATTTTTTCCTCAGCATACCAAGAGTCCTTGGAAGCTGATTTTATTTCTACTCTTTCAAAATATATATTGTGATGTTCACAATTTTTTGGAACGCGTTTGAACCTCTGGAAAGAATTTCCTCCCTCGACAAACTGGCTAATCGGAGGGTAATTTTTTTTCCTCAGCATACCAAGAGTCCTTGGAAGCTGATTTTTTTCTACTCTTTCAAAATATATATTGTGATGTTCACAATTTTTCCGAACGCGTTTGATCCTCCGGAAAGAATTTTCCTTCTCGACAAACGGGCTCATCGGAGGGTAATTATTTTTTCCTCAGCATACCAAGAGTCCTTGGAAGCTGATTTTATTTCTACTCTTTCAAAATATATATTGTGATGTTCACAATTTTTTGGAACGCGTTTGAACCTCCGGAAAGAATTTTCTTTCTCGACGAACTGGCTCATCGGAGGGTAATTTTTTTTTCCTCAGCATACCAAGAGTCCTTGGAAGCTGATTTTTTTCTACACTTTCAAAATATATATTGTGATGTTCACAATTTTTCAGAAGGCGTTTGAACCTCCGGAAAGAATTTTCTTTCTCGACAAACTAGCTCATCTGAGGGTAATTTTTTTTTTCTCAACATACCAAAAGTTCTCGGAAGCTGATTTTATTTCTACTCTTTCAAAATATATATTGTGATGTTCACAATTTTTTGGAACGCGTTTGAACCTCCGGAAAGAATGTTCTTTCTCGACAAACCGGCTCATCTGAGGGTAATTTTTGTTTTCTCAACATACCAAGTGTCCTTGGAAGCTGATTTTATTTCTACTCTTTCAAAATATATATTGTGATGTTAACAATTATTTGGAACGCGTTTGAACCTCCGGAAAGAATTTTCTTTCTCGACAAACTGGCTCATCGGAGGGTAATTATTTTTTCCTCAGCATACCAAGAGCCCTTGGAAGCTGATTTTTTTTCTACTCTTTCAAAATATATATTGTGATGTTCACAATTTTTCAGAACGCGTTTGAACCTCCGGAAAGAATTTTCCTTCTCGACAAACGGGCTCATCGGAGGGTAATTATTTTTTCCTCAGCATATCAAGAGTCCTTGGAAGCTGATTTTACTTCTACTATTACAAAATATATATTGTGATGTTCACAATTTTTTGGAACGCGTTTGAACCTCCGGAAAGAATTTTCTTTCTCGACAAACTATCTCATCTGAGGGTAATTTTTTTTTTCTCAACATACCAAAAGTTCTCGGAAGCTGATTTTATTTCTACTCTTTCAAAATATATATTGTGATGTTCACAATTTTTCAGAACGCGTTTGATCGTCCGGAAAGAATTTTCCTTCTCGACAAACGGACTCATCGGAGGGTAATTATTTTTTCCTCAGCATACCAAGAGTCCTTGGAAGCTAATTTTTTTGTACTCTTTCAAAATATGTATTGTGATGTTCTCAATTTTTCAGAACGCGTTTGATCCTCCGGAAAGAATTTTCCTTCTCGACAAACGGGCTCATCGGAGGGTAATTATTCTTTCCTCAGCATACCAAGAGTCCTTGGAAGCTGATTTTATTTTTACTCTTTCAAAATATATATTGTGATGGTCACAATTTTTTGGAACCCGTTTGAACCTCCGGAAAGAATTTTCTTTCTCGAAAAACTGGCTCATCGGAGGGTAATTATTTTTTCCTCAGCATACCAAGAGTCCTTGGAAGCTGATTTTATTTCTACTCTTTAAAAATATATATTGTCATGTTCAGAATTTTTCGGAACGCGTTTGAACCTCCGGAAAGAATTTTCTTTCTCGAAAAACTGGCTCATCGGAGGGTAATTTTTTTTTCCTCAGCATACTAAGAGTCCTTGGAAGCTGATTTTTTTCTACTCTTTCAAAATATATATTGTGATGTTAACAATTTTTCAGAATGCGTTTGATCCTCCGGAAAGAATTTTCCTTCTCGACAAACGGGCTCATCGGAGGGTAATTATTTTTTCCTCAGCATACCAAGAGTCCTTGGAAGCTGATTTTTTTTCTTCTCTTTCAAAATATATATTGCAATATTCACAATTTTTTGGAACGCGTTTGAACCTCCGGAAAGAATTTTCTTTCTCGAAAAACTGGCTCATCGGAGGGTAATTTTTTTTTCCTTAGCATACCAAGAGTCTTTGGAAGCTGATTTTTTTCTACTCTTTCAAAATATATATTGTGATGTTAACAATTTTTCAGAACGCGTTTGAACCTCCGGAAAGAATTTTTCTTCTCGACAAACGGACTCATCGGAGGGTAATTATTTTTTCCTCAGCATACCAAGAGTCCTTGGAAGCTGATTTTTTTTCTACTCTTTCAAAATATATATTGTGATGTTCACAATTTTTCAGAATGCGTTTGATCCTCCGGAAAGAATTTTCCTTCTCGACAAACGGGCTCATCGGAGGGTAATTATTTTTTCCTCAGCATACCAAGAGTCCTTGGAAGCTGATTTTATTTCCACTCTTTCAAAATATATATTGTGATGTTCACAATTTTTTGGAACGCGTTTGAACCTCCGGAAAGAATTTCCTTTCTCGACAAACTGGCTAATCGGAGGGTAATTTTTTTTTCCTCAGCATACCAAGAGTCCTTGGAAGCTGATTTTTTTCTACTCTTTTAAAATATATATTGTGATGTTCACAATTTTTCAGAACGCGTTTGATCCTCCGAAAAGAATTTTCCTTCTCGACAAACGGGCTCATCGGAGGGTAATTATTTTTTCCTCAGCATACCAAGAGTCCTTGGAAGCTGATTTTATTTCTACTCTTTCAAAATATATATTGTGATGTTCGCAATTTTTTGGAACGCGTTTGAACCTCCGGAAAGAATTTCCTCCCTCGACAAACTGGCTAATCGGAGGGTAATTTTTTTTCCTCAGCATACCAAGAGTCCTTGGAAGCTGATTTTTTTCTACTCTTTCAAAATATATATTGTGATGTTCACAATTTTTCCGAACGCGTTTGATCCTCCGGAAAGAATTTTCCTTCTCGACAAACGGGCTCATCGGAGGGTAATTATTTTTTCCTCAGCATACCAAGAGTCCTTGGAAGCTGATTTTATTTCTACTCTTTCAAAATATATATTGTGATGTTCACAATTTTTTGGAACGCGTTTGAACCTCCGGAAAGAATTTTCTTTCTCGACGAACTGGCTCATCGGAGGGTAATTTTTTTTTCCTCAGCATACCAAGAGTCCTTGGAAGCTAATTTTTTTCTACACTTTCAAAATATATATTGTAATATTCACAATTTTTCGGAACGCGTTTAAACCTCCGGAAAGAATTTTCTTCTCGACAAACGGGCTCATCGGGGGGTAATTATTTTTTCCGCAGCATATCAAGAGTCCTTGGAAGCTGATTTTATTTCTACTCTTTCAAAATATATATTGTAATCTTCACAATTCTTTGGAACGCGTTTGAACCCCCGGAAAGAATTTTCTTCTCGACAAACGGGCTCATCGAATGGTAATTATTTTTTCCTCAGCATACCAAGAGTCCTTGGAAGCTGATTTTTTTTCTACTCTTTTAAAATATATATTGTGATGTTCACAATTTTTCAGAACGCGTTTGATCCTCCGGAAACAATTTTCCTTCTCGACAAACGGGCTCATCGGAGGGTAATTAGTTTTTCCTCAGCATACCAAGAGTCCTTGGAAGCTGATTTTATTTCTACTCTTTCAAAATATATATTGTGATGTTCACAATTTTTTGGAACGCGTTTGAACCTCCGGAAAGAATTTTTCTTCTCGACAAACGGGCTCATCGGAGGGTTATATATTTTTTCCTCAGCATACCAAGAGTTCTTGGAAGCTGATTTTCTTACTAGTCTTTCAAAATATATATTGTGATATTCTCAATTTTTTGGAACGCGTTTGAACCTCCGGAAAGAATTTTCTTTCTCGACAAACTAGCTCATCTGAGGGTAATTTTTTTTTTCTCAACATACCAAAAGTTCTCGGAAGCTGATTTTATTTCTACTCTTTCAAAATATATATTGTGATGTTCACAATTTTTTGGAACGCGTTTGAACCTCCGGAAAGAATGTTCTTTCTCGACAAACCGGCTCATCTGAGGGTAATTTTTGTTTTCTCAACATACCAAGAGTCCTTGGAAGCTGATTTTATTTCTACTCTTTCAAAATATATATTGTGATGTTAACAATTATTTGGAACGCGTTTGAACCTCCGGAAAGAATTTTCTTTCTCGACAAACTGGCTCATCGGAGGGTAATTATTTTTTCCTCAGCATACCAAGAGCCCTTGGAAGCTGATTTTTTTTCTACTCTTTCAAAATATATATTGTGATGTTCACAATTTTTCAGAACGCGTTTGAACTTCCGGAAAGAATTTTCCTTCTCGACAAACGGGCTCATCGGAGGGTAATTATTTTTTCCTCAGCATATCAAGAGTCCTTGGAAGCTGATTTTACTTCTACTATTACAAAATATATATTGTGATGTTCACAATTTTTTGGAACGCGTTTGAACCTCCGGAAAGAATTTTCTTTCTCGACAAACTATCTCATCTGAGGGTAATTTTTTTTTTCTCAACATACCAAAAGTTCTCGGAAGCTGATTTTATTTCTACTCTTTCAAAATATATATTGTGATGTTCACAATTTTTCAGAACGCGTTTGATCGTCCGGAAAGAATTTTCCTTCTCGACAAACGGACTCATCGGAGGGTAATTATTTTTTCCTCAGCATACCAAGAGTCCTTGGATGCTAATTTTTTTGTACTCTTTCAAAATATGTATTGTGATGTTCTCAATTTTTCAGAACGCGTTTGATCCTCCGGAAAGAATTTTCCTTCTCGACAAACGGGCTCATCGGAGGGTAATTATTCTTTCCTCAGCATACCAAGAGTCCTTGGAAGCTGATTTTATTTTTACTCTTTTAAAATATATATTGTGATGGTTAGGAGTTATGGCAGCTGCCGTGCGATTCGGTTCAGTGTAGCGATAGCTCTGATTATTTATCTAGTTTGGCCCAAGTTTTAGTGGTAGTATTTTACCCAAATTGTTGAGAGCTATTCAGTAACGAAAGCGGATCACAGCAAGATATAATAATAGCCGCCGGACGTCCGTGCTCGCACAAAAAAGCGGTAGGAAACAAAACTGGTCCGATCGGAGGTTAGAATATTCGACAGTTGTCGAAGGTCAAGGGGAATGCTGACCTCCTAAATGACCAGTAACGACACCTCTGGGAGTCCGTGTGCAACACCCCGGGAGGAGAGGGAAGGTAAGGCACCGGCGAGCTTTACGCACGGACTACTTACCAACTCTGCAAGACCCAGAGGCCGCCCAACAAAAAGTGAACAGCTAGCGAGAACGCGGACAAACTCGTGCGGATCTCTAACGCAATACCTGACGGGAAATCTTGAACCCAAAAGGAAAAGAGAGGAAGACCAGCTAGATACGAGCCCGAACAGCACACCGACGAAGAAGTACTACGTAAATCGGAGCGAGTCGGGTAAAGCGGACCTGGCTGTCGCAGGCAGGGAACACAGTGGTAGTGTCGATAAGGAAGAGTCCGAACTAGCCGAAATGGACATGCTGCTCGAAGAAATTAAAAAATTGAGAGAGGATAATACCCGGCAATTCGGCAATTTGGGAGTGCAACTGACCGATGTCTCGAAGAAAAGTGATAATAACTTTGAATCATTGAAGAGCGAACTGCTGAAATGTAAAGAGGAATCGGCTCAAGCTTACCTTGAACTACAGCAACAAATCAAGACGCTCGAACAAAAATTTCTGGAAAGAGAAGCTGTCACAGAGGCAAAAATTAAATCTTTGGAGCAACAACTAGCCGAAGCTCAAAAAGTACAGTACAACCCTGTGACGATAGGCAATAAGGACCGCCTTCAAACCAAAATTGAGCATTTAGAAAAAGATATCAGGAAAAATAACATTGTGATCTACGGGTCGCCGGCGAGTCACGAATCCTTAAAAAATGATGTGGAAAAATTCATTACAACGAAGTTCGGGGTTCAGCAACGAAATATCCTCGAGACCGCGGCCATCGCAAACAGAGCGAGGAAAAATATTGTAAAGGTCAAGCTAGACACCTGGGACACGAAGCTAAGCATCCTGAAACAGAAGCAAAAACTTAAAGGAAGCGATATCTTTATCGACCACGACCTGACTATCAAGGAGCGTCTAGTTGCCAAGAAATTGCGCGAAATCTGTAAGACCCATAGAGAAGAAGGACGCACCGTGAGAATGGGCTACCAAAAGCTCATTATAGACAACATCCCATACTACTGGAGCGAGAAGGACGGCAATGTGAAGAAATCGGGCAAAGCGTCAAGAAGTGAAGCCGAAGCTACCGAATCAATGGAAATAGGTCCGTCGACTAGCGCGACGATTTGTACCAGAAGCCCAAAAAACTAATTGAACATCGAGGTAGCAACATAACATTCTGGAATGTCCACGGATTTAGCAACTTGGAGGGAGCGGAGATCCTGACGAACTCGGACATCGTATGCGTCTGTGAAACTTGGCTGGACAGAAAAGTCGAACCCCCTCCAAGATATCTGGAAGACTACAAGTGCTACTGGGCGAACGGGACACGTGAACGCAGTCTGGGCCGCACTAGCGGTGGATTAGCTATTTTCGTGAGAAAAACCATTCCGGTGGAGGAGATAGAGGTAAGCCCCTGGTGGCTTTTTGTAAGAGTCAAAATAAACGAAACGGTATTTTCGGTGGGTGTGGTCTATTTCCGTCCTAGCCTCGATTTCGAACATGCGCTAGAATTATTCCAATTAGCTCTGGAAGAAATTGAAGAAAAAGTTGGGGACGAATTGATCCTAGTCGGAGGGGATTTTAACGCGAGAGTGGGAGAATCGGATTTACTCCCAGACGAAATTGCCGAAAACACCTGCCTTTTTAATACTGTAAGCAACTGTGATAAAACTGTCAATGCCAGAGGCTTGCCTCTAATGGATTTTATGGGGTCCAACGGATTCATTTTGTTAAATGGTAGAACACAGAGCGACCGGCCAGCAATGCCGTCCTTTCATTCCAAACTGGGACACAGTGTAATAGATCTTGTTTTTGTTAATGTTGCGAATAGTCACGAAGTAAAAGATCTCAGTATTATTTCAAAGGCCA
Organism: Amblyjoppa fuscipennis; assembly: GCA_963575735.1. Taxonomy (NCBI): domain Eukaryota; kingdom Metazoa; phylum Arthropoda; class Insecta; order Hymenoptera; family Ichneumonidae; genus Amblyjoppa; species Amblyjoppa fuscipennis. The sequence goes on along the minus strand of OY754492.1, from coordinate 6,301,410 downwards.
GCCCTTCAGACCATTTTCCGGTTAAAGTCGAATTATGGGTAGATACCGCGATGCAGTTAGAGCCATGCAACGTAGAAGGGTTTCGACCCGCCAAAATGTGTTTGAAATGGAGGCAAGATCTGGCTGATCAGTATCAATCTGCAATGATGCAATCGAATTCAACGGTAGATATAGCAGGAGTATCGTCGGCGGAATTGCTTTATATAAATATGTTGGAGGAGATAACGGAATCAGCGGAACTATTAGGCTTAGTCAAAACCGTCAAGGTCAAAAGTAGAAGTGCACACTTTAAGCCGTGGGGTAAGCCGTGGTTTGACAAGGACTGCCGTGTAGCTAAATGTAATTTGCAAGAGGCAATCGACGATTGTATACGCGAACGCCTGAACGCTGAGAAGAGAGTTATCTTTGTAGAGAAAAGAAAAACATACAATAATATTGTCGCTTACAAAAAAAAGCTCTACTGTACAAAAATAAGAGGAAGCTTCGCTGATGTGAGCCGTCCGACGGACTTCTGGAAAGCGGTGAAGAAATTTAGGACTAATTTCAATAGTGCAAGTCTACCTATCGAAACGTGGAATGAGTTCTATAGGAACGTCTATCCTCCGAGGCAGTTGGATGGTCGTAAGTATGAAGGTGCCTATGTTGCGTCACTGGACGCTCCAGTTACACACGAGGAGCTGTTTAAAGTCGTTAATAAAAGCAGGAACGGAAAGGCCCCGGGGCCGGACCAAATATCGAACGAATTTTACAAGTTTCTCCCTGCTAACTGGTTTGCCTACCTTTTGAGATTATTCAATGCTGTACTCGACCAGGAGCGGGTTCCCCGCTCATGGGCGACTGCAGCGCTGACTATGATCTTCAAAAGGGGGGACAAAGAAGACCCGTCCAACTACCGAGGAATCGCACTAGTCAACAACATTACTAAGCTATTTACAAGCGTGCTAAAAGAGAGACTCGAAAAATTCGCCGAAAATAGAGGTATTTTACCGGAAGCACAGATGGGTTTTAGAAAGGGGCGCGGCTGCACCGAGTGCATTTTTTCGCTGCTCGCTGCCATTCAGCTCCAGCTGAGATTGGGGCAGCGGGAGGTGTACACTATCTTCGTAGACTTTAAGCGAGCGTTTGATTCTATACCGCACGAAAGACTCTGGGCTAAGCTTTTTTCCTGCGGGATCAGTGCCAAATTGCTTACAATAATTAAGAACCTGTACGAACAAGCGACTGTACAGGTAAAGGATCGCAGTGCTCTCTCTAATGAATTCCAAGTTACGGAAGGTGTCCTTCAAGGGGAGTCTCTCAGCCCTCTCCTCTTCCTGCTTTACATAAGTGATTTCGAAACTTTTTTTAGAGACAAAGGGCTAGTGGGTTTAAACATAGACGGCATTACGAATATCCTTATGCTTCTGTACGCCGATGATACGGTGATCTTAGCTCACTCTCACATAGACTTGGAAAGAAAGTTGAAAGCGCTGGAAGAGTACTGCGATACAAATGGCCTCTCCGTAAACACCAGCAAAACCAATATCTTAGTTTTTAAACAGAGCGGGAAACCGAAGAATATCGAGCGGAAATTTACGAGATACAAAGATGCGAATATTGAGGTTGTACGGTCGTATAACTACTTGGGCATCCCCCTCACGAGCTCCTCCCTCGGTTTTGCGGCTATGCAAGCTGCAGTGAATAAAGCAAAAATAGCTACCGGGTCAGTACTTTCCATACTAGCCAGGGCAAAGTGTGACTCGTGGGGCGCGTTCAGACAGCTGTACGATAGTATGGTCTCGTCTACCCTGTTATACGCAGTTCCGGTCTGGGGCCTGAGATACTTAGACCAAATTGAAAGAGCTCAAATGAACTTCTATAAGAAATTACTCCATCTACCTTCAAATACCCCAAGTTGGAGCATTAGACTCGAACTCGGCATTGTCAGACTTGCCCACAGGGCTATGCAGCAAACCTGGAACTGGTTCACGAGGATACTGGAACTACCAGAACACAGTTTACCCAGAGTGTGCATGGTTAGGCTTATGGCACTCGCCGACAACTTAATTGGCCCTAGCGAACCCAATTGGGCTGCTCAATTCAAGGCTTTCCTATTGAGAATGAACTGTGAAGATTTGTGGACCTCACGCGACCCTCGAGTCTGGTCAAGTAGAAGGAACGAAGTTTTTAGACGGTTCGAGTTAACTTTGAGGGAGGAAGACCTAGACAGGTTGAGACTGTCAACAGCATGTCAACTGAATGTCCCAAGGGCGCTAGGTTCCGCGCCGGAGAAATATCTAACGCTCAGGCTCCCTCTCCCCTTGAAAAGAGTTCTAGCCCAATTGAGACTGTCTAATCAGTATTACTGCCGAATCTCGGTTGCGAAATGCGTAAGAAAGCTGAATCCACACCAAATCTGTCAAAACTGCAATCTGATGGAAGAAGAAACGGTAGTACACTTCCTCTGTAACTGTCCACTCTACAACCCGCATAGGGAATTCTACCTCCCTCAGTTAATGCGCGCCGAGAACGCCAAAGAGGCGGTAGAAGCTTTGCTAGACTCAGAAAATGTACTTACCCTCAAAACTCTGTGCAACTATGTAAAAAGAAGCCTCATGTTGAGAGCTTTCTCCGTTAATGAATAAGAAGCGTTAAAGATGTAGACTAGTTATTTTATACTATATAAAGATCTGTGTAATCCTCTGTGATATGAAAAGCTGTTAACTCCCCGGATATAATTGCTATAAGAGACCTCGCTGTACTCTATTTAAGCAATAAAACATAAGGAACATAAGGAATGTATTGTGATGGTCACAATTTTTTGGAACCCGTTTGAACCTCCGGAAAGAATTTTCTTTCTCGAAAAACTGGCTCATCGGAGGGTAATTATTTTTTCCTCAGCATACCAAGAGTCCTTGGAAGCTGATTTTATTTCTACTCTTTAAAAATATATATTGTGATGTTCAGAATTTTTCGGAACGCGTTTGAACCTCCGGAAAGAATTTTCTTTCTCGAAAAACTGGCTCATCGGAGGGTAATTTTTTTTTCCTCAGCATACTAAGAGTCCTTGGAAGCTGATTTTTTTCTACTCTTTCAAAATATATATTGTGATGTTAACAATTTTTCAGAATGCGTTTGATCCTCCGGAAAGAATTTTCCTTCTCGACAAACGGGCTCATCGGAGGGTAATTATTTTTTCCTCAGCATACCAAGAGTCCTTGGAAGCTGATTTTTTTTCTTCTCTTTCAAAATATATATTGCAATATTCACAATTTTTTGGAACGCGTTTGAACCTCCGGAAAGAATTTTCCTTCTCGACAAACGGGCTCATCGGAGGGTAATTATTTTTTCCTCAACATACCAAGAATCCTTGGAAGCTGATTTTATTTCTACTCTTTCAAAATATATATTGTGATGTTCAGAATTTTTCGGAACGCGTTTGAACCTCCGGAAAGAATTTTCTTTCTCGAAAAACTGGCTCATCGGAGGGTAATTTTTTTTTCCTTAGCATACCAAGAGTCTTTGGAAGCTGATTTTTTTCTACTCTTTCAAAATATATATTGTGATGTTAACAATTTTTCAGAACGCGTTTGAACCTCCGGAAAGAATTTTTCTTCTCGACAAACGGACTCATCGGAGGGTAATTTTTTTTTCCTCAGCATACCAAGAGTCCTTGGAAGCTGATTTTTTTTCTACTCTTTCAAAATATATATTGTGATGTTCACAATTTTTCAGAATGCGTTTGATCCTCCGGAAAGAATTTTCCTTCTCGACAAACGGGCTCATCGGAGGGTAATTATTTTTTCCTCAGCATACCAAGAGTCCTTGGAAGCTGATTTTATTTCCACTCTTTCAAAATATATATTGTGATGTTCACAATTTTTTGGAACGCGTTTGAACCTCCGGAAAGAATTTCCTTTCTCGACAAACTGGCTAATCGGAGGGTAATTTTTTTTTCCTCAGCATACCAAGAGTCCTTGGAAGCTGATTTTTTTCTACTCTTTTAAAATATATATTGTGATGTTCACAATTTTTCAGAACGCGTTTGATCCTCCGGAAAGCATTTTCCTTCTCGACAAACGGGCTCATCGGAGGGTAATTATTTTTTCCTCAGCATACCAAGAGTCCTTGGAAGCTGATTTTATTTCTACTCTTTCAAAATATATATTGTGATGTTCACAATTTTTTGGAACGCGTTTGAACCTCTGGAAAGAATTTCCTCCCTCGACAAACTGGCTAATCGGAGGGTAATTTTTTTTCCTCAGCATACCAAGAGTCCTTGGAAGCTGATTTTTTTCTACTCTTTCAAAATATATATTGTGATGTTCACAATTTTTCCGAACGCGTTTGATCCTCCGGAAAGAATTTTCCTTCTCGACAAACGGGCTCATCGGAGGGTAATTATTTTTTCCTCAGCATACCAAGAGTCCTTGGAAGCTGATTTTATTTCTACTCTTTCAAAATATATATTGTGATGTTCACAATTTTTTGGAACGCGTTTGAACCTCCGGAAAGAATTTTCTTTCTCGACGAACTGGCTCATCGGAGGGTAATTTTTTTTTCCTCAGCATACCAAGAGTCCTTGGAAGCTGATTTTTTTCTACACTTTCAAAATATATATTGTGATGTTCACAATTTTTCAGAAGGCGTTTGATCCTCCGGAAAGAATTTTCTTTCTCGACAAACGGGCTCATCGGAGGGTAATTTTTTTTTCCTCAGCATACGAAGAGTCCTTGGAAGCTGATTTTTTTCTACTCTTTCAAAATATATTTTGTGATGTTCACAATTTTTCAGAACGCGTTTGATCCTCCGGAAAAAATTTTCCTTCTCGACAAACGGGCTCATCGGAGAGTAATTATTTTTTCCTCAGCATACCAAGAGTCCTTGGAAGCTAATTTTTTTCTACTCTTTCAAAATATGTATTGTAATATTCACAATTTTTTGGAACGGGTTTGAACCTCCGGAAAAAATTTTCCTTCTCGACAAACGGGCTCATCGGAGGGTAATTATTTTTTCCTCAGCATATCAAGGGTCCTTGGAAGCTGATTTTATTTCTACTGTTTCAAAATATATATTTCAAGATTCACAATTTTTTGGAAGGCGTTTGAACCTCCGGAAAGAATTTTCTTCTCGACAAACGGGCTCATCGGATGGTGATTATTTTTTCCTGAGCATACTGAGAGTCCTTGGAAGCTGATTTTATTTCTACTCTTTAAAAATATATATTGTGATGTTCAGAATTTTTCGGAACGCGTTTGAACCTCCGGAAAGAATTTTCTTTCTCGAAAAACTGGCTCATCGGAGGGTAATTTTTTTTTCCTCAGCATACTAAGAGTCCTTGGAAGCTGATTTTTTTCTACTCTTTCAAAATATATATTGTGATGTTAACAATTTTTCAGAATGCGTTTGATCCTCCGGAAAGAATTTTCCTTCTCGACAAACGGGCTCATCGGAGGGTAATTATTTTTTCCTCAGCATACCAAGAGTCCTTGGAAGCTGATTTTTTTTCTTCTCTTTCAAAATATATATTGCAATATTCACAATTTTTTGGAACGCGTTTGAACCTCCGGAAAGAATTTTCCTTCTCGACAAACGGGCTCATCGGAGGGTAATTATTTTTTCCTCAACATACCAAGAATCCTTGGAAGCTGATTTTATTTCTACTCTTTCAAAATATATATTGTGATGTTCAGAATTTTTCGGAACGCGTTTGAACCTCCGGAAAGAATTTTCTTTCTCGAAAAACTGGCTCATCGGAGGGTAATTTTTTTTTCCTTAGCATACCAAGAGTCTTTGGAAGCTGATTTTTTTCTACTCTTTCAAAATATATATTGTGATGTTAACAATTTTTCAGAACGCGTTTGAACCTCCGGAAAGAATTTTTCTTCTCGACAAACGGACTCATCGGAGGGTAATTTTTTTTTCCTCAGCATACCAAGAGTCCTTGGAAGCTGATTTTTTTTCTACTCTTTCAAAATATATATTGTGATGTTCACAATTTTTCAGAATGCGTTTGATCCTCCGGAAAGAATTTTCCTTCTCGACAAACGGGCTCATCGGAGGGTAATTATTTTTTCCTCAGCATACCAAGAGTCCTTGGAAGCTGATTTTATTTCCACTCTTTCAAAATATATATTGTGATGTTCACAATTTTTTGGAACGCGTTTGAACCTCCGGAAAGAATTTCCTTTCTCGACAAACTGGCTAATCGGAGGGTAATTTTTTTTTCCTCAGCATACCAAGAGTCCTTGGAAGCTGATTTTTTTCTACTCTTTTAAAATATATATTGTGATGTTCACAATTTTTCAGAACGCGTTTGATCCTCCGGAAAGCATTTTCCTTCTCGACAAACGGGCTCATCGGAGGGTAATTATTTTTTCCTCAGCATACCAAGAGTCCTTGGAAGCTGATTTTATTTCTACTCTTTCAAAATATATATTGTGATGTTCACAATTTTTTGGAACGCGTTTGAACCTCTGGAAAGAATTTCCTCCCTCGACAAACTGGCTAATCGGAGGGTAATTTTTTTTCCTCAGCATACCAAGAGTCCTTGGAAGCTGATTTTTTTCTACTCTTTCAAAATATATATTGTGATGTTCACAATTTTTCCGAACGCGTTTGATCCTCCGGAAAGAATTTTCCTTCTCGACAAACGGGCTCATCGGAGGGTAATTATTTTTTCCTCAGCATACCAAGAGTCCTTGGAAGCTGATTTTATTTCTACTCTTTCAAAATATATATTGTGATGTTCATAATTTTTTGGAACGCGTTTGAACCTCCGGAAAGAATTTTCTTTCTCGACGAACTGGCTCATCGGAGGGTAATTTTTTTTTCCTCAGCATACCAAGAGTCCTTGGAAGCTGATTTTTTTCTACACTTTCAAAATATATATTGTGATGTTCACAATTTTTCAGAAGGCGTTTGATCCTCCGGAAAGAATTTTCTTTCTCGACAAACGGGCTCATCGGAGGGTAATTTTTTTTTCCTCAGCATACGAAGAGTCCTTGGAAGCTGATTTTTTTCTACTCTTTCAAAATATATTTTGTGATGTTCACAATTTTTCAGAACGCGTTTGATCCTCCGGAAAAAATTTTCCTTCTCGACAAACGGGCTCATCGGAGAGTAATTATTTTTTCCTCAGCATACCAAGAGTCCTTGGAAGCTAATTTTTTTCTACTCTTTCAAAATATGTATTGTAATATTCACAATTTTTTGGAACGGGTTTGAACCTCCGGAAAAAATTTTCCTTCTCGACAAACGGGCTCATCGGAGGGTAATTATTTTTTCCTCAGCATATCAAGGGTCCTTGGAAGCTGATTTTATTTCTACTGTTTCAAAATATATATTTCAAGATTCACAATTTTTTGGAAGGCGTTTGAACCTCCGGAAAGAATTTTCTTCTCGACAAACGGGCTCATCGGATGGTGATTATTTTTTCCTGAGCATACTGAGAGTCCTTGGAAGCTGATTTTATTTCTACTCTTTCAAAATATATATTGTGATGTTCACAATATTTTGGAACGCGTTTGAACCTCCGGAAAGAATTTTCTTTCTCGACAAACTGGCTCATCGGAGGTTAATTATTTTTTCGTCAGCATACCAATAGTCCTTGGAAGCTGATTTTATTTCTACTCTTTCAAAATATATATTGTGATGTTCACAATTTTTTGGAACGCGTTTGAACCTCCGGAAAGAATTTTCCTTCTCGACAATCTGGCTCATCTGAGGGTCATTATTTTTTTCTCAACATACCAAGAGTCCTTGGAAGCTGATTTTTTTTCTTCTCTTTCAAAATATATATTGCAATATTCACAATTTTTTGGAACGCGTTTGAACCTCCGGAAAGAATTTTCCTTCTCGACAAACGGGCTCATCGGAGGGTAATTATTTTTTCCTCAGCATACCAAGAGTCCTTGGAAGCTGATTTTATTTCTACTCTTTCAAAATATATATTGTGATGTTCAGAATTTTTCGGAACGCGTTTGAACCTCCGGAAAGAATTTTCTTTCTCGAAAAACTGGCTCATCGGAGGGTAATTTTTTTTTTCCTCAGCATACCAAGAGTCCTTGGAAGCTGATTTTTTTCTACTCTTTCAAAATATATATTGTGATGTTAACAATTTTTCAGAACGCGTTTGAACCTCCGGAAAGAATTTTTCTTCTCGACAAACGGACTCATCGGAGGGTAATTATTCTTTCCTCAGCATACCAAGAGTCCTTGGAAGCTGATTTTATTTCCACTCTTTCAAAATATATATTGTGATGTTCACAATTTTTTGGAACGCGTTTGAACCTCCGGAAAGAATTTCCTTTCTCGACAAACTGGCTAATCGGAGGGTAATTTTTTTTTCCTCAGCATACCAAGAGTCCTTCGAAGCTGATTTTTTTCTACTCTTTTAAAATATATATTGTGATGTTCACAATTTTTCAGAACGCGTTTGATCCTCCGGAAAGAATTTTCCTTCTCGACAAACGGGCTCATCGGAGGGTAATTATTTTTTCCTCAGCATACCAAGAGTCCTTGGAAGCTGATTTTATTTCTACTCTTTCAAAATATATATTGTGATGTTCACAATTTTTTGGAACGCGTTTGAACCTCCGGAAAGAATTTTCTTTCTCGACGAACTGGCTCATCGGAGGGTAATTTTTTTTTCCTCAGCATACCAAGAGTCCTTGGAAGCTGATTTTTTTCTACGCTTTCAAAATATATATTGTGATGTTCACCATTTTTCAGAACGCGTTTGATCCTCCGGAAAGAATTTTGCTTCTCGACAAACGGGCTCATCGGAGGGTAATTATTTTTTCCTCAGCATACGAAGAGTCCTTGGAAGCTGATTTTATTTCTACTCTTTCAAAATATATATTGTGATGTTCTCAATTTTTTGGAACGCGTTTGAACCTCCGGAAAGAATTTTCTTTCTCGACAAACTAGCTCATTTGAGGGTAATTGTTTTTTTCTCAACATACCAAAAGTTCTCGGAAGCTGATTTTATTTCTACCCTTTCAAAATATATATTGTGATGTTCACAATTTTTTGGAACGCGTTTGAACCTCCGGAACGAATTTTCTTTCTCGACCAACTGGCTCATCTGAGGGTAATTATTTTTTTCTCAACATACCAAGAGTCCTTGGATGCTGATTTTTTTTCTTCTCTTTCCAAATATATATTGTGATGTTCACAATTTTTTGGAACGCGTTTGAACCTCCGGAAAGAATTTTCCTTCTCGACAAACGGGCACATCGTAGGGTAATTATTTCTTCCTCAGCATATCAAGCGTCCTTGGAAGCTGATTTTTTTTCTACTCTTTCAAAATATATATTGTGATGTTCACAATTTTTCAGAACGCGTTTGATCCTCCGGAAAGAATTTTCCTTCTCGACAAAGCGGCTCATCGGAGGGTAATTATTTTTTCCTCAGCATACCAAGAGTCCTTGGAAGCTGATTTTATTTCTACTTTTTCAAAATATATATTGTGATGTTCACAATATTTTGGAACGCGTTTGAACCTCCGAAAAGAATTTTTTTTCTCGACAAACTAACTCATCGGAGGGTAATTATTTTTTCGTCAGCATACCAATAGTCCTTCGAAGCTGATTTTCTTTCTACTCTTTCAAAATATATATTGTGATGTTCACAATTTTTCAGAACGCGTTTCATCCTCCGGAAAGAGTTTTCCTTCTCGACAAACGGGCTCATCGGAGGGTAATTATTTTTTCCTCAGCATATCAAGAGCCCTTGGAGGCTGATTTTATTTCTACTCTTTCAAAATATATATTGTAATATTCACAATTCTTTGGAACGCGTTTGAACCTCCGGAAAGAATTTTCTTCTCGACAAACGGGCTCATCGGAGGGTAATTATTTTTTCCTCAGCATATCAAGAGTCCTTGGAAGGTGATTTTATTTCTACTCTTTCAAAATATATATTGTAATATTCACAATTCTTTGGAACGCGTTTGAACCTCCGGAAAGAATTTTCCTTCTCGACAAACGGGCTCATCGGAGGGTAATTATTCTTTCCTCAGCATATCAAGAGTCCTTGGAAGCTGATTTTACTTCTACTATTACAAAATATATATTCTAATATTCACAATTTTTTGGAACGCGTTTGAACCTCCGAAAAGAATTTTCCTTCTCGACAAACGGGCTCATCGGAGAGGAATTATTCTTTCCTAAGCATACCAAGAGTCCTTGGAAGCTGATTTTTTTTCTACTCTTTCAAAATAGATATTGTGATGTTCTCAATTTTTTGGAACGCGTTTGAACCTCCGGAAAGAATTTTCCTTCTCGACAAACGGGCTCATCGGAGGGTAATTATTTTTTCCTCAGCATACCAAGACTCCTTGGAAGCTGATTTTTTTTCTACTCTTTCAAAATATATATTGTGATGGTCACAATTTGTCATCACGCGTTTGATCCTCCGGAAAGAATTTTCCATCTCGACAAACGGGCTCATCGGAGGGTAATTATTTTTTCCTCAGCATATCAAGCGTCCATGGAAGCTGATTTTATTTCTACTCTTTCAAAATATATATTGTAATATTCACAATTTTTCGGAACGCGTTTAAACCTCCGGAAAGAATTTTCTTCTCGACGAACGGGCTCATCGGATGGTGATTATTTTTTCCTCAGCATACCAAGAGTCCTTGGAAGCTGATTTTATTTCTACTCTTTCAAAATATATATTGTGATGTTCAAAATATTTTGGAACGCGTTTGAACCTCCGGAAAGAATTTTCTTTCTCGACAAACTGGCTCATCGGAGGGTAATTATTTTTTCGTCAGCATACCATTAGTCCTTGGAAGCTGATTTTATTTCTACTCTTTTAAAATATATATTGTCATGTTCACAATTTTTCAGAACGCGTTTGATCCTCCGGAAAAAATTTTCCTTCTCGACAAACGGGCTCATCGGAGAGTAATTATTTTTTCCTCAGCATACCAAGAGTGCTTGGAAGCTAATTTTTTTCTACTCTTTCAAAATATGTATTGTAATATTCACAATTTTTTGGAACGGGTTTGAACCTCCGGAAAAAATTTTCCTTCTCGACAAACGGGCTCATCGGAGGGTAATTATTTTTTCCTCAGCATATCAAGGGTCCTTGGAAGCTGATTTTATTTCTACTGTTTCAAAATATATATTGCAAGATTCACAATTTTTTGGAAGGCGTTTGAACCTCCGGAAAGAGTTTTCTTCTCGACAAACGGGCTCATCGGATGGTGATTATTTTTTCCTGAGCATACTGAGAGTCCTTGGAAGCTGATTTTATTTCTACTCTTTCAAAATATATATTGTGATGTTCACAATATTTTGGAACGCGTTTGAACCTCCGGAAAGAATTTTCTTTCTCGACAAACTGGCTCATCGGAGGTTAATTATTTTTTCGTCAGCATACCAATAGTCCTTGGAAGCTGATTTTATTTCTACTCTTTCAAAATATATATTGTGATGTTCACAATTTTTTGGAACGCGTTTGAACCTCCGGAAAGAATTTTCCTTCTCGACAATCTGGCTCATCTGAGGGTCATTATTTTTTTCTCAACATACCAAAAGTCCTTGGAAGCTGATTTTTTTTCTTCTCTTTCAAAATATATATTGCAATATTCACAATTTTTTGGAACGCGTTTGAACCTCCGGAAAGAATTTCCTTTCTCGACAAACTGGCTAATCGGAGGGTAATTTTTTTTTCCTCAGCATACCAAGAGTCCTTCGAAGCTGATTTTTTTCTACTCTTTTAAAATATATATTGTGATGTTCACAATTTTTCAGAACGCGTTTGATCCTCCGGAAAGAATTTTCCTTCTCGACAAACGGGCTCATCGGAGGGTAATTATTTTTTCCTCAGCATACCAAGAGTCCTTGGAAGCTGATTTTATTTCTACTCTTTCAAAATATATATTGTGATGTTCACAATTTTTTGGAACGCGTTTGAACCTCCGGAAAGAATTTTCTTTCTCGACGAACTGGCTCATCGGAGGGTAATTTTTTTTTCCTCAGCATACCAAGAGTCCTTGGAAGCTGATTTTTTTCTACGCTTTGAAAATATATATTGTGATGTTCACCATTTTTCAGAACGCGTTTGATCCTCCGGAAAGAATTTTGCTTCTCGACAAACGGGCTCATCGGAGGGTAATTATTTTTTCCTCAGCATACGAAGAGTCCTTGGAAGCTGATTTTATTTCTACTCTTTCAAAATATATATTGTGATGTTCTCAATTTTTTGGAACGCGTTTGAACCTCCGGAAAGAATTTTCTTTCTCGACAAACTAGCTCATCTGAGGGTAATTGTTTTTTTCTCAACATACCAAAAGTTCTCGGAAGCTGATTTTATTTCTACCCTTTCAAAATATATATTGTGATGTTCACAATTTTTTGGAACGCGTTTGAACCTCCGGAACGAATTTTCTTTCTCGACCAACTGGCTCATCTGAGGGTAATTATTTTTTTCTCAACATACCAAGAGTCCTTGGATGCTGATTTTTTTTCTTCTCTTTCCAAATATATATTGTGATGTTCACAATTTTTTGGAACGCGTTTGAACCTCCGGAAAGAATTTTCCTTCTCGACAAACGGGCACATCGTAGGGTAATTATTTCTTCCTCAGCATATCAAGCGTCCTTGGAAGCTGATTTTTTTTCTACTCTTTCAAAATATATATTGTGATGTTCACAATTTTTCAGAACGCGTTTGATCCTCCGGAAAGAATTTTCCTTCTCGACAAAGGGGCTCATCGGAGGGTAATTATTTTTTCCTCAGCATACCAAGAGTCCTTGGAAGCTGATTTTATTTCTACTTTTTCAAAATATATATTGTGATGTTCACAATATTTTGGAACGCGTTTGAACCTCCGGAAGGAATTTTTTTTCTCGACAAACTAACTCATCGGAGAATAATTATTTTTTCGTCAGCATACCAATAGTCCTTGGAAGCTGATTTTCTTTCTACTCTTTCAAAATATATATTGTGATGTTCACAATTTTTCAGAACGCGTTTCATCCTCCGGAAAGAGTTTTCCTTCTCGACAAACGGGCTCATCGGAGGGTAATTATTTTTTCCTCAGCATATCAAGAGCCCTTGGAAGCTGATTTTATTTCTACTCTTTCAAAATATATATTGTAATATTCACAATTCATTGGAACGCGTTTGAACCTCCGGAAAGAATTTTCTTCTCGACAAACGGGCTCATCGGAGGGTAATTATTTTTTCCTCAGCATATCAAGAGTCCTTGGAAGCTGATTTTATTTCTACTCTTTCAAAATATATATTGTAATATTCACAATTCTTTGGAACGCGTTTGAACCTCCGGAAAGAATTTTCCTTCTCGACAAACGGGCTCATCGGAGGGTAATTATTCTATCCTCAGCATATCAAGAGTCCTTGGAAGCTGATTTTACTTCTACTATTACAAAATATATATTCTAATATTCACAATTTTTTGGAACGCGTTTGAACCTCCGAAAAGAATTTTCCTTCTCGACAAACGGGCTCATCGGAGAGGAATTATTCTTTCCTAAGCATACCAAGAGTCCTTGGAAGCTGATTTTTTTTCTACTCTTTCAAAATAGATATTGTGATGTTCTCAATTTTTTGGAACGCGTTTGAACCTCCGGAAAGAATTTTCCTTCTCGACAAACGGGCTCATCAGAGGGTAATTATTTTTTCCTCAGCATACCAAGACTCCTTGGAAGCTGATTTTTTTTCTACTCTTTCAAAATATATATTGTGATGGTCACAATTTGTCATCACGCGTTTGATCCTCCGGAAAGAATTTTCCTTCTCGACAAACGGGCTCATCGGAGGGTAATTATTTTTTCCTAAGCATATCAAGCGTCCATGGAAGCTGATTTTATTTCTACTCTTTCAAAATATATATTGTAATATTCACAATTTTTCGGAACGCGTTTAAACCTCCGGAAAGAATTTTCTTCTCGACAAACGGGCTCATCGGATGGTGATTATTTTTTCCTCAGCATACCAAGAGTCCTTGGAAGCTGATTTTATTTCTACTCTTTCAAAATATATATTGTAATATTCACAATTTTTCGGAACGCGTTTAAACCTCCGGAAAGAATTTTCTTCTCGACAAACGGGCTCATCGGATGGTGATTATTTTTTCCTCAGCATACCAAGAGTCCTTGGAAGCTGATTTTATTTCTACTCTTTCAAAATATATATTGTGATGTTCGAAATATTTTGGAACGCGGTTGAACCTCCGGAAAGAATTTTCTTTCTCGACAAACTGGCTCATCGGAGGGTAATTATTTTTTCGTCAGCATACCATTAGTCCTTGGAAGCTGATTTTATTTCTACTCTTTCAAAATATATATTGTCATGTTCACAATTTTTTGGAACGCGTTTGAACCTCCGGAAAGAATTTTCCTTCTCGACAAACGGGCTCATCGGAGGGTAATTATTTTTTCGTCAGCATACCAATAGTCCTTGGAAGCTGATTTTATTTCTACTCTTTCAAAATACATATTGTGATGTTCACAATTTTTTGGAACCCTTTTAAACCCCCAGAAAGAATTTTTCTTCTCGACAAACGGGCTCATCGGAGGGTAATTATTTTTTCCTCAGCATACCAAGAGTCCTTGGAAGCTGATTTTATTTCTACTCTTTCAAAATATATATTGTGATGTTCACAATTTTTCAGAACGCGTTTGATCCTCCGGAAAGAATTTTCCTTCTCGACAAACAGACTCATCGGAGGGTAATTATTTTTTCCTCAGCATACCAAGAGTCCTTGGAAGCTAATTTTTTTGTACTCTTTCAAAATATGTATTGTGATGTTCTCAATTTTTCAGAACGCGTTTGATCCTCCGGAAAGAATTTTCCTTTTCGACAAACGGGCTCATCGGAGGGTAATTATTCTTTCCTCAGCATACCAAGAGTCCTTGGAAGCTGATTTTATTTCTACTCTTTCAAAATATATATTGTGATGTTCACAATTTTTCAGAACGCGTTTGATCCTCCGGAACGAATTTTGCTTCTCGACAAACGGGCTCATCGGAGGGTAATTATTTTTTCCTCAGCATACCAAGAGTCCTTGGAAGCTGATTTTATTTCTACTCTTTCAAAATATATATTGTGATGTTCACAATTTTTTGGAACGCGTTTGAACCTCCGGAAAGAATTTTTCTTCTCGACAAACGCGCTCATCGGAGGGTAATTATTTTTTCCTAAGCATACCAAGAGTCCTTCGGAGCTGATTTTTTTTTTACTCTTTCAAAATATATATTGTGATGTTCTCAATTTTTCAGAACGCGTTTGATCCTCCGGAAAGAATTTTCCTTCTCGACAAACGGGCTCATCGGAGGGTAATATATTTTTTCCTCAGCATATCAAGAGTCCTTGGAAGCTGATTTTATTTCTACTCTTTCAAAATATATATTGTGATGTTCACAATTTTTTGGAACGCGTTTGAACCTCCGAAAAGAATTTTCTTTCTCGACAAACTGGCTCATCTGAGGGTAATTATTTTTTTCTCAACATACCAAGAGTCCTTGGAAGCTGATTTTTTTTCTTCTCTTTCAAAATATATATTGTCATGTTCACAATTTTTTGGAACGCGTTTGAACCTCCGGAAAGAATTTTCCTTCTCGACAAACTGGCTCATCTGAGGGTCATTATTTTTTTCTCAACATACCAAGAGTCCTTGGAAGCTGATTTTTTTTCTTCTCTTTCAAAATATATATTGTAATATTCACAATTTTTTGGAACGCGTTTGAACCTCCGGAAAGAATTTTCCTTCTCGACAAACGGGCTCATCGGAGGGTAATTATTTTTTCCTCAGCATACCAAGAGTCCTTGGAAGCTGATTTTTTTCTACTCTTTCACAATATATATTGTAATACTCACAATTTTTTGGAACGCGTTTGAACCTCCGGAAAGAATTTTCCTTCTCGACAAACGGGCTCATCGGAGGGCAATTATTTTTTCCTCAGCATACCAAGTGTCCTTGGAAGCTGATTTTATTTCCACTCTTTCAAAATATATATTGTGATGTTCACAATTTTTTGGAACGCGTTTGAATCTCCGGAAAGAATTTCCTTTCTCGACAAACAAGCTAATCGGAGGGTAATTTTTTTTTCCTCAGCATACCAAGAGTCCTTGGAAGCTGATTTTTTTCTACTCTTTCAAAATATATATTGTGATGTTCACAATTTTTCAGAACGCGTTTGATCCTCCGGAAAGAATTTTCCTTCTCGACAAACGGGCTCATCGGAGGGTAATTATTTTTTCCTCAGCATACCAAGAGTCCTTGGAAGCTGATTTTATTTCCACTCTTTCAAAATATATATTGTGATGTTCACAATTTTTTGGAACGCGTTTGAACCTCCGGAAATAATTTTCTTTCTCGACAAACTGGCTCATCGGAGGGTAATTATTTTTTCCTCAGCATACCAAGAGTCGTTGGAAGCTGATTTTTTTTCTACTCTTTCAAAATATATATTGTGATGTTCACAATTTTTCAGAACGCGTTTGATCCTCCGGAAATCCCTTCTCGACAAACGGGCTCATCGGATGGTAATTATCTGTTCCTCAGCATACCAAGAGTCCTTGGAAGCTGATTTTTTTCTACTCTTTCAAAATATATATTGTGATGTTAACAATTTTTCAGAACGCGTTTGAACCTCCGGAAAGAATTTTTCTTCTCGACAAACGGACTCATCGGAGGGTAATTATTTTTTCCTCAGCATACCAAGAGTCCTTGGAAGCTGATTTTTTTTCTACTCTTTCAAAATATATATTGTGATGTTCACAATTTTTCACAATGCGTTTGATCCTCCGGAAAGAATTTTCCTTCTCGACATACGGGCTCATCGGAGGGTAATTATTTTTTCCTCAGCATACCAAGAGTCCTTGGAAGCTGATTTTATTTCCACTCTTTCAAAATATATATTGTGATGTTCACAATTTTTTGGAACGCGTTTGAACCTCCGGAAAGAATTTCCTTTCTCGACAAACTGGCTAATCGGAGGGTAATTTTTTTTTCCTCAGCATACCAAGACTCCTTGGAAGCTGATTTTTTTTCTACTCTTTCAAAATATATATTGTGATGGTCACAATTTGTCATCACGCGTTTGATCCTCCGGAAAGAATTTTCCTTCTCGACAAACGGGCTCATCGGAGGGTAATTATTTTTTCCTCAGCATATCAAGCGTCCATGGAAGCTGATTTTATTTCTACTCTTTCAAAATATATATTGTAATATTCACAATTTTTCGGAACGCGTTTAAACCTCCGGAAAGAATTTTCTTCTCGACAAACGGGCTCATCGGATGGTGATTATTTTTTCCTCAGCATACCAAGAGTCCTTGGAAGCTGATTTTTTTTCTACTCTTTCAAAATATATATTGTGATGTTCACAATTTTTCACAATGCGTTTGATCCTCCGGAAAGAATTTTCCTTCTCGACATACGGGCTCATCGGAGGGTAATTATTTTTTCCTCAGCATACCAAGAGTCCTTGGAAGCTGATTTTATTTCCACTCTTTCAAAATATATATTGTGATGTTCACAATTTTTTGGAACGCGTTTGAACCTCCGGAAAGAATTTCCTTTCTCGACAAACTGGCTAATCGGAGGGTAATTTTTTTTTCCTCAGCATACCAAGAGTCCTTGGAAGCTGATTTTTTTCTACTCTTTCAAAATATATATTGTGATGTTTACAATTTTTCAGAACGCGTTTGATCCTCCGGAAAGAATTTTCCTTCTCGACAAACGGGCTCATCGGAGGGTAATTATTTTTTCCTCAGCATACCAAGAGTCCTTGGAAGCTGATTTTTTTCTACTCTTTCAAAATATATATTGTGATGTTCACAATTTTTTGGAACGCGTTTGAACCTCTGGAAAGAATTTCCTTTCTCGACACACTGGCTCATCTGAGGGTAATGATTTTTTTCTCAACATACCAAGAGACCTTGGAAGCTGATTTTTTTTCTTCTCTTTCAAAATATATATTGTCATGTTCACAATTTTTTGGAACGCGTTTGAACCTCCGGAAAGAATTTTCCTTCTCGACAAACGGGCTCATCGTAGGGTAATTATTTTTTCGTCAGCATACCAATAGTCCTTGGAAGCCTATTTTATTTCTACTCTTTTAAAATGCATATTGTGATGTTCTCAATTTTTTGGAACGCGTTTGAACCTCCGGAAATAATTTTTCTTTTCGACAAACGGGCTCATCTGAGGGTAATTATTTTTTTCTCAACATACCAAGAGTTCTCGGAAGCTGATTTTATTTCTACTCTTTCAAAATATATATTGTGTTGTTCACAATTTTTCGGGACGCGTTTGAACCTCCGGAAAGAATTTTCTTTCTCGACACACTGGCTCGTTTGAGGGTAATTATTTTTTTCTCAACATACCAAGAGACCTTGGAAGCTGATTTTTTTTCTTCTCTTTCAAAATATATATTGTCATGTTCACAATTTTTTGGAACGCGTTTGAACCTCCGGAAAGAATTTTCCTTCTCGACAAACGGGCTCATCGGAGGGTAATTTTTTTTCGTCAGCATACCAATAGTCCTTGGAAGCTGATTTTATTTCTACTCTTTCAAAATACATATTGTGATGTTCACCATTTTTTGGAACCCGTTTGAACCTCCGGAAAGAATTTGTCTTCTTGACAAACGGGCTCATCGGAGGGTAATTATTTTTTCCTCAGCATACCAAGAGTCCTTGGAAGCTGATTTTTTTTTTCTACTCTTTCAAAATATATATTGTGATGTTCACAATTTTTCAGAACGCGTTTGATCCTCCGGAAAGAATTTTCCTTCTCGACAAACGGGCTCATCGGAGGGTAATTATTTTTTCCTCAGCATACCAAGAGTCCTTGGAAGCTGATTTTTTTTCTACTCTTTCAAAATATATATTGCGATATTCACAATTTTTTGGAACGCGTTTGAACCTCCGGAAAGAATTTTTCTTCTCGACAAACGGACTCATCGGAGGGTAATTATTTTTTCCTCAGCATACCAAGAGTCCTTGAAAGCTGATTTTTTTTCTACTCTTTCAAAATATATATTGTGATGTTCACAATTTTTCAGAACGCGTTTGATCCTCCGGAAAGAATTTTCCTTCTCGACAAACGGGCTCATCGGAGGGTAATTATTTTTTCCTCAGCATATCAAGAGTCCTTGGAAGCTGATTTTATTTCTACTCTTTCAAAATATATATCGTAATATTCACAATTCTTTGGAACGCGTTTGAACCTCCGGAAAGAATTTTCTTTCTCGACGAACTGGCTCATCGGAGGGTAATTATTTTTTCCTCAGCATATCAAGAGTCCTAGGAAGCTGATTTCGTTCTACTCTTTCAAAATATATATTGTGATGTTCACAATTTTTCAGAACGCGTTTGATCCTCCGAAAAGAATTTTCCTTCTCGACAAACGGGCTCATCGGAGGGTAATTATTTTTTCCTCAGCATACCAAGAGTCCTTGGAAGCTGATTTTGTTCTACTCTTTCAAAATATATATTGTGATGTTCACAATTTTTTGGAACGCGTTCGAACCTCCGGAAAGAATTTTCTTTCTCGACACACTGGCTCATCTGAGGGTAATTATTTTTTTCTCAACATACCAAGAGACCTTGGAAGCTGATTTTTTTTCTTCTCTTTCAAAATATATATTGTCATATTCACAATTTTTTGGAACGCGTTTGAACCTCCGGAAAGAATTTTCCTTCTCGACAAACGGGCTCATCGGAGGGTAATTTTTTTTTCGTCAGCATACCAATAGTCCTTGGAAGCTGATTTTATTTCTACTCTTTAAAAATACATATTGTGATGTTCACCATTTTTTGGAACCCGTTTGAACCTCCGGAAAGAATTTTTCTTCTTGACAAACGGGCTCATCGGAGGGTAATTATTTTTTCCTCAGCATACCAAGAGTCCTTGGAAGCTGATTTTTTTTCTTCTCTTTCAAAATATATATTGTCATGTTCACAATTTTTTAGAACGCGTTTGATCCTCCGGAAAGAATTTCCTTTCTCGACAAACGGGCTCATCGGAGGGTAATTATTTTTTCCTCAGCATACCAAGAGTCCTTCGAAGCTGATTTTATTTCTACTCTTTCAAAATATATATTGTGATGTTCACAATTTTTTGGAACGCGTTTGATCCTCCGGAAAGAACTTTCTTTCTCGACAAACTCGCTCATCTGAGGGTAATTATTTTTTTCTCAACATACCAAGAGTCCTTGGAAGCTGATTTTATTTCTACTCTTTCAAAATATATATTGTGATGTTCACAATTTTTCAGAACGCGTTGATCCTCCGGAAAGAATTTTCCTTCTCGACAAACGGGCTCATCGGAGGGTAATTATTTTTTCCTCAGCATACCAAGAGTCCTTGGAAGCTGATTTTTTTCTACTCTTTCACAATATATATTGTAATACTCACAATTTTTTGGAACGCGTTTGAACCTCCGGAAAGAATTTTCCTTCTCGACAAACGGGCTCATCGGAGGGCAATTATTTTTTCCTCAGCATACCAAGCGTCCTTGGAAGCTGATTTTTTTTCTACTCTTTCAAAATAGATACTGTGATGTTCTCAATTTTTTGGAACGCGTTTGAACCTCCGGAAAGAATTTTCCTTCTCGACAAACGGGCTCATCGGAGGGTAATTATTTTTTCCTCAGCATACCAAGGGTCGTTGGAAGCTGATTTTATTTCTACTCTTTCAAAATATATATTGTGATGTTCACAATTTTTTGGAACGCGTTTGAACCTCCGGAAAGAATTTTCTTTCTCGACAAACCGGCTCATCTGAGGGTAATTATTTTTTCCTCAGCATACCAAGGGTCGTTGGAAGCTGATTTTATTTCTACTCTTTCAAAATATATATTGTGATGTTCACAATTTTTTGGAACGCGTTTGAACCTTTTTCTTTTCTTTCTCGACAAACGGGCTCATCGAAGGGTAATTATTTTTTCCTCAGCATATCAAGAGTCCTTGGAAGCTGATTTTACTTCTACTCTTACAAAATATATATTGTAATATTCACCATTTTTTGGAACGCGTTTGAACCTCCGGAAAGAATTTTTCTTCTCGACAAACGGGCTCATCGGAGGGCAATTATTTCTTCCTCAGCATACCAAGAATCCTTGGAAGCTGATTTTTTTTCTACTCTTTCAAAATATAGATTGTGATGTTCACAATTTTTCAGAACGCGTTTGATCCTCCGGAAAGAATTTTCCTTCTCGACAAACGGGCTCATCGGAGGGTAATTATTTTTTCCTCAGCATACCAAGAGTCCTTGGAAACTAATTTTTTTCTACTCTTTCAAAATATATATTGTAATATTCACAATTTTTTGGAACGCGTTTGAACCCCCGGAAAGAATTTTCTTTCTCGACAAACTGGCTCATCTGAGGGTAATTATTTTTTTCTCAACATACGAACAGTTCTTGCAAGCTGATTTTTTCTTGTACTCTTTCAAAATATATATTGTGATGTTCACAATTTTTTGGAACGCGTTTGAACCTCCGGAAAGAATTCTCTTTCTCGACAAACTAGCTCATTGGAGGGTAATTATTTTTTCCTCAGCATACCAAGAGCCCTTGGACGCTGATTTTTTTTCTACTCTTCCAAAATATATATTGTGATGTTCTCAATTTTTTGGAACGCGTTTGACCCTCCGGAAAGAATTTTCTTTCTCGACAAACGGGCTCATCGGAGGGTAATTATTTTTTCCTCAGCATACCAAGAGTCCTTCGAAGCTGATTTTATTTCTACTCTTTCAAAATATATATTGTGATGTTCACAATTTTTTGGAACGCGTTTGATCCTCCGGAAAGAACTTTCTTTCTCGACAAACTGGCTCATCTGAGGGTAATTATTTTTTTCTCAACATACCAAGAGTCCTTGGAAGCTGATTTTATTTCTACTCTTTCAAAATATATATTGTGATGTTCACAATTTTTCAGAACGCGTTTGATCCTCCGGAAAGAATTTTCCTTCTCGACAAACGGGCTCATCGGAGGGTAATTATTTTTTCCTCAGCATACCAAGAGTCCTTGGAAACTAATTTTTTTCTACTCTTTCAAAATATATATTGTAATATTCACAATTTTTTGGAACGCGTTTGAACCCCCGGAAAGAATTTTCTTTCTCGACAAACTGGCTCATCTGAGGGTAATTATTTTTTTCTCAACATACCAACAGTTCTTGCAAGCTGATTTTTTCTTGTACTGTTTCAAAATATATATTGTGATGTTCACAATTTTTTGGAACGCGTTTGAACCTCCGGAAAGAATTCTCTTTCTCGACAAACTAGCTCATTGAAGGGTAATTATTTTTTCCTCAGCATACCAAGAGCCCTTGGAAGCTGATTTTTTTTCTACTGTTCCAAAATATATATTGTGATGTTCTCAATTTTTTGGAACGCGTTTGAACCTCCGGAAAGAATTTTCTTTCTCGACAAACGGGCTCATCGGAGGGTAATTATTTTTTCCTCAGCATACCAAGAGTCCTTCGAAGCTGATTTTATTTCTACTCTTTCAAAATATATATTGTGATGTTCACAATTTTTTGGAACGCGTTTGATCCTCCGGAAAGAACTTTCTTTCTCGACAAACTGGCTCATCTGAGGGTAATTATTTTTTTCTCAACATACCAAGAGTCCTTGGAAGCTGATTTTATTTCTACTCTTTCAAAATATATATTGTGATGTTCACAATTTTTCAGAACGCGTTGATCCTCCGGAAAGAATTTTCCTTCTCGACAAACGGGCTCATCGGAGGGTAATTATTTTTTCCTCAGCATACCAAGAGTCCTTGGAAGCTGATTTTTTTCTACTCTTTCACAATATATATTGTAATATTCACAATTTTTTGGAACGCGTTTGAACCTCCGGAAAGAATTTTCCTTCTCGACAAACGGGCTCATCGGAGGGCAATTATCTTTTCCTCAGCATACCAAGCGTCCTTGGAAGCTGATTTTTTTTCTACTCTTTCAAAATAGATACTGTGATGTTCTCAATTTTTTGGAACGCGTTCGAACCTCCGGAAAGAATTTTCCTTCTCGACAAACGGGCTCATCGGAGGGTAATTATTTTTTCCTCAGCATACCAAGAGTCCTTGGAAGCTGATTTTTTTCTACTCTTTCACAATATATATTGTAATATTCACAATTTTTTGGAACGCGTTTGAACCTCCGGAAAGAATTTTCCTTCTCGACAAACGGGCTCATCGGAGGGCAATTATTTTTTCCTCAGCATACCAAGCGTCCTTGGAAGCTGATTTTTTTTCTACTCTTTCAAAATAGATACTGTGATGTTCTCAATTTTTTGGAACGCGTTCGAACCTCCGGAAAGAATTTTCCTTCTCGACAAACGGGCTCATCGGAGGGTAATTATTTTTTCCTCAGCATACCAAGAGTCCTTGGAAGCTGATTTTATTTCTACTCTTTCAAATATATATTGTGATGTTCACAATTTTTTGGAACGCGTTTGAACCTCCGGAAAGAATTTTCTTTCTCCACGAACTGGCTCATCGGAGGGTAATTATTTTTTCCTCAGCATACCAAGAGTCCTTGGAAGCTGATTTTTTTTTTCTCTTTCAAAATATATATTGTCATGTTCACAATTTTTTGGAACGCGTTTGATCCTCCGGAAAGAATTTTCCTTCTCGACAAACGGGCTCATCGGAGGGTAATTATTTTTTCCTCAGCATACCAAGAGTCCTTGGAAACTAATTTTTTTCTACTCTTTCAAAATATATATTGTAATATTCACAATTTTTTGGAACGCGTTTGAACCCCCGGAAAGAATTTTCTTTCTCGACAAACTGGCTCATCTGAGGGTAATTATTTTTTTCTCAACATACGAACAGTTCTTGCAAGCTGATTTTTTCTTGTACTCTTTCAAAATATATATTGTGATGTTCACAATTTTTTGGAACGCGTTTGAACCTCCGGAAAGAATTCTCTTTCTCGACAAACTAGCTCATTGGAGGGTAATTATTTTTTCCTCAGCATACCAAGAGCCCTTGGACGCTGATTTTTTTTCTACTCTTCCAAAATATATATTGTGATGTTCTCAATTTTTTGGAACGCGTTTGACCCTCCGGAAAGAATTTTCTTTCTCGACAAACGGGCTCATCGGAGGGTAATTATTTTTTCCTCAGCATACCAAGAGTCCTTCGAAGCTGATTTTATTTCTACTCTTTCAAAATATATATTGTGATGTTCACAATTTTTTGGAACGCGTTTGATCCTCCGGAAAGAACTTTCTTTCTCGACAAACTGGCTCATCTGAGGGTAATTATTTTTTTCTCAACATACCAAGAGTCCTTGGAAGCTGATTTTATTTCTACTCTTTCAAAATATATATTGTGATGTTCACAATTTTTCAGAACGCGTTTGATCCTCCGGAAAGAATTTTCCTTCTCGACAAACGGGCTCATCGGAGGGTAATTATTTTTTCCTCAGCATACCAAGAGTCCTTGGAAACTAATTTTTTTCTACTCTTTCAAAATATATATTGTAATATTCACAATTTTTTGGAACGCGTTTGAACCCCCGGAAAGAATTTTCTTTCTCGACAAACTGGCTCATCTGAGGGTAATTATTTTTTTCTCAACATACCAACAGTTCTTGCAAGCTGATTTTTTCTTGTACTGTTTCAAAATATATATTGTGATGTTCACAATTTTTTGGAACGCGTTTGAACCTCCGGAAAGAATTCTCTTTCTCGACAAACTAGCTCATTGAAGGGTAATTATTTTTTCCTCAGCATACCAAGAGCCCTTGGAAGCTGATTTTTTTTCTACTGTTCCAAAATATATATTGTGATGTTCTCAATTTTTTGGAACGCGTTTGAACCTCCGGAAAGAATTTTCCTTCTCGACAAACGGGCTCATCGGAGGTTAATTATTTTTTCGTCAGCATACCAATAGTCCTTGGAAGCTGATTTTATTTTTACTCTTTCAAAATATATATTGTGATGTTCACAATTTTTTGGAACGCGTTTGATCCTCCGGAAAGAACTTTCTTTCTCGACAAACTGGCTCATCTGAGGGTAATTATTTTTTTCTCAACATACCAAGAGTCCTTGGAAGCTGATTTTATTTCTACTCTTTCAAAATATATATTGTGATGTTCACAATTTTTCAGAACGCGTTGATCCTCCGGAAAGAATTTTCCTTCTCGACAAACGGGCTCATCGGAGGGTAATTATTTTTTCCTCAGCATACCAAGAGTCCTTGGAAGCTGATTTTTTTCTACTCTTTCACAATATATATTGTAATATTCACAATTTTTTGGAACGCGTTTGAACCTCCGGAAAGAATTTTCCTTCTCGACAAACGGGCTCATCGGAGGGCAATTATTTTTTCCTCAGCATACCAAGCGTCCTTGGAAGCTGATTTTTTTTCTACTCTTTCAAAATAGATACTGTGATGTTCTCAATTTTTTGGAACGCGTTCGAACCTCCGGAAAGAATTTTCCTTCTCGACAAACGGGCTCATCGGAGGGTAATTATTTTTTCCTCAGCATACCAAGAGTCCTTGGAAGCTGATTTTTTTCTACTCTTTCACAATATATATTGTAATATTCACAATTTTTTGGAACGCGTTTGAACCTCCGGAAAGAATTTTCTTTCTCCACGAACTGGCTCATCGGAGGGTAATTATTTTTTCCTCAGCATACGAAGAGTCCTTGGAAGCTGATTTTTTTCTACTCTTTCAAAATATATTTTGTGATGTTCACAATTTTTCAGAACGCGTTTGATCCTCCGGAAAAAATTTTCCTTCTCGACAAACGGGCTCATCGGAGAGTAATTATTTTTTCCTCAGCATACCAAGAGTCCTTGGAAGCTAATTTTTTTCTACTCTTTCAAAATATGTATTGTAATATTCACAATTTTTTGGAACGGGTTTGAACCTCCGGAAAAAATTTTCCTTCTCGACAAACGGGCTCATCAGAGGGTAATTATTTTTTCCTCAGCATATCAAGGGTCCTTGGAAGCTGATTTTATTTCTACTGTTTCAAAATATATATTTCAAGATTCACAATTTTTTGGAAGGCGTTTGAACCTCCGGAAAGAATTTTCTTCTCGACAAACGGGCTCATCGGATGGTGATTATTTTTTCCTGAGCATACTGAGAGTCCTTGGAAGCTGATTTTATTTCTACTCTTTCAAAATATATATTGTGATGTTCACAATATTTTGGAACGCGTTTGAACCTCCGGAAAGAATTTTCTTTCTCGACAAACTGGCTCATCGGAGGTTAATTATTTTTTCGTCAGCATACCAATAGTCCTTGGAAGCTGATTTTATTTCTACTCTTTCAAAATATATATTGTGATGTTCACAATTTTTTGGAACGCGTTTGAACCTCCGGAAAGAATTTTCCTTCTCGACAATCTGGCTCATCTGAGGGTCATTATTTTTTTCTCAACATACCAAGAGTCCTTGGAAGCTGATTTTTTTTCTTCTCTTTCAAAATATATATTGCAATATTCACAATTTTTTGGAACGCGTTTGAACCTCCGGAAAGAATTTTCCTTCTCGACAAACGGGCTCATCGGAGGGTAATTATTTTTTCCTCAGCATACCAAGAGTCCTTGGAAGCTGATTTTATTTCTACTCTTTCAAAATATATATTGTGATGTTCAGAATTTTTCGGAACGCGTTTGAACCTCCGGAAAGAATTTTCTTTCTCGAAAAACTGGCTCATCGGAGGGTAATTTTTTTTTTCCTCAGCATACCAAGAGTCCTTGGAAGCTGATTTTTTTCTACTCTTTCAAAATATATATTGTGATGTTAACAATTTTTCAGAACGCGTTTGAACCTCCGGAAAGAATTTTTCTTCTCGACAAACGGACTCATCGGAGGGTAATTATTCTTTCCTCAGCATACCAAGAGTCCTTGGAAGCTGATTTTATTTCCACTCTTTCAAAATATATATTGTGATGTTCACAATTTTTTGGAACGCGTTTGAACCTCCGGAAAGAATTTCCTTTCTCGACAAACTGGCTAATCGGAGGGTAATTTTTTTTTCCTCAGCATACCAAGAGTCCTTCGAAGCTGATTTTTTTCTACTCTTTTAAAATATATATTGTGATGTTCACAATTTTTCAGAACGCGTTTGATCCTCCGGAAAGAATTTTCCTTCTCGACAAACGGGCTCATCGGAGGGTAATTATTTTTTCCTCAGCATACCAAGAGTCCTTGGAAGCTGATTTTATTTCTACTCTTTCAAAATATATATTGTGATGTTCACAATTTTTTGGAACGCGTTTGAACCTCCGGAAAGAATTTTCTTTCTCGACGAACTGGCTCATCGGAGGGTAATTTTTTTTTCCTCAGCATACCAAGAGTCCTTGGAAGCTGATTTTTTTCTACGCTTTCAAAATATATATTGTGATGTTCACCATTTTTCAGAACGCGTTTGATCCTCCGGAAAGAATTTTGCTTCTCGACAAACGGGCTCATCGGAGGGTAATTATTTTTTCCTCAGCATACGAAGAGTCCTTGGAAGCTGATTTTATTTCTACTCTTTCAAAATATATATTGTGATGTTCTCAATTTTTTGGAACGCGTTTGAACCTCCGGAAAGAATTTTCTTTCTCGACAAACTAGCTCATTTGAGGGTAATTGTTTTTTTCTCAACATACCAAAAGTTCTCGGAAGCTGATTTTATTTCTACCCTTTCAAAATATATATTGTGATGTTCACAATTTTTTGGAACGCGTTTGAACCTCCGGAACGAATTTTCTTTCTCGACCAACTGGCTCATCTGAGGGTAATTATTTTTTTCTCAACATACCAAGAGTCCTTGGATGCTGATTTTTTTTCTTCTCTTTCCAAATATATATTGTGATGTTCACAATTTTTTGGAACGCGTTTGAACCTCCGGAAAGAATTTTCCTTCTCGACAAACGGGCACATCGTAGGGTAATTATTTCTTCCTCAGCATATCAAGCGTCCTTGGAAGCTGATTTTTTTTCTACTCTTTCAAAATATATATTGTGATGTTCACAATTTTTCAGAACGCGTTTGATCCTCCGGAAAGAATTTTCCTTCTCGACAAAGCGGCTCATCGGAGGGTAATTATTTTTTCCTCAGCATACCAAGAGTCCTTGGAAGCTGATTTTATTTCTACTTTTTCAAAATATATATTGTGATGTTCACAATATTTTGGAACGCGTTTGAACCTCCGAAAAGAATTTTTTTTCTCGACAAACTAACTCATCGGAGGGTAATTATTTTTTCGTCAGCATACCAATAGTCCTTCGAAGCTGATTTTCTTTCTACTCTTTCAAAATATATATTGTGATGTTCACAATTTTTCAGAACGCGTTTCATCCTCCGGAAAGAGTTTTCCTTCTCGACAAACGGGCTCATCGGAGGGTAATTATTTTTTCCTCAGCATATCAAGAGCCCTTGGAGGCTGATTTTATTTCTACTCTTTCAAAATATATATTGTAATATTCACAATTCTTTGGAACGCGTTTGAACCTCCGGAAAGAATTTTCTTCTCGACAAACGGGCTCATCGGAGGGTAATTATTTTTTCCTCAGCATATCAAGAGTCCTTGGAAGGTGATTTTATTTCTACTCTTTCAAAATATATATTGTAATATTCACAATTCTTTGGAACGCGTTTGAACCTCCGGAAAGAATTTTCCTTCTCGACAAACGGGCTCATCGGAGGGTAATTATTCTTTCCTCAGCATATCAAGAGTCCTTGGAAGCTGATTTTACTTCTACTATTACAAAATATATATTCTAATATTCACAATTTTTTGGAACGCGTTTGAACCTCCGAAAAGAATTTTCCTTCTCGACAAACGGGCTCATCGGAGAGGAATTATTCTTTCCTAAGCATACCAAGAGTCCTTGGAAGCTGATTTTTTTTCTACTCTTTCAAAATAGATATTGTGATGTTCTCAATTTTTTGGAACGCGTTTGAACCTCCGGAAAGAATTTTCCTTCTCGACAAACGGGCTCATCGGAGGGTAATTATTTTTTCCTCAGCATACCAAGACTCCTTGGAAGCTGATTTTTTTTCTACTCTTTCAAAATATATATTGTGATGGTCACAATTTGTCATCACGCGTTTGATCCTCCGGAAAGAATTTTCCATCTCGACAAACGGGCTCATCGGAGGGTAATTATTTTTTCCTCAGCATATCAAGCGTCCATGGAAGCTGATTTTATTTCTACTCTTTCAAAATATATATTGTAATATTCACAATTTTTCGGAACGCGTTTAAACCTCCGGAAAGAATTTTCTTCTCGACAAACGGGCTCATCGGATGGTGATTATTTTTTCCTCAGCATACCAAGAGTCCTTGGAAGCTGATTTTATTTCTACTCTTTCAAAATATATATTGTGATGTTCAAAATATTTTGGAACGCGTTTGAACCTCCGGAAAGAATTTTCTTTCTCGACAAACTGGCTCATCGGAGGGTAATTATTTTTTCGTCAGCATACCATTAGTCCTTGGAAGCTGATTTTATTTCTACTCTTTTAAAATATATATTGTCATGTTCACAATTTTTCAGAACGCGTTTGATCCTCCGGAAAAAATTTTCCTTCTCGACAAACGGGCTCATCGGAGAGTAATTATTTTTTCCTCAGCATACCAAGAGTGCTTGGAAGCTAATTTTTTTCTACTCTTTCAAAATATGTATTGTAATATTCACAATTTTTTGGAACGGGTTTGAACCTCCGGAAAAAATTTTCCTTCTCGACAAACGGGCTCATCGGAGGGTAATTATTTTTTCCTCAGCATATCAAGGGTCCTTGGAAGCTGATTTTATTTCTACTGTTTCAAAATATATATTGCAAGATTCACAATTTTTTGGAAGGCGTTTGAACCTCCGGAAAGAGTTTTCTTCTCGACAAACGGGCTCATCGGATGGTGATTATTTTTTCCTGAGCATACTGAGAGTCCTTGGAAGCTGATTTTATTTCTACTCTTTCAAAATATATATTGTGATGTTCACAATATTTTGGAACGCGTTTGAACCTCCGGAAAGAATTTTCTTTCTCGACAAACTGGCTCATCGGAGGTTAATTATTTTTTCGTCAGCATACCAATAGTCCTTGGAAGCTGATTTTATTTCTACTCTTTCAAAATATATATTGTGATGTTCACAATTTTTTGGAACGCGTTTGAACCTCCGGAAAGAATTTTCCTTCTCGACAATCTGGCTCATCTGAGGGTCATTATTTTTTTCTCAACATACCAAAAGTCCTTGGAAGCTGATTTTTTTTCTTCTCTTTCAAAATATATATTGCAATATTCACAATTTTTTGGAACGCGTTTGAACCTCCGGAAAGAATTTCCTTTCTCGACAAACTGGCTAATCGGAGGGTAATTTTTTTTTCCTCAGCATACCAAGAGTCCTTCGAAGCTGATTTTTTTCTACTCTTTTAAAATATATATTGTGATGTTCACAATTTTTCAGAACGCGTTTGATCCTCCGGAAAGAATTTTCCTTCTCGACAAACGGGCTCATCGGAGGGTAATTATTTTTTCCTCAGCATACCAAGAGTCCTTGGAAGCTGATTTTATTTCTACTCTTTCAAAATATATATTGTGATGTTCACAATTTTTTGGAACGCGTTTGAACCTCCGGAAAGAATTTTCTTTCTCGACGAACTGGCTCATCGGAGGGTAATTTTTTTTTCCTCAGCATACCAAGAGTCCTTGGAAGCTGATTTTTTTCTACGCTTTGAAAATATATATTGTGATGTTCACCATTTTTCAGAACGCGTTTGATCCTCCGGAAAGAATTTTGCTTCTCGACAAACGGGCTCATCGGAGGGTAATTATTTTTTCCTCAGCATACGAAGAGTCCTTGGAAGCTGATTTTATTTCTACTCTTTCAAAATATATATTGTGATGTTCTCAATTTTTTGGAACGCGTTTGAACCTCCGGAAAGAATTTTCTTTCTCGACAAACTAGCTCATCTGAGGGTAATTGTTTTTTTCTCAACATACCAAAAGTTCTCGGAAGCTGATTTTATTTCTACCCTTTCAAAATATATATTGTGATGTTCACAATTTTTTGGAACGCGTTTGAACCTCCGGAACGAATTTTCTTTCTCGACCAACTGGCTCATCTGAGGGTAATTATTTTTTTCTCAACATACCAAGAGTCCTTGGATGCTGATTTTTTTTCTTCTCTTTCCAAATATATATTGTGATGTTCACAATTTTTTGGAACGCGTTTGAACCTCCGGAAAGAATTTTCCTTCTCGACAAACGGGCACATCGTAGGGTAATTATTTCTTCCTCAGCATATCAAGCGTCCTTGGAAGCTGATTTTTTTTCTACTCTTTCAAAATATATATTGTGATGTTCACAATTTTTCAGAACGCGTTTGATCCTCCGGAAAGAATTTTCCTTCTCGACAAAGGGGCTCATCGGAGGGTAATTATTTTTTCCTCAGCATACCAAGAGTCCTTGGAAGCTGATTTTATTTCTACTTTTTCAAAATATATATTGTGATGTTCACAATATTTTGGAACGCGTTTGAACCTCCGGAAGGAATTTTTTTTCTCGACAAACTAACTCATCGGAGAATAATTATTTTTTCGTCAGCATACCAATAGTCCTTGGAAGCTGATTTTCTTTCTACTCTTTCAAAATATATATTGTGATGTTCACAATTTTTCAGAACGCGTTTCATCCTCCGGAAAGAGTTTTCCTTCTCGACAAACGGGCTCATCGGAGGGTAATTATTTTTTCCTCAGCATATCAAGAGCCCTTGGAAGCTGATTTTATTTCTACTCTTTCAAAATATATATTGTAATATTCACAATTCATTGGAACGCGTTTGAACCTCCGGAAAGAATTTTCTTCTCGACAAACGGGCTCATCGGAGGGTAATTATTTTTTCCTCAGCATATCAAGAGTCCTTGGAAGCTGATTTTATTTCTACTCTTTCAAAATATATATTGTAATATTCACAATTCTTTGGAACGCGTTTGAACCTCCGGAAAGAATTTTCCTTCTCGACAAACGGGCTCATCGGAGGGTAATTATTCTATCCTCAGCATATCAAGAGTCCTTGGAAGCTGATTTTACTTCTACTATTACAAAATATATATTCTAATATTCACAATTTTTTGGAACGCGTTTGAACCTCCGAAAAGAATTTTCCTTCTCGACAAACGGGCTCATCGGAGAGGAATTATTCTTTCCTAAGCATACCAAGAGTCCTTGGAAGCTGATTTTTTTTCTACTCTTTCAAAATAGATATTGTGATGTTCTCAATTTTTTGGAACGCGTTTGAACCTCCGGAAAGAATTTTCCTTCTCGACAAACGGGCTCATCAGAGGGTAATTATTTTTTCCTCAGCATACCAAGACTCCTTGGAAGCTGATTTTTTTTCTACTCTTTCAAAATATATATTGTGATGGTCACAATTTGTCATCACGCGTTTGATCCTCCGGAAAGAATTTTCCTTCTCGACAAACGGGCTCATCGGAGGGTAATTATTTTTTCCTAAGCATATCAAGCGTCCATGGAAGCTGATTTTATTTCTACTCTTTCAAAATATATATTGTAATATTCACAATTTTTCGGAACGCGTTTAAACCTCCGGAAAGAATTTTCTTCTCGACAAACGGGCTCATCGGATGGTGATTATTTTTTCCTCAGCATACCAAGAGTCCTTGGAAGCTGATTTTATTTCTACTCTTTCAAAATATATATTGTAATATTCACAATTTTTCGGAACGCGTTTAAACCTCCGGAAAGAATTTTCTTCTCGACAAACGGGCTCATCGGATGGTGATTATTTTTTCCTCAGCATACCAAGAGTCCTTGGAAGCTGATTTTATTTCTACTCTTTCAAAATATATATTGTGATGTTCGAAATATTTTGGAACGCGGTTGAACCTCCGGAAAGAATTTTCTTTCTCGACAAACTGGCTCATCGGAGGGTAATTATTTTTTCGTCAGCATACCATTAGTCCTTGGAAGCTGATTTTATTTCTACTCTTTCAAAATATATATTGTCATGTTCACAATTTTTTGGAACGCGTTTGAACCTCCGGAAAGAATTTTCCTTCTCGACAAACGGGCTCATCGGAGGGTAATTATTTTTTCGTCAGCATACCAATAGTCCTTGGAAGCTGATTTTATTTCTACTCTTTCAAAATACATATTGTGATGTTCACAATTTTTTGGAACCCTTTTAAACCCCCAGAAAGAATTTTTCTTCTCGACAAACGGGCTCATCGGAGGGTAATTATTTTTTCCTCAGCATACCAAGAGTCCTTGGAAGCTGATTTTATTTCTACTCTTTCAAAATATATATTGTGATGTTCACAATTTTTCAGAACGCGTTTGATCCTCCGGAAAGAATTTTCCTTCTCGACAAACAGACTCATCGGAGGGTAATTATTTTTTCCTCAGCATACCAAGAGTCCTTGGAAGCTAATTTTTTTGTACTCTTTCAAAATATGTATTGTGATGTTCTCAATTTTTCAGAACGCGTTTGATCCTCCGGAAAGAATTTTCCTTTTCGACAAACGGGCTCATCGGAGGGTAATTATTCTTTCCTCAGCATACCAAGAGTCCTTGGAAGCTGATTTTATTTCTACTCTTTCAAAATATATATTGTGATGTTCACAATTTTTCAGAACGCGTTTGATCCTCCGGAACGAATTTTGCTTCTCGACAAACGGGCTCATCGGAGGGTAATTATTTTTTCCTCAGCATACCAAGAGTCCTTGGAAGCTGATTTTATTTCTACTCTTTCAAAATATATATTGTGATGTTCACAATTTTTTGGAACGCGTTTGAACCTCCGGAAAGAATTTTTCTTCTCGACAAACGCGCTCATCGGAGGGTAATTATTTTTTCCTCAGCATACCAAGAGTCCTTCGGAGCTGATTTTTTTTTTACTCTTTCAAAATATATATTGTGATGTTCTCAATTTTTCAGAACGCGTTTGATCCTCCGGAAAGAATTTTCCTTCTCGACAAACGGGCTCATCGGAGGGTAATATATTTTTTCCTCAGCATATCAAGAGTCCTTGGAAGCTGATTTTATTTCTACTCTTTCAAAATATATATTGTGATGTTCACAATTTTTTGGAACGCGTTTGAACCTCCGAAAAGAATTTTCTTTCTCGACAAACTGGCTCATCTGAGGGTAATTATTTTTTTCTCAACATACCAAGAGTCCTTGGAAGCTGATTTTTTTTCTTCTCTTTCAAAATATATATTGTCATGTTCACAATTTTTTGGAACGCGTTTGAACCTCCGGAAAGAATTTTCCTTCTCGACAAACTGGCTCATCTGAGGGTCATTATTTTTTTCTCAACATACCAAGAGTCCTTGGAAGCTGATTTTTTTTCTTCTCTTTCAAAATATATATTGTAATATTCACAATTTTTTGGAACGCGTTTGAACCTCCGGAAAGAATTTTCCTTCTCGACAAACGGGCTCATCGGAGGGTAATTATTTTTTCCTCAGCATACCAAGAGTCCTTGGAAGCTGATTTTTTTCTACTCTTTCACAATATATATTGTAATACTCACAATTTTTTGGAACGCGTTTGAACCTCCGGAAAGAATTTTCCTTCTCGACAAACGGGCTCATCGGAGGGCAATTATTTTTTCCTCAGCATACCAAGTGTCCTTGGAAGCTGATTTTATTTCCACTCTTTCAAAATATATATTGTGATGTTCACAATTTTTTGGAACGCGTTTGAATCTCCGGAAAGAATTTCCTTTCTCGACAAACAAGCTAATCGGAGGGTAATTTTTTTTTCCTCAGCATACCAAGAGTCCTTGGAAGCTGATTTTTTTCTACTCTTTCAAAATATATATTGTGATGTTCACAATTTTTCAGAACGCGTTTGATCCTCCGGAAAGAATTTTCCTTCTCGACAAACGGGCTCATCGGAGGGTAATTATTTTTTCCTCAGCATACCAAGAGTCCTTGGAAGCTGATTTTATTTCCACTCTTTCAAAATATATATTGTGATGTTCACAATTTTTTGGAACGCGTTTGAACCTCCGGAAATAATTTTCTTTCTCGACAAACTGGCTCATCGGAGGGTAATTATTTTTTCCTCAGCATACCAAGAGTCGTTGGAAGCTGATTTTTTTTCTACTCTTTCAAAATATATATTGTGATGTTCACAATTTTTCAGAACGCGTTTGATCCTCCGGAAATCCCTTCTCGACAAACGGGCTCATCGGATGGTAATTATCTGTTCCTCAGCATACCAAGAGTCCTTGGAAGCTGATTTTTTTCTACTCTTTCAAAATATATATTGTGATGTTAACAATTTTTCAGAACGCGTTTGAACCTCCGGAAAGAATTTTTCTTCTCGACAAACGGACTCATCGGAGGGTAATTATTTTTTCCTCAGCATACCAAGAGTCCTTGGAAGCTGATTTTTTTTCTACTCTTTCAAAATATATATTGTGATGTTCACAATTTTTCACAATGCGTTTGATCCTCCGGAAAGAATTTTCCTTCTCGACATACGGGCTCATCGGAGGGTAATTATTTTTTCCTCAGCATACCAAGAGTCCTTGGAAGCTGATTTTATTTCCACTCTTTCAAAATATATATTGTGATGTTCACAATTTTTTGGAACGCGTTTGAACCTCCGGAAAGAATTTCCTTTCTCGACAAACTGGCTAATCGGAGGGTAATTTTTTTTTCCTCAGCATACCAAGACTCCTTGGAAGCTGATTTTTTTTCTACTCTTTCAAAATATATATTGTGATGGTCACAATTTGTCATCACGCGTTTGATCCTCCGGAAAGAATTTTCCTTCTCGACAAACGGGCTCATCGGAGGGTAATTATTTTTTCCTCAGCATATCAAGCGTCCATGGAAGCTGATTTTATTTCTACTCTTTCAAAATATATATTGTAATATTCACAATTTTTCGGAACGCGTTTAAACCTCCGGAAAGAATTTTCTTCTCGACAAACGGGCTCATCGGATGGTGATTATTTTTTCCTCAGCATACCAAGAGTCCTTGGAAGCTGATTTTTTTTCTACTCTTTCAAAATATATATTGTGATGTTCACAATTTTTCACAATGCGTTTGATCCTCCGGAAAGAATTTTCCTTCTCGACATACGGGCTCATCGGAGGGTAATTATTTTTTCCTCAGCATACCAAGAGTCCTTGGAAGCTGATTTTATTTCCACTCTTTCAAAATATATATTGTGATGTTCACAATTTTTTGGAACGCGTTTGAACCTCCGGAAAGAATTTCCTTTCTCGACAAACTGGCTAATCGGAGGGTAATTTTTTTTTCCTCAGCATACCAAGAGTCCTTGGAAGCTGATTTTTTTCTACTCTTTCAAAATATATATTGTGATGTTTACAATTTTTCAGAACGCGTTTGATCCTCCGGAAAGAATTTTCCTTCTCGACAAACGGGCTCATCGGAGGGTAATTATTTTTTCCTCAGCATACCAAGAGTCCTTGGAAGCTGATTTTTTTCTACTCTTTCAAAATATATATTGTGATGTTCACAATTTTTTGGAACGCGTTTGAACCTCTGGAAAGAATTTCCTTTCTCGACACACTGGCTCATCTGAGGGTAATGATTTTTTTCTCAACATACCAAGAGACCTTGGAAGCTGATTTTTTTTCTTCTCTTTCAAAATATATATTGTCATGTTCACAATTTTTTGGAACGCGTTTGAACCTCCGGAAAGAATTTTCCTTCTCGACAAACGGGCTCATCGTAGGGTAATTATTTTTTCGTCAGCATACCAATAGTCCTTGGAAGCCTATTTTATTTCTACTCTTTTAAAATGCATATTGTGATGTTCTCAATTTTTTGGAACGCGTTTGAACCTCCGGAAATAATTTTTCTTTTCGACAAACGGGCTCATCTGAGGGTAATTATTTTTTTCTCAACATACCAAGAGTTCTCGGAAGCTGATTTTATTTCTACTCTTTCAAAATATATATTGTGTTGTTCACAATTTTTCGGGACGCGTTTGAACCTCCGGAAAGAATTTTCTTTCTCGACACACTGGCTCGTTTGAGGGTAATTATTTTTTTCTCAACATACCAAGAGACCTTGGAAGCTGATTTTTTTTCTTCTCTTTCAAAATATATATTGTCATGTTCACAATTTTTTGGAACGCGTTTGAACCTCCGGAAAGAATTTTCCTTCTCGACAAACGGGCTCATCGGAGGGTAATTTTTTTTCGTCAGCATACCAATAGTCCTTGGAAGCTGATTTTATTTCTACTCTTTCAAAATACATATTGTGATGTTCACCATTTTTTGGAACCCGTTTGAACCTCCGGAAAGAATTTGTCTTCTTGACAAACGGGCTCATCGGAGGGTAATTATTTTTTCCTCAGCATACCAAGAGTCCTTGGAAGCTGATTTTTTTTTTCTACTCTTTCAAAATATATATTGTGATGTTCACAATTTTTCAGAACGCGTTTGATCCTCCGGAAAGAATTTTCCTTCTCGACAAACGGGCTCATCGGAGGGTAATTATTTTTTCCTCAGCATACCAAGAGTCCTTGGAAGCTGATTTTTTTTCTACTCTTTCAAAATATATATTGCGATATTCACAATTTTTTGGAACGCGTTTGAACCTCCGGAAAGAATTTTTCTTCTCGACAAACGGACTCATCGGAGGGTAATTATTTTTTCCTCAGCATACCAAGAGTCCTTGAAAGCTGATTTTTTTTCTACTCTTTCAAAATATATATTGTGATGTTCACAATTTTTCAGAACGCGTTTGATCCTCCGGAAAGAATTTTCCTTCTCGACAAACGGGCTCATCGGAGGGTAATTATTTTTTCCTCAGCATATCAAGAGTCCTTGGAAGCTGATTTTATTTCTACTCTTTCAAAATATATATCGTAATATTCACAATTCTTTGGAACGCGTTTGAACCTCCGGAAAGAATTTTCTTTCTCGACGAACTGGCTCATCGGAGGGTAATTATTTTTTCCTCAGCATATCAAGAGTCCTAGGAAGCTGATTTCGTTCTACTCTTTCAAAATATATATTGTGATGTTCACAATTTTTCAGAACGCGTTTGATCCTCCGAAAAGAATTTTCCTTCTCGACAAACGGGCTCATCGGAGGGT
The DNA here is from genome assembly GCA_963575735.1 of Amblyjoppa fuscipennis. NCBI lineage: Eukaryota > Metazoa > Arthropoda > Insecta > Hymenoptera > Ichneumonidae > Amblyjoppa > Amblyjoppa fuscipennis. The sequence continues at coordinate 6,263,364 of OY754492.1, read as the reverse complement.
AATTATTTTTTCCTCAGCATACCAAGAGTCCTTGGAAGCTGATTTTGTTCTACTCTTTCAAAATATATATTGTGATGTTCACAATTTTTTGGAACGCGTTCGAACCTCCGGAAAGAATTTTCTTTCTCGACACACTGGCTCATCTGAGGGTAATTATTTTTTTCTCAACATACCAAGAGACCTTGGAAGCTGATTTTTTTTCTTCTCTTTCAAAATATATATTGTCATATTCACAATTTTTTGGAACGCGTTTGAACCTCCGGAAAGAATTTTCCTTCTCGACAAACGGGCTCATCGGAGGGTAATTTTTTTTTCGTCAGCATACCAATAGTCCTTGGAAGCTGATTTTATTTCTACTCTTTAAAAATACATATTGTGATGTTCACCATTTTTTGGAACCCGTTTGAACCTCCGGAAAGAATTTTTCTTCTTGACAAACGGGCTCATCGGAGGGTAATTATTTTTTCCTCAGCATACCAAGAGTCCTTGGAAGCTGATTTTTTTTCTTCTCTTTCAAAATATATATTGTCATGTTCACAATTTTTTAGAACGCGTTTGATCCTCCGGAAAGAATTTCCTTTCTCGACAAACGGGCTCATCGGAGGGTAATTATTTTTTCCTCAGCATACCAAGAGTCCTTCGAAGCTGATTTTATTTCTACTCTTTCAAAATATATATTGTGATGTTCACAATTTTTTGGAACGCGTTTGATCCTCCGGAAAGAACTTTCTTTCTCGACAAACTCGCTCATCTGAGGGTAATTATTTTTTTCTCAACATACCAAGAGTCCTTGGAAGCTGATTTTATTTCTACTCTTTCAAAATATATATTGTGATGTTCACAATTTTTCAGAACGCGTTGATCCTCCGGAAAGAATTTTCCTTCTCGACAAACGGGCTCATCGGAGGGTAATTATTTTTTCCTCAGCATACCAAGAGTCCTTGGAAGCTGATTTTTTTCTACTCTTTCACAATATATATTGTAATACTCACAATTTTTTGGAACGCGTTTGAACCTCCGGAAAGAATTTTCCTTCTCGACAAACGGGCTCATCGGAGGGCAATTATTTTTTCCTCAGCATACCAAGCGTCCTTGGAAGCTGATTTTTTTTCTACTCTTTCAAAATAGATACTGTGATGTTCTCAATTTTTTGGAACGCGTTTGAACCTCCGGAAAGAATTTTCCTTCTCGACAAACGGGCTCATCGGAGGGTAATTATTTTTTCCTCAGCATACCAAGGGTCGTTGGAAGCTGATTTTATTTCTACTCTTTCAAAATATATATTGTGATGTTCACAATTTTTTGGAACGCGTTTGAACCTCCGGAAAGAATTTTCTTTCTCGACAAACCGGCTCATCTGAGGGTAATTATTTTTTCCTCAGCATACCAAGGGTCGTTGGAAGCTGATTTTATTTCTACTCTTTCAAAATATATATTGTGATGTTCACAATTTTTTGGAACGCGTTTGAACCTTTTTCTTTTCTTTCTCGACAAACGGGCTCATCGAAGGGTAATTATTTTTTCCTCAGCATATCAAGAGTCCTTGGAAGCTGATTTTACTTCTACTCTTACAAAATATATATTGTAATATTCACCATTTTTTGGAACGCGTTTGAACCTCCGGAAAGAATTTTTCTTCTCGACAAACGGGCTCATCGGAGGGCAATTATTTCTTCCTCAGCATACCAAGAATCCTTGGAAGCTGATTTTTTTTCTACTCTTTCAAAATATAGATTGTGATGTTCACAATTTTTCAGAACGCGTTTGATCCTCCGGAAAGAATTTTCCTTCTCGACAAACGGGCTCATCGGAGGGTAATTATTTTTTCCTCAGCATACCAAGAGTCCTTGGAAACTAATTTTTTTCTACTCTTTCAAAATATATATTGTAATATTCACAATTTTTTGGAACGCGTTTGAACCCCCGGAAAGAATTTTCTTTCTCGACAAACTGGCTCATCTGAGGGTAATTATTTTTTTCTCAACATACGAACAGTTCTTGCAAGCTGATTTTTTCTTGTACTCTTTCAAAATATATATTGTGATGTTCACAATTTTTTGGAACGCGTTTGAACCTCCGGAAAGAATTCTCTTTCTCGACAAACTAGCTCATTGGAGGGTAATTATTTTTTCCTCAGCATACCAAGAGCCCTTGGACGCTGATTTTTTTTCTACTCTTCCAAAATATATATTGTGATGTTCTCAATTTTTTGGAACGCGTTTGACCCTCCGGAAAGAATTTTCTTTCTCGACAAACGGGCTCATCGGAGGGTAATTATTTTTTCCTCAGCATACCAAGAGTCCTTCGAAGCTGATTTTATTTCTACTCTTTCAAAATATATATTGTGATGTTCACAATTTTTTGGAACGCGTTTGATCCTCCGGAAAGAACTTTCTTTCTCGACAAACTGGCTCATCTGAGGGTAATTATTTTTTTCTCAACATACCAAGAGTCCTTGGAAGCTGATTTTATTTCTACTCTTTCAAAATATATATTGTGATGTTCACAATTTTTCAGAACGCGTTTGATCCTCCGGAAAGAATTTTCCTTCTCGACAAACGGGCTCATCGGAGGGTAATTATTTTTTCCTCAGCATACCAAGAGTCCTTGGAAACTAATTTTTTTCTACTCTTTCAAAATATATATTGTAATATTCACAATTTTTTGGAACGCGTTTGAACCCCCGGAAAGAATTTTCTTTCTCGACAAACTGGCTCATCTGAGGGTAATTATTTTTTTCTCAACATACCAACAGTTCTTGCAAGCTGATTTTTTCTTGTACTGTTTCAAAATATATATTGTGATGTTCACAATTTTTTGGAACGCGTTTGAACCTCCGGAAAGAATTCTCTTTCTCGACAAACTAGCTCATTGAAGGGTAATTATTTTTTCCTCAGCATACCAAGAGCCCTTGGAAGCTGATTTTTTTTCTACTGTTCCAAAATATATATTGTGATGTTCTCAATTTTTTGGAACGCGTTTGAACCTCCGGAAAGAATTTTCTTTCTCGACAAACGGGCTCATCGGAGGGTAATTATTTTTTCCTCAGCATACCAAGAGTCCTTCGAAGCTGATTTTATTTCTACTCTTTCAAAATATATATTGTGATGTTCACAATTTTTTGGAACGCGTTTGATCCTCCGGAAAGAACTTTCTTTCTCGACAAACTGGCTCATCTGAGGGTAATTATTTTTTTCTCAACATACCAAGAGTCCTTGGAAGCTGATTTTATTTCTACTCTTTCAAAATATATATTGTGATGTTCACAATTTTTCAGAACGCGTTGATCCTCCGGAAAGAATTTTCCTTCTCGACAAACGGGCTCATCGGAGGGTAATTATTTTTTCCTCAGCATACCAAGAGTCCTTGGAAGCTGATTTTTTTCTACTCTTTCACAATATATATTGTAATATTCACAATTTTTTGGAACGCGTTTGAACCTCCGGAAAGAATTTTCCTTCTCGACAAACGGGCTCATCGGAGGGCAATTATCTTTTCCTCAGCATACCAAGCGTCCTTGGAAGCTGATTTTTTTTCTACTCTTTCAAAATAGATACTGTGATGTTCTCAATTTTTTGGAACGCGTTCGAACCTCCGGAAAGAATTTTCCTTCTCGACAAACGGGCTCATCGGAGGGTAATTATTTTTTCCTCAGCATACCAAGAGTCCTTGGAAGCTGATTTTTTTCTACTCTTTCACAATATATATTGTAATATTCACAATTTTTTGGAACGCGTTTGAACCTCCGGAAAGAATTTTCCTTCTCGACAAACGGGCTCATCGGAGGGCAATTATTTTTTCCTCAGCATACCAAGCGTCCTTGGAAGCTGATTTTTTTTCTACTCTTTCAAAATAGATACTGTGATGTTCTCAATTTTTTGGAACGCGTTCGAACCTCCGGAAAGAATTTTCCTTCTCGACAAACGGGCTCATCGGAGGGTAATTATTTTTTCCTCAGCATACCAAGAGTCCTTGGAAGCTGATTTTATTTCTACTCTTTCAAATATATATTGTGATGTTCACAATTTTTTGGAACGCGTTTGAACCTCCGGAAAGAATTTTCTTTCTCCACGAACTGGCTCATCGGAGGGTAATTATTTTTTCCTCAGCATACCAAGAGTCCTTGGAAGCTGATTTTTTTTTTCTCTTTCAAAATATATATTGTCATGTTCACAATTTTTTGGAACGCGTTTGATCCTCCGGAAAGAATTTTCCTTCTCGACAAACGGGCTCATCGGAGGGTAATTATTTTTTCCTCAGCATACCAAGAGTCCTTGGAAACTAATTTTTTTCTACTCTTTCAAAATATATATTGTAATATTCACAATTTTTTGGAACGCGTTTGAACCCCCGGAAAGAATTTTCTTTCTCGACAAACTGGCTCATCTGAGGGTAATTATTTTTTTCTCAACATACGAACAGTTCTTGCAAGCTGATTTTTTCTTGTACTCTTTCAAAATATATATTGTGATGTTCACAATTTTTTGGAACGCGTTTGAACCTCCGGAAAGAATTCTCTTTCTCGACAAACTAGCTCATTGGAGGGTAATTATTTTTTCCTCAGCATACCAAGAGCCCTTGGACGCTGATTTTTTTTCTACTCTTCCAAAATATATATTGTGATGTTCTCAATTTTTTGGAACGCGTTTGACCCTCCGGAAAGAATTTTCTTTCTCGACAAACGGGCTCATCGGAGGGTAATTATTTTTTCCTCAGCATACCAAGAGTCCTTCGAAGCTGATTTTATTTCTACTCTTTCAAAATATATATTGTGATGTTCACAATTTTTTGGAACGCGTTTGATCCTCCGGAAAGAACTTTCTTTCTCGACAAACTGGCTCATCTGAGGGTAATTATTTTTTTCTCAACATACCAAGAGTCCTTGGAAGCTGATTTTATTTCTACTCTTTCAAAATATATATTGTGATGTTCACAATTTTTCAGAACGCGTTTGATCCTCCGGAAAGAATTTTCCTTCTCGACAAACGGGCTCATCGGAGGGTAATTATTTTTTCCTCAGCATACCAAGAGTCCTTGGAAACTAATTTTTTTCTACTCTTTCAAAATATATATTGTAATATTCACAATTTTTTGGAACGCGTTTGAACCCCCGGAAAGAATTTTCTTTCTCGACAAACTGGCTCATCTGAGGGTAATTATTTTTTTCTCAACATACCAACAGTTCTTGCAAGCTGATTTTTTCTTGTACTGTTTCAAAATATATATTGTGATGTTCACAATTTTTTGGAACGCGTTTGAACCTCCGGAAAGAATTCTCTTTCTCGACAAACTAGCTCATTGAAGGGTAATTATTTTTTCCTCAGCATACCAAGAGCCCTTGGAAGCTGATTTTTTTTCTACTGTTCCAAAATATATATTGTGATGTTCTCAATTTTTTGGAACGCGTTTGAACCTCCGGAAAGAATTTTCCTTCTCGACAAACGGGCTCATCGGAGGTTAATTATTTTTTCGTCAGCATACCAATAGTCCTTGGAAGCTGATTTTATTTTTACTCTTTCAAAATATATATTGTGATGTTCACAATTTTTTGGAACGCGTTTGATCCTCCGGAAAGAACTTTCTTTCTCGACAAACTGGCTCATCTGAGGGTAATTATTTTTTTCTCAACATACCAAGAGTCCTTGGAAGCTGATTTTATTTCTACTCTTTCAAAATATATATTGTGATGTTCACAATTTTTCAGAACGCGTTGATCCTCCGGAAAGAATTTTCCTTCTCGACAAACGGGCTCATCGGAGGGTAATTATTTTTTCCTCAGCATACCAAGAGTCCTTGGAAGCTGATTTTTTTCTACTCTTTCACAATATATATTGTAATATTCACAATTTTTTGGAACGCGTTTGAACCTCCGGAAAGAATTTTCCTTCTCGACAAACGGGCTCATCGGAGGGCAATTATTTTTTCCTCAGCATACCAAGCGTCCTTGGAAGCTGATTTTTTTTCTACTCTTTCAAAATAGATACTGTGATGTTCTCAATTTTTTGGAACGCGTTCGAACCTCCGGAAAGAATTTTCCTTCTCGACAAACGGGCTCATCGGAGGGTAATTATTTTTTCCTCAGCATACCAAGAGTCCTTGGAAGCTGATTTTTTTCTACTCTTTCACAATATATATTGTAATATTCACAATTTTTTGGAACGCGTTTGAACCTCCGGAAAGAATTTTCTTTCTCCACGAACTGGCTCATCGGAGGGTAATTATTTTTTCCTCAGCATACCAAGAGTCCTTGGAAGCTGATTTTTTTTTTCTCTTTCAAAATATATATTGTCATGTTCACAATTTTTTGGAACGCGTTTGATCCTCCGGAAAGAATTTTCCTTCTCGACAAACGGGCTCATCGGAGGGTAATTATTTTTTCCTCAGCATACCAAGAGTCCTTGGAAACTAATTTTTTTCTACTCTTTCAAAATATATATTGTAATATTCACAATTTTTTGGAACGCGTTTGAACCCCCGGAAAGAATTTTCTTTCTCGACAAACTGGCTCATCTGAGGGTAATTATTTTTTTCTCAACATACGAACAGTTCTTGCAAGCTGATTTTTTCTTGTACTCTTTCAAAATATATATTGTGATGTTCACAATTTTTTGGAACGCGTTTGAACCTCCGGAAAGAATTCTCTTTCTCGACAAACTAGCTCATTGGAGGGTAATTATTTTTTCCTCAGCATACCAAGAGCCCTTGGACGCTGATTTTTTTTCTACTCTTCCAAAATATATATTGTGATGTTCTCAATTTTTTGGAACGCGTTTGACCCTCCGGAAAGAATTTTCTTTCTCGACAAACGGGCTCATCGGAGGGTAATTATTTTTTCCTCAGCATACCAAGAGTCCTTCGAAGCTGATTTTATTTCTACTCTTTCAAAATATATATTGTGATGTTCACAATTTTTTGGAACGCGTTTGATCCTCCGGAAAGAACTTTCTTTCTCGACAAACTGGCTCATCTGAGGGTAATTATTTTTTTCTCAACATACCAAGAGTCCTTGGAAGCTGATTTTATTTCTACTCTTTCAAAATATATATTGTGATGTTCACAATTTTTCAGAACGCGTTTGATCCTCCGGAAAGAATTTTCCTTCTCGACAAACGGGCTCATCGGAGGGTAATTATTTTTTCCTCAGCATACCAAGAGTCCTTGGAAACTAATTTTTTTCTACTCTTTCAAAATATATATTGTAATATTCACAATTTTTTGGAACGCGTTTGAACCCCCGGAAAGAATTTTCTTTCTCGACAAACTGGCTCATCTGAGGGTAATTATTTTTTTCTCAACATACCAACAGTTCTTGCAAGCTGATTTTTTCTTGTACTGTTTCAAAATATATATTGTGATGTTCACAATTTTTTGGAACGCGTTTGAACCTCCGGAAAGAATTCTCTTTCTCGACAAACTAGCTCATTGAAGGGTAATTATTTTTTCCTCAGCATACCAAGAGTCCTTGGAAACTAATTTTTTTCTACTCTTTCAAAATATATATTGTAATATTCACAATTTTTTGGAACGCGTTTGAACCCCCGGAAAGAATTTTCTTTCTCGACAAACTGGCTCATCTGAGGGTAATTATTTTTTTCTCAACATACCAACAGTTCTTGCAAGCTGATTTTTTCTTGTACTGTTTCAAAATATATATTGTGATGTTCACAATTTTTTGGAACGCGTTTGAACCTCCGGAAAGAATTCTCTTTCTCGACAAACTAGCTCATTGAAGGGTAATTATTTTTTCCTCAGCATACCAAGAGCCCTTGGAAGCTGATTTTTTTTCTACTGTTCCAAAATATATATTGTGATGTTCTCAATTTTTTGGAACGCGTTTGAACCTCCGGAAAGAATTTTCCTTCTCGACAAACGGGCTCATCGGAGGTTAATTATTTTTTCGTCAGCATACCAATAGTCCTTGGAAGCTGATTTTATTTTTACTCTTTCAAAATATATATTGTGATGTTCACAATTTTTTGGAACGCGTTTGATCCTCCGGAAAGAACTTTCTTTCTCGACAAACTGGCTCATCTGAGGGTAATTATTTTTTTCTCAACATACCAAGAGTCCTTGGAAGCTGATTTTATTTCTACTCTTTCAAAATATATATTGTGATGTTCACAATTTTTCAGAACGCGTTGATCCTCCGGAAAGAATTTTCCTTCTCGACAAACGGGCTCATCGGAGGGTAATTATTTTTTCCTCAGCATACCAAGAGTCCTTGGAAGCTGATTTTTTTCTACTCTTTCACAATATATATTGTAATATTCACAATTTTTTGGAACGCGTTTGAACCTCCGGAAAGAATTTTCCTTCTCGACAAACGGGCTCATCGGAGGGCAATTATTTTTTCCTCAGCATACCAAGCGTCCTTGGAAGCTGATTTTTTTTCTACTCTTTCAAAATAGATACTGTGATGTTCTCAATTTTTTGGAACGCGTTCGAACCTCCGGAAAGAATTTTCCTTCTCGACAAACGGGCTCATCGGAGGGTAATTATTTTTTCCTCAGCATACCAAGAGTCCTTGGAAGCTGATTTTTTTCTACTCTTTCACAATATATATTGTAATATTCACAATTTTTTGGAACGCGTTTGAACCTCCGGAAAGAATTTTCTTTCTCCACGAACTGGCTCATCGGAGGGTAATTATTTTTTCCTCAGCATACCAAGAGTCCTTGGAAGCTGATTTTTTTTTTCTCTTTCAAAATATATATTGTCATGTTCACAATTTTTTGGAACGCGTTTGATCCTCCGGAAAGAATTTTCCTTCTCGACAAACGGGCTCATCGGAGGGTAATTATTTTTTCCTCAGCATACCAAGAGTCCTTGGAAACTAATTTTTTTCTACTCTTTCAAAATATATATTGTAATATTCACAATTTTTTGGAACGCGTTTGAACCCCCGGAAAGAATTTTCTTTCTCGACAAACTGGCTCATCTGAGGGTAATTATTTTTTTCTCAACATACGAACAGTTCTTGCAAGCTGATTTTTTCTTGTACTCTTTCAAAATATATATTGTGATGTTCACAATTTTTTGGAACGCGTTTGAACCTCCGGAAAGAATTCTCTTTCTCGACAAACTAGCTCATTGGAGGGTAATTATTTTTTCCTCAGCATACCAAGAGCCCTTGGACGCTGATTTTTTTTCTACTCTTCCAAAATATATATTGTGATGTTCTCAATTTTTTGGAACGCGTTTGACCCTCCGGAAAGAATTTTCTTTCTCGACAAACGGGCTCATCGGAGGGTAATTATTTTTTCCTCAGCATACCAAGAGTCCTTCGAAGCTGATTTTATTTCTACTCTTTCAGAATATATATTGTGATGTTCACAATTTTTTGGAACGCGTTTGATCCTCCGGAAAGAACTTTCTTTCTCGACAAACTGGCTCATCTGAGGGTAATTATTTTTTTCTCAACATACCAAGAGTCCTTGGAAGCTGATTTTATTTCTACTCTTTCAAAATATATATTGTGATGTTCACAATTTTTCAGAACGCGTTTGATCCTCCGGAAAGAATTTTCCTTCTCGACAAACGGGCTCATCGGAGGGTAATTATTTTTTCCTCAGCATACCAAGAGTCCTTGGAAACTAATTTTTTTCTACTCTTTCAAAATATATATTGTAATATTCACAATTTTTTGGAACGCGTTTGAACCCCCGGAAAGAATTTTCTTTCTCGACAAACTGGCTCATCTGAGGGTAATTATTTTTTTCTCAACATACCAACAGTTCTTGCAAGCTGATTTTTTCTTGTACTGTTTCAAAATATATATTGTGATGTTCACAATTTTTTGGAACGCGTTTGAACCTCCGGAAAGAATTCTCTTTCTCGACAAACTAGCTCATTGAAGGGTAATTATTTTTTCCTCAGCATACCAAGAGCCCTTGGAAGCTGATTTTTTTTCTACTGTTCCAAAATATATATTGTGATGTTCTCAATTTTTTGGAACGCGTTTGAACCTCCGGAAAGAATTTTCTTTCTCGACAAACGGGCTCATCGGAGGGTAATTATTTTTTCCTCAGCATACCAAGAGTCCTTCGAAGCTGATTTTATTTCTACTCTTTCAAAATATATATTGTGATGTTCACAATTTTTTGGAACGCGTTTGATCCTCCGGAAAGAACTTTCTTTCTCGACAAACTGGCTCATCTGAGGGTAATTATTTTTTTCTCAACATACCAAGAGTCCTTGGAAGCTGATTTTATTTCTACTCTTTCAAAATATATATTGTGATGTTCACAATTTTTCAGAACGCGTTGATCCTCCGGAAAGAATTTTCCTTCTCGACAAACGGGCTCATCGGAGGGTAATTATTTTTTCCTCAGCATACCAAGAGTCCTTGGAAGCTGATTTTTTTCTACTCTTTCACAATATATATTGTAATATTCACAATTTTTTGGAACGCGTTTGAACCTCCGGAAAGAATTTTCCTTCTCGACAAACGGGCTCATCGGAGGGCAATTATTTTTTCCTCAGCATACCAAGCGTCCTTGGAAGCTGATTTTTTTTCTACTCTTTCAAAATAGATACTGTGATGTTCTCAATTTTTTGGAACGCGTTCGAACCTCCGGAAAGAATTTTCCTTCTCGACAAACGGGCTCATCGGAGGGTAATTATTTTTTCCTCAGCATACCAAGAGTCCTTGGAAGCTGATTTTTTTCTACTCTTTCACAATATATATTGTAATATTCACAATTTTTTGGAACGCGTTTGAACCTCCGGAAAGAATTTTCCTTCTCGACAAACGGGCTCATCGGAGGGCAATTATTTTTTCCTCAGCATACCAAGCGTCCTTGGAAGCTGATTTTTTTTCTACTCTTTCAAAATAGATACTGTGATGTTCTCAATTTTTTGGAACGCGTTCGAACCTCCGGAAAGAATTTTCCTTCTCGACAAACGGGCTCATCGGAGGGTAATTATTTTTTCCTCAGCATACCAAGAGTCCTTGGAAGCTGATTTTATTTCTACTCTTTCAAATATATATTGTGATGTTCACAATTTTTTGGAACGCGTTTGAACCTCCGGAAAGAATTTTCTTTCTCCACGAACTGGCTCATCGGAGGGTAATTATTTTTTCCTCAGCATACCAAGAGTCCTTGGAAGCTGATTTTTTTTTTCTCTTTCAAAATATATATTGTCATGTTCACAATTTTTTGGAACGCGTTTGAACCTCCGGAAAGAATTTTCCTTCTCGACAAACGGGCTCATCGGAGGGTAATTATTTTTTCGTCAGCATACTAATAGTCCTTGGAAGCTGAGTTTATTTCTACTCTTTCGAAATACATATTGTGATGTTCACAATTTTTTGGAACCCGTTTGAACCTCCGGAAAGAATTTTTCTTCTCGACAAACGGGCTCATCGGAGGGTAATTATTTTTTCCTCAGCATACCAAGAGTCCTTGGAAGTTGATTTTTTTTCTACTCTTTCAAAATATATATTGTGATGTTCACAATTTTTTAGAACGCGTTTGATCCTCCGGAAAGAATTTTCCTTCTCGACAAACGGACTCATCGGAGGGTAATTATTTTTTCCTCAGCATACCAAGAGTCCTTGGAAGCTAATTTTTTTCTACTCTTTCAAAATATATATTGTGATCTTCTCAATTTTTTGGAACCCGTTTGACCCTCCGGAAAGAATTTTTCTTCTCGACAAACGGGCTCATCGGAGGGTAATTTTTTTTTCCTCAGCATACCAAGAGTCCTTGGAAGCTGATTTTATTTCTACTCTTTCAAAATATATGTTGTGATGTTCACAATTTTTTGGAACGCGTTTGAACCTCCGGAAAGAACTTTCTTTCTCGACAAACTGGCTCATCTGAGGGTAATTATTTTTTTCTCAACATGCCAAGAGTCCTTGGAAGCTGATTTTTTTTTATCTCTTTCAAAATATATATTGTGATGTTCACAATTTTTTGGAACGCGCTTGAACCACCGGAAAGAATTTTCCTTCTCGACAAACGGGCTCATCGGAGGGTAATTATTTTTTCCTCAGCATACCAAGAGTCCTTGGAAACTGATTTCGTTTCTACTTTTTCAAAATATATATTGTGATATTCACAATTTTTTGGAACGCGTTTGAACCTCCGGAAAGAATTTTCTTTCTCGACAAACTGGTTCATCTGAGGGTAATTATTTTTTTCTCAACATACCAACAGTTCTTGCAAGCTGATTTTTTTTGTACTCTTTCAAAATATATATTGTGATGTTCACAATTTTTTGGAACGCGTTTGATCCTCCAGACAGAATTTTCCTTCTCGACAAACGGGCTCATCGGAGGGTAATTATTTTTTCCTCACCATACCAAGAGTCCTTGGAAGCTGATTTTATTTCTACTCTTTCAAAATATATATTGTGATGTTCACAATTTTTTGGAACGCGTTTGAACCTCCGGCAAGAATTTTTTTTCTCGACAAACGGGCTCATCGGAGGGTAATTATTTTTTCCTCAGCATACCAAGAGTGCTTGGAAGCTGATTTTTTTCTACTCTTTCCGGAGGTTCTTTCCGGAGGTTCAAACGCGTTCCAAAATTTGTGAACATCACAATATATATTTTGAAAGAGTAGAAACAAAATCAGCTCCCAACGACTCTTGGTATGCTGAGGAAAGAATAAATACCCTCCGATGAGCCCGTTTGTCGACAAGGAAAATTCTTCCCAGAGGTTCAAACGTGTTGAAAAAAATTGTGAACATCACAATATATATTTTGAAAGAGTAGAAAAAAAATCAGCTTCCAAGGACTCTTGGTAAGTCGAGGAAAAAATAATTATCGGCTGGTTCAGCTTTCGTGATTTTTGTTAATGGTATTTTCTGTTAATCCCTATGACATTTCATTAAACTTATCCTACATGGAACATTTAGAAAAAAATTAACATTGTCCCTAATACTCATCGGGAAACCGAATCCAGATAATTATGTTTTCATTGCCATGAAAAGATAGGTTAAGTGTACGGAAAATGGGCCCTATCGACAACGACTTTAAAACATTGACAGGTGCCAACGAATTCGTTGCAGCAACGTTGCTAACTTCCACGCCATGATTTTTCAGCAATTTTTCATCACTGAAACCGTCGGGAATCGTACTGTGCTCGTAATTTTCTTTATCTCGTTTCCAACCACACCAATCTCCGCAATTTTCGTGATCATTGAATGCATGATGAGGAATTTGTCGAATTGCAGTTGCTAGAGCCAAACTGTCGCCCTTATTTTGGGCTACTGCATATGCAAAGCCTATGTAGATATGCGTTTACAACGGACGTTAATTCTTTGTGCTTCTTTTGGATTTTGTATAATTTTTTCGTGACACTTTTCGAAGTGTGATTAATGTCGGACATCTTCACGATTGGCTGATCACTTGAACTGCGTATTCGAGCGATTGTAGAGCTATCGTCGTCGCCGATAAAGACTCCGATCTCGCAGTTCAAGCTTTTCAATGTCTCACTCGTATTGATAAGTTCATTCGCTAGATGATTCTCCATATTATTAGCACTGCCGGTGTAATTCAACCTACAGTCGTGATCATCTTTCGAATGTCCAAGATCACACAATCGGCATCTGCGAGTCTGTATGTCGTATGCTAATACTTTCTTGGTTTTGTAACCAATCCAAGTTCCGTAGCCGTTGAGACTGTCGTAGGATCTTCCGGTTCCTCTCTTACTCCATCCCATGTCGTACGACGCTATCAACCGAACGACGGTTTCTGGGGTGATCGATGATTCATTTGGCAAAATGAAACCCGTCTGCAATTCCGTTGGGCTGTAAATAATAAAAAAAAATCCGCGGATAGTGTCTGGAGTCGGAAGGAAATTGGAACTCGGTATGATGAGTCGGAAAATTAATTTCATTATATATATAGTATATATTTTTAATTGTATATTTTTTATCGTATACAAGGTAGATTTTTTTATTGTATATATACTGTATTTTTTCATTGGATAAATGGTAGTTTTTTTTTGTATATATTGTATATTTTCCTTTTGTATATATTATTTACTTGGAAATTGTTTTTTTAAGTTCTGAAAGCTTATTCAAATACCAATCGTCATCAGCGGTGTCTGACAGTTTTGTTCTGATAAACAATTATATAGTTTTAAAAAAAATTTAAGACGAAGAAATCAATATTGTCCTTCAATTCTTTGCATGATCGCATACTAAACGGAAATGATTATTTCTTGCTCATGAACAAGTTCATAATAATTCTACTGTGATTCGATTGCGTAGCAAAAAATATAAATACATGATTCGAAAACGTATGAGTCCCCATTACCACTGTGGAATCGTCAGCCACAGAACAAACTTTGGACATCATGTGAATATAAACATAAAACATAGCTTCCTGTATGAGGAAGCAAAATAAGCTAAAAGGCTGGCTCCATGTTACGTAGTGAATAGAACAGAATATTCACAGCATCTTTTCAAGCTCCTTCACATTTGCAATTGTCAATGCTCTTTTGGAAGCTGTTGCAAGTCGACAGGATTCCTTTGCCACTGTCTCGATAGATAATCCAACTTCTTGTTCGTGTCGCTTGAAAAGATGAGAATCGAGGTTTGGAATATTCAGGCATGCCAAAACTTTGTTTAGATGCGTATTGCCGATACCAGCGTGTAGAGCCCCTAAAAATGAAAAGTTAGATGCAAAACAGTAATTTTTTCCCATGAACTTGTATATTAGATATAGACATTTTTGGATACTCACCAAGGGCAATCTTGGAGTTAACATCATAGAGCTTTCTTTTCTTATACACATGTTGTTCGCTGGTCGGCACATGGTTGATAAGGAGGCAATGTTCGCAGCGTATGTGGAACACAGAGGCTAATCCACTCCTATTCTCTTTTTCGATATTCACCAACGACAATGAATTCACGCAACTTATGCATCGCATGTGGCTCACCAGAGCATTCATGTGTACGATTCAACATCCTTCAATATTCGATGATAAAAACGGCGATTCGTCCGTACCCGGCCCGGGCTTGTTCTCGCTTTTTTTTCTCTTTTTGCCACTTTCAACTTGAGCACTTCGTTTTTCAAAAACTGCCTCTATGCAGATTTTTCCTTTCCAACGATAAAATTGTTCATTAGGACCGGTATTCATCGTTGCGGAGACGCGAACTCGTCGAAAACTTCACATACCGTGACAGTTGAGCGTTAGGTTAGGTTGTAAACACACAGGGGTGCGTTCAGAAATCTACCGCGGTGGGAAAGGTAAGGGAAGTCAGGGGATGGCACACGAGCGGTCGGGTAAACCAGAATAGCCCGTGTTTCTGAAGGACTCGGGGAATGGTGGGGAACGGTGAATAGAACGAGTTTCTGAAGGCATAGAAGAGTGGTGACAGATTACAATAACTGATGACGATGACAGTTACCGAGTTTCCACCGTGAGTGAGACCGGACTGAAACGAGTCTGAACTAGTGGCAAAATTCTAGTTAATTCGAAACTTTCTAGTCAACAACCAATCCCATGAATGAATTCTGAGTCTATTAGAATTTTTCCACTAGTTCAGAGTAAATCTCGGCCCGATGTCACTCACGGGGAAAACTCGGTGAGTGAAAACACGGAAAGCTGGTTTGCCCTATGTTTAGGTTCATTTATTGTTATTATTATTATTGAAAAATAAATATTCGATATAAAATGAATAATGCTCTTTTGGGTACATTTTATTCTATTTGGATACATTGTTTTTTGTCCTTTTCCATCCAACAGGTAGCAGGCACAGCTATAATGAAGAAAAAAAAATTGTATTAGAATATTAGAAATAAATAAAAATGAACAAATAAAAATTAGTTGAAATATGTACATCTGCTGCGTGTACAGAGCGAATACCCTGCGAACAGGGAAGAGGGTGATGCTGCATATGCGCCAGCGCGGAATTCGGTCCCTCCTAAGTAAGCTGTTAAGACCCGAGGGGTTTTCGATTTGCCGTTATAATAATGGTGCGCATGCGCACGCGCACCATCATTATAACGGCAAATCGAAAGTAACTAATATGAAATGCCTCCCATTCCGTCCATCCTGGGCTTAGTCGGTACCAAAAACTGTAACCAACTTTTCTCACTAGTTCTCGCACGTACGAACAAAATAAAGGTCTCATCGGAAGTGGATATCATCTCGGCTTTTATTAAAGCCCTGTATTGAAATTGTTTTTCACGTTTGTCGATAGGGTAGCGTCCGAGTGTATGGATGCTAGAGCGCGGTGGGACCTCCGTACCGCTGAGAGCATTAATCAAAGTAATCATGTAGGAAGTTTGTTCTAATAAAAGCATTTGCAATTTGTGTTTTTTAACCACGCCTTTTTATTCTCCCGAGAACGATGTCCGCTCCTTTTCCTTCTCACAATTTGGATTTGCTACATACGAGTGTACTTTTCCGAATATCGATCTTCGGATGCTCGGTTGTTTTAAACGGTTGATCGTCGGATCGCTTATAACAATTGGATGATACCGTCATTGCAAAATCTACGCACCTGGAGCCCACGCTATATTTTCAGCATATCAAGAGCTAAAGTACACTATAAACTAATTAAACTACAATCGAATCTGCATACACTCCGTAAGTATTAATGTGAGTTTAATTACATTTTATAAAAACATGGTTTAAATTAAAAATCCAAACGCGGTCAGGATACATTAAGAGCCGCGAAGGCGTTTCGGCGCCTATAACTTTTTCATTTTTCCTTCGTTTTCAGCGAAATGAATAACCGCGTAGTTGTCGGTGTATTCACGGCTATGGCGCAGCTATTGATGAATGTCATCTTTGACGATTATGATTCGGACGACGAGGATGAACATCCACGCTTTGAAGATCGGGAGGATGTTGTCCGGATTGAAGGGTACGTGGAGCGTGTGATCCCGGACCTCAGCGACACGCAATTTCAAGGCCATTTTCGGCTCACCCGTCCTGCTTTTGAAAGCGTTTTGGCAATTATTGAACCGATGCTGAAGCGCGACGATGCCCTTGGACGACCCACTATCGATCCGGAAAGACAACTGTTATCCGTTCTTTGGTTATTAGCAACCCCGGATTGTTATAGATAAATATATAAAAATGTAGGTATATATGTATATATATAATGTTAAGATTTAATGGTTAATATAAATGTTAAGTCATAGTGCCGGCGTCAGCTCCAAAAATCGATCTAAATGTTATTTTGTACGCCACACACGATATGCATATTTTCATTTTTTAAAATAAATGTCGCAACACAACCTGGAAATGTCCTGGATATTATCTTTGAATGTCCTGGCATTTCGTACAAACCTTTTACTGGACACCATGTATAAATAGTTTGTAACCATTTTTAAAAATCTAATAAAATATCTGAGTGTCCACATAGACAAGCACAACGAAAACCAGCAGTTAGCGCAATAATTGCGCCAATATAGTCACTTTTCATGGCGTTTGTCTATCTGGGTGCTTTTGAGAGATAGTTCGGTCATATAGAAAATGGCGGGTCCATTCCATACCTTTTTAATCTGTGTCTAAACCTTTGCATCTTGGAAGATGTGATGGTTTAGACCAAGGTCGAAGGGTATGGAATGCTCCATATACACAGATGCTTATTGCATTGCAGATCGATTGGTGAACGATTTAATATGGGAAAATCCTCGTTATTCGTCTCATTCCAACGCGTGATTGGACATTTATGCGATATTGCGCCGAGGATCATAAGCTGGCCACGTGGAGACACACTTCCCGCAATTAAAATCGCTTTCCAGCGAATGGGTCAAGTCCCCAACGTTATCGGCGCTATCGATGGCACATTTGTCCCGATAAAGGCTCCGCAGGAACATCCGGAAGTGTGGGTCACACGGAAGTGTAACTACGCAATGACGCTCCAGGCAATTTGTGATTCCCGATTACGATTCACCGACGTATTCGTTGGATATCCGGGATCCGTCAGTGATACAAGGATTTTTCGGAATTCGAACATCTACAACGATATCGCAAGAAATCGAGAAGAATTCATAAGCGAGGGAGACTTCATCGTAGGCGATTGTGCCTATCCATGCCTCGACTGGTGCATTTCTCCCTATGTAAACCGTGGAAACCTAACGCCGGAACAAAGAAATTTTAATCACCGTATCTCGCAAACAAGACAGACAATCGAGCGAAGCTTCGCACACTTGTTTGGTCGGTACCGGAGACTGAAATTTCTCGACATGAACCGGATGGATTTGATCCCAGCGACGGTTTTAGCGGCTTGCGTCTTGCATAATGTATGCCTCAATCACGACGATCGACTCCTTCAGGAGTACGAAGAGGATGGGCGAGACTTTTTGCAGCAAGACGAAATTCAAAATATACGGGCGGTTTTCAATCCCGACGTTCGTGGGGAAAGAAGACGGGATGAGCTATGCCGCATGCTTAATCAGCAATAATGGTATCTAGCACTCTGAATATAATTTTAAAACTATTTTATTCTCTAATTGAATCTTCTACGGTTTTGCGGTATTTTAACAATAAATAGGTATACGGTGAAGTGTAACCGCCATGAGTGCGAGAGAGATAGCTGCAATTCCGCTTCCCAAAAATCTCTCAAGCCGTTTATTTCTTGAGAAAATGATGAAAACAGCCAACTGCAGAATTACTGCGTCTAGTTGGCCGTTCTCGTATTTTCCCCTAAAAATTAACCGTTTTAGAGAAATTTGGGAAACAGTTTTTATTACCGACCGAGTAGTTGCACTTCACCATAAGAGAAGGAAGAAAATATCAATTCCTTCCTCGCCAGTCCACCGAAATTGGCGGGACGATCATGAGCGACGCCAAAACGGTTATGCCCACATCTTCGTTCTGCAACTTTCGTCGGGACAGTGTGCCTTTGGAGGTTTTTTGTTAGCTCCTCGTAAAACGGAACGATCGACTTCCATATAATAATTTTCTTCTGCATTTTTTTTTTACAGGTTCTGGACTCGACAGACTCGAGTGTACGGCAGCTAGTTCGAGTTGGGCGCCAGAGCTTCGCGCGGTCGGATATTTAATCAACGAGGATGGCATTGTTTCGATTGAGCGCAGCACGTTGCTTGGAAGTGCAGAAGCTAACGACCTCAGTAGTCCTACGACCACTGTCCGACGCCTCGACCGTTCTCAAGAAGGTCCTCTCTGAGAAGATCCCGAAAGAACAGGAACGCGTCAAGGCCTTCCGCAAGAGTCATGGGGCAACGAAGGTTGGCGAGGTCACCGTTGACATGATGTACGGCGGTATGAGAGGCATCAAGGGATTGGGTATGGGAGCCATTGGTGTTCGATCCGGAGGAGGGCATAAGATTCCATGGCAAATCGATTCCCGAGTGTCAAAAGCTCTTGCCGAAAGCTCCGGGTGGCACCGGGCCGCTGCCTGAGGGTCTCTTCTGGCTGTTGATCACCGGTGACGCTCCAAACGACGCTCAGGTCAAGGCTATCTTGAAGGAGTGGGCAGCGAGGAGCTCCCCGCCGAGCCACGTCACCAAGACGCTCAACGATTTTCCAAAGAATCTTCACCCAATGTCTCAGTTCTCCGCTGCGATAACCATTCTGAACACCGAGAGCAAATTCGTGAAGGCGTACACGAGCGGTGTATGCAAGGACAAATACTGGGAAACCGTTTCCGAGGATTCGATGAATCTGATAGCAAAATTGCCGGCCGTCGCGGCAACGTTTACAAGAACGGCAAGGGTCTCGGCTCGGTCGACAGCAGCAAGGACTGGTCCTGCGATTTCGCTCACATGCTCGGCTACGATAACGCCGAGTTCATCGAACTACTTAGGCTCTACCTCACGATCCACTCGGATCACGAGGGCGGCAACGTCTCCGCTAACACTACCCACTTGGTGGGATCAGCCCTTTCCGATCCCTACCTCTCTCTCGCGGCTGGTATCAACGGCCTCGCCGGACCTCTTCACGGCCTCGCTAATCAGAAGGTACTGGTTTGGCTGCAAAAGTTTCGCTTCCAAGTCGGCGACAATCCCAGCGACGAAAAGCTCAAGGAATTCATCTGAAACACCCTCAAGAGCGGTCAGGTGGTGCCTGGATACGGACACGTACTCAGGAAGACAGATCCGAGATACGCCTGCCAGCGCGAATTCGCCCTCAAGCATCTGCCCAACGACCCACTTTTCAAGCTCGTGTCGCAAGTGTACAAGCCGCCGGTACTTTTGGAAACCGGCAAAGTGAAGAACCCGAGGCCGAATGTGGATGCTCACTCCGGCGTTCTCCTTCAATACTACGGAATTAAGGAGATGAACTACTATACCATCCTGTTCGGAGTATCCCGAGCCCTCGGTGTACTCACCTCTCTCGTCTGGGACCGCGCTCTCGGTCCTCCCATCGAGAGGCTCAAGTCCCTCAGCACTAATCTCCTCATGAAGGCTACCAAGGCTGCCTAAACACGCTTAATTTTCAAACTCATGCAAATCGACAATAAATAACATCAACAAAAGTATAAGAAAATTCACAGAAAAAAAGGAACACGCGTACAAGATCGATAGAGTTGGTGCCGAATCCGATGATAACACTGTCATTAGAATTTGCTCAGTTTTATATTTAAGATCGATGTCGATCTCGTCAGAAGCAATTCCAAACTCTCGGTGGGCTTTGAAAGAGCTTCGTGTATTACCATTTTTAAACCGACGTTCGTGGAAAAATCCGAGATATTGCACAACTGTACGAACTGTTGACAACATTGTATGTAGATGGAGGAAAAGAAGGTAGCGATACTGCCGCGTTGGGCTATGTCGATTGCAGCACCACGTATCGCGTGTACGTAGACCAATTGTAGAGAATATATCGAGAGCAAGTGACAGTATATAACGTGCGTAAACGTCTTTCGTTACTGATCGAGCAAGAATTAATTGACTTCACACGAGGATTTTAACGTTACTCGTGGCCGCAGTTTTGTTCTAAAATTCCATCCTTGATCAGTTGCATATCATCACAGATAATAAAAATCGCGATTATGCCAGCGCCAAAAAGAACGGTGCGAAACGAAGTTGTAGAACGAAAGAAAAAATACAAAAACGATATAGATTGTAACTAGTGGTTCATCGAACGAACGTTTATCGTATTGTTGCAAGATCGAATCGTAATTGTCCAGGCATTCGGTTTTCCGAATTCCTATATGGACGTGATATATAGCGAACAATAACTAATCTGTACGTCGTTCTAGGAAAAAAAAAGTAACAGTTTATGCAAGGGTCGCCTAGCACTAATGCCAAATAGATATTTGGTGCTATACTAGTCTGGTCGCGACGCTAGGCTTTCTCGTCATTTAGAGTAAATACCGTTGTCGTCGTCGGGCGACCCCCTTCATTATATTCGTTTTTTTTTCTTTTACCAGTTTTTCTCATACGAACATTCATCGAACTGGTGGAAGCACGTTTTGCAAGATTTAATAAATAAACTGCAATTAACATTTTTTATTCATATTTTTTTAGGTTACGTGTATTATCGTTACAATAAATGACCTGCAATTAATATAATGTGTGTAATATATAACACATAAACCAGAATTAACTTTTTTTTTTTACTTGTCCGATTCGTCGTCACTAGATATTTTGAAGAGACATTTGACCAATTCTTTGCATTCTCTGCGACGTTTCTTCGCTGCCGTCGCCAACCTGTCATACTGTTCCAAACGCTTTGCCAACAACTTCATTAAGAGTTTCCGCTCCTCATCTTCGTTGTTTTCCATTTTCTTCTCTTCTCCCTTCCCATCATTTTCCATCTCACTGTTCTTTTCGATTTCCTTTTTGTCTCCTTCATTCGCAGTGTTTTCGTTTTCCACGCTGTTTCTAATCTTCTGTTCTTCTTCTGCGTTCATATTATTTTTCTTCTCTCCGTTTTCAATTTTTTTTTCGTCTCCTGCGTCCGCATTGCTGTTCTTCTCTGTCTTGTTTCGAAATTTCTTTTCGTTTCCTTCTTTCTCTTCATTTTTTTTTTATCGTCAGCCATCTGAAACAGAAAAAAAAAACATTTTTAGAAATATGTATTCATTTTTTGGTTAAAAAAAAGTCAAGAAATAAAAAATAACTCACTTTTGACTTTTTATGGTTACGTCGAGGTGATTTATAGGCCGTGAAGGAGAAATCAGATTCTTGTATAATACAATATTATTCTTGGAGCGTCTCCGATATTATCGTCACGATGCCCGCGGCAATAATGTATCCTGGGAGGAAGACAGGAGAAGACGGAACGCGAAACAAATGCCGACGTCAAACAAATGACGGCACAGCTCGGCGCTAAACATAAAGAAAAAGGAAAATGAGGTGGGATTGGATACCCGAACGTTGAAAGTTCGAAGGCCTTTAGCAACTTCAGTAACCGTAAAAATGACCGAAAAAACAACCGTTATTTCGGGTCACTTTTCATGCCGTTAAAATAACCGCAAAAATAACCATACGTGAGAAAGCTCACGCTGGTCGTTTTAATGGTATGAAAAGAGACCTGAAATATCGGTTGTTTTTTCGGTTATTTTTACGGTAATTTTTTTTTTTAACAACGGTTATTCAAATGGCTAGGGGCGCAAAAGCCTGAATCGAAATATCGAACTTCGTTTATTTTATATTGACTCTACTGTAAAAAAAAATATTGTAAATGTAATGTAGCAGACTGGAAGTTTTTATGCAAGAACTGGTACATTAAATGTATTGTACAATTGCGATGAAGATTAATATCCTTTTATTTCACAGGGTGTGAAAATGGGAGTTTTACACATGCTTCGCGTGGGAAAACCCTCATTTTTACACCTAGTGAAATAAAACTTTGTACGAAACTCGTGCAAAAAACATTTTCTGAACTCGTGTGATTGCAACACTCGCCTTCGGCTCGTGCTGTAAACTCACACTTGTCAAAAAAAAGTTTTTTCGCACTAGTGTCGTAATATACTATTTCGTTGAAATTACAGTAAATTGCAGTAATACCTGCAGTCCTTAAAGACCTCGTTCGTAACCTCGCACTGGACGACCTCGTCATCGCCCTTGTAGTCGTACGACACGTCGAGCTGTTGAAAAAGTTTTTTCATCAGGAACGGCATGGCGCTGAGACCGTTGGATAACTTCGTCGCTCGCACACCCTTGAGTGGTCCGCTTTTTATTTTGCTCAAGAAGACCCAGTACGTCGGTGAGCATATTCCTATGAAATTTTGCAGCTTCGGGTGATGTTACGTCACGTAAAATAATTACCGATTCTGCTCGAAGGCTGATGTCGACGATCGGTACTCTGCGACAGTACCAAATACAATTACTGTAATAATTATCTGTAATAGTTACTTATTTAAAAAAAAAAATATAACCTTTGTGTAACGTATAACACGTATTATATTTTCGAACAATCGGAACAAACTATTTTCGAGCAATCGGTGAAAACAATCATGACTATGAATTATCATTAATATCATCATCATTTTTCTTTAGTAATTGCTTCAGTTCTTGGAAGGACTCTTTGAACGTCGCAATGGCCTCCTTTTGTACGGCCAACCGTTCTTTATGCCTTTTTTCTTTATTTTCGTTTTCTTTTTCTTCGCTTTTTCGGCGATTCATCTTTCTTCTTTTTATATCGGAGTCCTCTTTGCCGCAGTCTCTTTCCTCTACAATAAAAAACACTCCAGTCAAAAATCTGATACTAGCGGTTATGTTGACTCACGCACTCGCAGTATCTCCATGAGGATGAGTGAGTAGCTGTGTGAGTATCTGTATGAGTATATGTATGAGTATATGTATAAGTATATGTGTGAGTATATGTGTGGGTATCTGTGAGTGTATATGTGAGTATCTGAAAGCATCTGTGAGTACCTGAGTGAGATCTGTGAGTTGGGTGGGCGTATCCAATCGACATCAACTTTATTACTACTTGTTACTCACTTTTGCCATGAGATGAGGAGGCCAAATGAGGAGGATGCACATTTGGTTTTTGTCCGAATATCTCATCCATTTCCGTGAAAAATTCAAAGTTGACGATACCAGCGCCGCTGTTCTTGTCGAGTTTCATGTTATCAATTTTCTTCATGTACCCTTGTTTTAGGTACTTAAACTTGTCCTTACATTGATTGACGTTGACGTGATGACCATCAACTCTCATTAGCTCCACAATCTTCGTCCACACTGTATCTTTTTTTCCTGTTGTTGAGCAGAAGTTGTCGTAGTGGTCCTTATATTGGGCGATAAGTGCCAATGTTGCGTTCTTTCCCCAGTGAAACTTCGATAACTTTGGGATGGTCGCAGGAACTTCCTGTAACTGCTCATCCTCGTGCACCGCTACACTTTCTGATGCTGGACTTGGCACGCTGAGCTCGTTGTTTTGCTGGATTACGTATTCAACTGTCTCGACATCAACATCGAGATCAAATGCAGCCATAGTGATTGGGGTCTTGTCCGTTACATACAACTGGCCGCCTATAATTGTCAGAAAAATAAATTTAGACTATGAATTAGAAAATATATATAGATATACTAGTACATTACGATACGAGTGCAAAAATCCCATTTCTAACCAGTGTGCGTTTGGAGCATGCGACAAAGGCAAGTTAAGAAAACTTTTTTGCACGAGTATCGTACAAAATTTTATTTTGCAAGGTATCAAAATAGCGGTTTTTCACTCGCGGAGCGTGTGCGAGATCGCCATTTTCCCACCGAGTGATATAAATATAAATAATTTTTTTTTTAAACACATACTTTCGATGTTTTCAATATATATTTGTCCGCTTTCGTTCGCAAGGACTGAACCGTCCTCGTTCCGGACCAATAAATATTTTTCGGGCGTGATTGCGTCGTTTAATGACATGGCGGCGTTTCTTTCGGAGCACGTTCGTTCCTATATAATAAATATTCACATGCACTCTTACGCAAAATAATTAAAGTAACCTCTAAAATTAGTCAAAAAGACTCAACAAAAAAAAAATTCTACACCATGCTAGTTTATATATTATTAATCCAAATACTTCAACAATACTCACTTTTTTCAGATTGTTGGAAAGGCTACACTTCTTCTTTGTTGGACACAGGCGACAATGACGTGCGAATTTTTTCGCAACCCATGAAGTAGAGAGAGAGAGCAAGAGCATCAAAATCTTCTTCCGTTTTTGTGGTTAGCTTCGGTATCTCCACCTAGAGGCAAATTTAAGCCTACGGCCACATTAAAGAGCATGGAAATGACGTGATATGCACGTGTGCGCATGTCCCCGCAATCTTCCCGACCTCTTGGAGCTTGGGAAGATTGGGAAACATAATTCGCATTTCTGAACGAATGTCGGTAATGACCAGGGCGTTCAGCATCATTCCCCTGGTTTTTCTGAACGTAATTCGGCAATAATCTTTATTTGTTTTTGAGCTTGGGGAAGCGTTAATTATCGAGGGGAAAAATGTGGACATTTCTGAACACATTTAGATAACATTGAAACTTCCCTTGGCCAGTTTCCCCAGTGTTTCTGAACGCGTTTCGGTTATCTTTCCCTCGTCGGGGAGATTTCTGAACGCACCCCAGCGGCACGGCTGCCAACCCCAAGATTACCGTGTATCATCCGACGTTGCCAAATTTAGTTCATAAATTAATATATTAAAAATAAATTATAAATCATTCAGAAAACACTCCATGCAATCACAGATCATTCATAAAGATATATTTGAATGAATATCTGTGAGAAAATCATCGAAAAAATCAACTTAAATATTACGAGTATTTCGCATTAGACGAGTGGTAACAGTGAGTTCGCCCAATGCATAAGCATACGACATTCCCCGCGTACCTCACCCCCGACGGGTAGACCCCATAACAACCTTAAAGTTTCTCGAAGACAGCAAAGGCGACGGACACGAGAAATTTCTAGACTTGACACTCAGAGTATACAGTTTGTGAATGCGGTGATTAATCCATCATCAAATCCCCCTCCTCGTCCTATTTCGCCAGTCATAGTGCATAATCCTACGGGTGATGAAAATTACCTGGCATATGAAATTCGTCAAGACGCTACTGTTGATAATCTCCAGCTGTTCGACAATGCAGCTGGTCTCACAGCATTGATCAATCGCAAACCCACACAACCTATTCGTACTGATGTCGAAATTAATCTGCAAACTCAATCAAGTATAGGTCCCGAGACGGCATGTATTCTTGAATCCTTTCTGGCTAATTGTAATAAAAAATAAGGTCTCACAATTCGCAGTTAATGGCCTTGTGGAAGGATTGCAGAAATTTGGTCATCCTGAGCTTCCATTAGATGCCAGAACATTGTACAATACGCCACGTACCATCGAAATACGCAGCCTCGCTGCAGGTAGTTATGCGCATTACGGATTGGAGCATGCACTGAGGGATCAATTAAAACGCATTGCTGTCACTGAAAGTCCTCCAACTCTCCATATTATGATTGGTGTCGACAGCGTACCTTTATCGAAGAGTTGCAAGAGCGAGTTATGGCCCATTTTGGGCAAACTTGTTGGAGCTGTGATTTCCGAACCGTTTCTCATCGAAGCATTTCACGGAAGTCGAAAGCCTTCATCAGCTGCAGAATTTCTCGAATCATTCCTCGCCGAATATACGCATTTATATGACGTGGGATTCGTATACGAGGATCAACGGTACTTCGTATACGAGGATCAACGGTACTTCGTATACGAGGATCAACGGTACTTCGTATACGAGGATCAACGGTACTTCGTATACGAGGATCAACGGTACTTCGTACGATTGAATGCAGTTTGCGCCGACACCCCTGCACGAAATTTCATTTCGTGCTTCCCGGCACATAATAGTCGTTGTGCGAAGTGCACTCAGCCTGGTAAAACATTGAGCAACCATCGAATTTTTGCGAATACAGCTCCAACGCTAAGAACTCAAGAGACTTTCAGAAATGGATTACCAGCTGAATTTCAGAATATCGAATCACCTTTTGAAATCATAGGCGTGGATATGATAAAGCCATTTCCTCTCGATTACATGCACCTGTTGTGCCTTGGAGTGATGAAAAAATTGCTCACACTTTGGGTCGATAATATGGGAAAATCGAAATCGAGCATATGCGAAATCGAAATCGAGCATTAGCCAAAATTGCAGAATCCAACAGCTTTTATATCAGCTTTGCTACATCTATCCCCTCTGAATTCTCGAGGCAACCACGTTCTTTAGAAGAACTCGCTCGGTGGAAGGCTACTGAGTTCGGGCTATTTTTGTTATATTTGGGCCCAGTGGTTCTCCAGTATCTTCTGACCGAACCTCAGATAATACATTTCAATGCTCTAAACTGTGCAGTCAGAATTCTTTGCGATGAAAGAGAATGTATACGCAACAACAAATATGCCCAAGATCTTATGATCTATTTCGTAGAAACCATGAAGCTCTTGTATGGCGAAGAAACCCTAATCTATAATATTCACAACTGAATACATCTTTCGGTAGACGTTTTAAATCACGGACCTCTTGACGCATTTAGTTGCTTTTCTTTCGAAAATTTTTTGCAAACAATAAAATTTTTGTTCAAAGGT
This sequence comes from Amblyjoppa fuscipennis, assembly GCA_963575735.1. Classification (NCBI taxonomy): domain Eukaryota; kingdom Metazoa; phylum Arthropoda; class Insecta; order Hymenoptera; family Ichneumonidae; genus Amblyjoppa; species Amblyjoppa fuscipennis. The sequence goes on along the minus strand of OY754492.1, from coordinate 6,235,916 downwards.
GGTGCGCAGCCTTTAGCTCAAATTATGAAAAGATTGGCAGAGCGATCAATTCATCTCGTATTCTCACCTAACCTGATAAAAACGGGTTATCGCTTGATCAACAAAAAAAAATCGGTCCAATCCTCAAATTCTTAATTTGGAAGGATGTACCGATTCGTATCGGGAAATTCAATTTGCAAATTTCTCAGTAACTGACAAGGCTTCGAACAATTGCTGTTACCTCTCAAATAATAGCGTCATTTTGATAGAACATATATGTCACCGCGATGGAGTACCTATTATTGTTGGTCGCAAATGTATCGATCCTGCTGCAATTCCTAATTATCCGTGCGATTCACGAGACCTATTTATTTTTGAAGTAAGCACGCTTTCCGAACAACAATCGTGGACCCTCGATAAAATCGACAGAAAAGGCTTTCCAATTCCGAATAACGGAACGGAATCTTTGTACATTTTCCCTTTAATTCACAGTGACGTCTAATAAAGAGACTAACGTTATATTTTGGATTTTACTATTCGTTTTTCTAAACCTATTATATATGTTTGAATAAGTGATTTTACATATTAACCGATTAATTTTAATTTGCAGACAAATCAACATGCGGCATCTCAGCTATTCTTTCCTTCGGAGAAATCGCCCTGAATGTTCACAATTATTTTTTCAGGTTTTGTCTTCATCTCATGGATAGCATCACAGATAGATGCGCTAAATATTTTTATGGGGATGCCGCAGGTTTGAAATGCTCGCAAGTGTGGATGATCCGGTTGCTTCTTACTGTTCACCGTTCATTTTACTTTTTTCGTTGCATATCAATTTTGTCATTTGGTAATAAGCTTTGACGTGATTATTGTATCTATCTTTCGTTTGGATATTAATGCTTACCTATGTAACCTATATTAGCACCTGATTCATATGAATGATCAAATTAATTTAGTGTCGTAAATGAAAAAAAAAACATATATATTACTGATTTCACTGACCGGTATTCTAATAGTGCTCATACTTTTTAGAATATGACGGGTTCACAGATGCGCTCCTCGAAGCCTCTGAAGCGCATGTTGATATCAAAGGACGCAATTGCAGGTTCGAGTAAGTGATGACTATTGATTGTTTATTATACATATAGTACATTATATATTGTAACCGTTTTTTCCCAACACCCGAGTTTTTCCCAATCGAGACGGCTACAAAACCCGTCTCACTCGGCCTTAAGGGCGCCAGCCGCGAGAGCGAGAGCTCTCGCGACAAAATTTTAATTTTAAGGACCGAACGAGAGACGAGAGCGACCCGGCGTCGCTCAGCCTTGGGAATTGGTAGAGGGGGTGGTTCGGTCACCTCCGCGAGGAGGAAACAGAGATCGAGACGAAATTATGGGAACTCACAAAGATATTTTATTGTGGCGAATATCGTGAGCGTGGTCGAGAAGCGACTAGCGTGCACGCTCGTTCCCTGGAGTTATCTCCACACGCTTGACAAACAATTCGAGAACAAAACAATTCGATAACACAAGGTCGGTAACCCTAGAGTAGTAACAGGTAATGTTCGAGATCTACGCTATCGTATTCGCCATACACGCGTGGATCGCAGCCACGGTACCTTTCGCAACAGATCCAAATTCGCCCGATCGCAGCGGGGTTACACGGAATCGTACCAAAAAAAGAAAATCGGAGGAAAGAAATAAATTTACAATAACTTAAGGGAATTCGGCGGAAAAAGGCTGGTATAGATGACTCGAAAGAAAGTGGTAATAAATTAGATAAAAAAAAAGAGAAGTGGACTCGCGCGAGGCGCAAACTATGGAATGAAGAATTGAAATAGGCAAGAACCTTCCAGGCAATATATTACGGAAACTACAGAGAAGTAAAGCAAATGTGAATTTAGAAGAATATCCCGAGAACTAATTCCGCGGCCGCGCGCGAAGGCGTGCCGTCCCCACGATAACGCGTCGAGTTTGATCTATTCTATCTCTAGCCTCAAACCGAACCCGTACGACGATCTCACCGGTTTCGTAGCTGTTGCGGGAGCTTCTCGAGTTGTCCTCGGCCAGAAGTCCCACTTCGCGGTTGGCAAGATGTCGGTATTCTCGCGAGACGATTTGCACGTATCGGCAGCAGTCACCACGTCCTTCCTTCTCGGGGGCCTACGACGGAGTCCCCGAGGGAGGTGACGCTCTCGCGATCGCGGGTCCTGTTTCCCCCCACCCTGTGCCTATCCGTCTTTCGCCCTCTGCTCTATTTGTCGGATTCCCTCGAATTAGGAATCCCCGGCGCGGGTCTTTGAATCGGCGTGTTCGAGATCTTGTGAACGCGCGATGCCGAGTGCGCCCGTGGCGGGAGGTAAATCCACGGGAGCGGTGGTAGCGCAGCCCTGGGAGCTTCGTCCAGGCAGACGGGTGTGGAAGCAACGACGAGCCGGACGCTGTAGATTTCGGTAGCTGATGGCTCGTCGAGTCCGGGTGACAGGCTGACGGGTGGAGGTCCCGTTGTCGGTAACGTCGCGCGCTACTTCGGTAGCGATGCGACTGGACGGCGAGGGGCCTAGCGAGGCTCCAGCCTGCTGGTGGCGTGGGCGACTGTGACGAGGTCGGTAGCGAGGCTCCAGCCTGCTGTTTCGGGATACTGCGGCGAGATCGGTAGCGAGGGTCCAGCCTGCTGACTGTTGCTGGTGCGTCGCGATGTTCTTGCGGCGGTTGCAACCGCCGTACGCTCGGGAGGATTTCGGAAATAAAAGAATGCCAAAATTAGTCGTGGGGACGGTTTATTCGCGTTTGGCCCTGTCTGATCGCCTGGAAGGGACTCCTCCCGGGAGAAAGGATGCCGTGCTCCGTGCCGATACGAGCGAGAGCTGGAGATCGAGCTCTCTTTGTGGCGGGAGCAGAAAAGCCCCGTCACAACTCCTCCCCCCCTATAGCAAGGCCGTCCTCGGCCGTATGAGACCGTGGTACAGCTCGGGAGGCAATGATTTAATAATTTTCGGGAGACGGCAAACCTTCGGACTGGCGGTCAGACATGGTCTTTGCGTAGCAAGAAAGAAATGGTGTACCTTATAAAAGTAGCGAATGGCGATCCGGGATCGGATCGAAGCGCGGCATGCATGGACAGTACGGTATGAACACAATTACCTGCTACTCTTGCTCTTCCTCTAACCCTCTACGGTTAACGATTCCGGGAGTGGGAAAGGGAAGGGTGACGATTGATTCGGTAGTTTAACGATAAATCGGTTGGTTGTTTATTGCCCGCCTCTCGGGAGCGAGGTCGGTCGGAGAACGCGATACCCCTCAATTTTGGCCCATACGCTCCAGAGGTCGGCGGGGCGCCTGACGACGGGAGCGGGCGACTCGTCCGGAGGTGTCGGCGACGTCGGGTGGCTGGTCGCCCTCGGAGGTGTTCCGGGGCCGATGTAGCGGCGTCCTCGCCAGGCTCCGCGTCCGGTATAGTTCATTGTCGGGTCCGTCCTCGGTAGCGGTATCCTGTAGCGGAGGAAAATAAGCGCGTAAGTCCTTGGCAGCAACAACATGTATTTTGCGGGACTGAGGATTCTCGATTTCGTAGACCCCTGGTGAGAGAACGGTGCGGATTCGGAACGGTCCTTCGAATCGTTTGAACAGTTTCGCGGCTTGGTTTTGGGCGGCCGAGGATAAAATTCGCTGTCGCCTCAATACGAAATCTCCCACGTCGAAGGTCAGCTCTCGATGGTGTTTATTGTATTGAGCTGCTTGCCGCTGGTAGGCTTCCTCGAGGTCGTGCGAAACCTTTACACGAACGTTTTCGAGATCGCGCATCCGTTCGGACCATTCTTCCGGCGGTAACGGGAGGATCTCGACGTCCCCTTCTTCGCGACGACGATAGAAGTTGTGCGGCTTTGGTTCCCGGCCGAAGTTGAGGTAGGCGGGAGTGTTATTAATCGACGAGTGAAACGCGGTATTAAACGCGAATCGGAACTCGGACAGGTGTTCGTCCCACGCGCGATGGTCGTTCTCGACGAAGGAGACGATCATGGTTTTTAACACGCGGTTTACGCGTTCCACCGGGTTCGCCTGTGGATGGTACGGAGGCGTCCGCGAGAGGTGAATTCCTCGCTCGGCGGCTAGCGCGTTCAGGTGGTTGTTCGCGAATTCGGTACCGTTGTCGGTCAACAACACCTGAGGGGTTCCCCAGCGCGAGAATATTAATTCCTCGAGAGCTTCGCCGATTTTCTTGCCGTTGGCCTTCTTTAACGGGCAGCATTCGACCCACTTCGTGAACAGATCTTGAAGCACGAGAACGTACACGCATCCGGAGTGACTCTTCGGTAACGGGCCCATAATGTCGGCGGCGACGACCGTCCATGGTTCGTCGACGATTCGTCGACCCATGAGTCCGATTGGCGGTAGCTGTTCCGCTTTGGTGCGTTGACAGATCCCGCAGTGACGTACGTGCCGGATCACGTCACGAATCATTCCGGGCCAGAAGTACGAGTTGAAGATCCTCGCGTACGTCTTGTCGACGCCGAGATGTCCCGCCTGCGGGGCATCATGATTTTCGCGGAGGACCTCCGCGCGCGCGCTTCTCGGGACGACGAGTTTCCACTCCGAGTAGTCTCCTCTCGGCAGCACTTGGCGTTTCGTGCGACGGTGTACGTATAGCCGATTCTCGATGATTTTCCACTGTGGAAATCTCCCGGGCGCGTTCGCGACGGCGTGCATTTTCCGGGCATACCATCGATCGGCGAGAGCGTCGATCGGTTCGCGCTCTACTAATTCCCCCCCCGTAATGGCTGATACGAGAGCGAGTGCCGCGAGATCGACGGTATCCGGAACGTTTTCGGGCGACGGCGGCTGTCCTTCGAACATTCGAGAGAGGGCATCGGGTACGTGGTTTAGCGCACCCTTTCGATGTACCACCTCGAAGTCGTACTGGGCGAGTTGTAAGGCCCAACGCGCTAGTCTCCCGGCGGGATCCTTTAGCGTTTGTAGCCACCGAAGGCTGTGATGGTCAGTAATTACCGTGAAGCGGTAGCCCTCGAGATAAGCACGGAATTTCCGGATCGACCAAAGAATGGCTAAACATTCTTGCTCGGTGGTCGAGTAGTTGCGTTCGGCAGCGGAAAGGGCTCGGCTCGCGTACGCGATCGGGTGTTCGACCCCGTCGACCGATTGGGTTAGCACGGCGCCTAACCCGCTCATGCTGGCATCGGTTTGGAGCGTGAATTTTGCGGTGAAGTCGGGGCACGAGAGTGTCGGAGGGTTGACGAGAGCTTCGCGTAATTTTTCGAAAGCCGATTGCTGTTCCGATCCCCACGTCCACCGCTGGCTCTTCTTCGTGAGCTTGGTGAGTGGAGCGGCGATTTCCGCGAAGTGGGGAACGAAGCGACGGTACCACGAGGCCATCCCGAGGAATCGTCGCAATGGCTTAATGCTCGTGGGCGCCGGGAAGTTCCGAATCGGCGCGGTCTTCTCGGGATCTACTTGTAGACCGTGTCGATTTACGCGAAAGCCGAGGTAGCGTACTTCCGGACAGCAAAATTCACACTTGTCAGGGTTGATGAGGAGACCGGCCCCCGTTATTCTATCGAAAACGCGTCGGAGCCAGATCAGATGCTCCTCAAATGTCTCGGTAACGATAATAATATCGTCGAGATACGCGAACGCGTGAGGTTCCATGTCCGGGCCGATCAACCGGTCGAGAAGACGTTGGAAAGTCGCGGGAGCGTTTGTTAGACCGTACGGCATACGAGTGAATTGGAAGAGTCCTCGCTGCGGCACGGTAAACGCGGTAATCTCCCGTGACTCTAAGCTTAGCGGGATCTGATGGTAAGCTTGACTGAGATCGAGGGTCGAGATATATTTTGCCGAGCGTAGTCGATCGAGAATCTGGTTCATGTACGGGAGCGGATACGCGTCCTTCTTCGTGACCCCGTTAACCTTGCGGAAATCGAGGCAGAACCGATAGGTGAGATTCGGTTTCTTCACCATGACGATCGGCGTAGACCAATTGCTATTCGACGGCTCGATCACCCCCGCTTCGAGCATCCGGTCTACTTCGGCATTCATCGCTGCGCGTATTATCGGGGTGACAGGGTAATACCGTTGTTTAATCGGCGCGCTATCCCCGACGTCGATGTGATGGACGATTAAATCGGTGCGTCCCGGCGCAGCGCGAAGCTTCGGGAGCTCGTGGCTCAGAAAGGTCGAGAGCCGCTCGCTCTCACTACGCTCGAGATCGGAAATACCGAGGAGAATACTCGCGTGCGCGGCAGAGTCGCTGCCCATGAATTTAAATTCGCGAGAGCTATCCCCGCTAAAACTCCACACGCGGCGGGCGTGGTCGACGACGATCTCGAACGTACTAAGGGCGTCCAGGCCGAGCAACAGCGGCACCGGTAACGAGGGAAATACGCGCGCGGCTATGGCCCGTTCGCGGTCCTCGAGTGTGACGGTTAAGTCGATTTCCTCGTCGCACGTAATCTGGCCCCCGTCGGCGATCGTCGCGGATGCTGGGGGTACGCTCCGAGCGAGATATCCGAGCTCGGTAGCGATCGCAAGACCCCCCCGGCCGAGGTAGGTACTCGTAGACCCGCTGTCCACGATAGCCGGTACGAGGTGTTCGCCTAATTTTACCACGACGAGCAGGACCATTTTATTACGCGAACTGCGAAGCGGGCTACAGAAGTACTCGGTCAGCAATTTCGGAAAATCCGGGAAGTCGTCTAAGGTCGGTAGCGCTTTAGGAGGAATCGATATCAGGTTTTCGGGAGCCACCGTCGCGCTTACGGTTGGCCCCGACGCGCGTTTCCCGGACACTCGTGGTCGTCTGTGGTTCGCGCGTCCTTTTTCCCGCACCGGTAGCAGAAAACGATTCTCGGGGCGAGACATCCGATGGACCGGTGCCCGTCCTTCCCGCAATTCCAGCAGGAGACTTCCTTAATCCCCTCGGTATCGCGGGGTCCCATCCGTCCCGGCGTGGGCGAGCGGTGGGCGACCGAGCGATTTCCCGGCGGCGGTGTATGCGATCGGTTCGCGGGAGACTTAGCGCGATCTCGCTCGTCGGTGTAGTGGACGCGTCGTGTCGCGGAATCGGAGCGCGAGGGTGGTTGGCGCCCGTTATACCGCGAGGTCTCGCGAGCCGGTGATCGGTATCGCGAGCGTTCGTCCTTGTTGTCGTCTCGACGGTCCGGAGTGCGCGCACGATAGTTGCCCCGCTCGGTTCCCCTCTCCGGGGTGCGGCCTCGGTAGCCTTGCCGATCGGCAGACGGCGATCGTTCTCCCCGACGCGTATCGCGAGAGTCTGGGTGTCGCGGGCGGTCCGTGCTGGGCGCGCGGGTTTCACCGAAAACCGCGTAATTCGAGTCGCTTCGTCGCTGGTAAGATCGCGACGGCCTATACGCGAGATCCGGAAAGGCGGATCGTTCCGGCGGGGGAGGTGGTTGGTAATACCGATCGGCCTGGTAGCTACGCTCGACTCGTACGGCGATTCGCTCGAGGTCGGTGAACGAGTGGAAATCGTTACGCCGGATCGCGATTTGTAACCGCGGTAGCATGTTCCGATGCGCGTAGTCGAGTTGCTCGCGTAACGGGAACGGAGGGACTACGCGGTCTAACAGGGCTCGGAGACACGTCAGGAAGTCGACGGTATCCTCCCCCTCGCCCTGCGTACGTCGCAGCAACTCCTCCCGAAGCGTAAACTGCAGGTCGGGGTCGCCAAACCGAGCCAGGAACGCATCCTCGAATCCCCGATACGTTCGTATGCGCGCTCGCTCTCCCCGATACCACGTGAGCGCGATTCCCGTCAACACGAGGGGTACGCACGGTAGCAGATCGGCGTCGGAAATCGGCGCGACCTCGCGTGCTTCCTCTATGCGCGTGAGGAAACCCATCGCGTCCTCCCCCCTTCTTCCCGAAAATCGAAGGTCCCATTTCCGTAGTAGGTCGGCGACCGAACGCGAATTATTAAACCCCGTGTAATTATTTGAGTACTCTCGTGTTCGTACGGGAGACGAATGGCCTTGGGGTAGCGGAAAATCCCGGTCGAAATTATTGGGGTACCGCGGGTCGCGAGGAGGTAGCCCGTAGTCGCGATGTTGTTGCGCGAGGGCGTTCGGAGGTGCTCCATGTTCACCCTGGAGGGGCGCGGTCGTGATATTCGCGAGCGGGGGGTCGCGCGGCGGTATCGGCTGCTCGGTGTGACGCGGCCGAACGTGATGGTTGTCCTCTTGTTGCGCGACATTCCCCGCGGGCCCGACCGAAATTAATAGATTCGACAAGAGTCGATCCCGCAACGCATCGGTATCTCCGACGATTGAGAGCCCTCTCTGTCGGAGCTCGACACGGATTCGGTCAGCTGACAGGTCGACCTCGTGGACCGTCTCCATCGTTCCCGTGTTGCTTGCTCCGGTCGCCATCCGGCTGTTCGCGACAGCTGATTCCCGACGAGTTTCGGTACGGCGCGAGATCTCCTGAGCGCGTAGCGTTCGTTGCTCACGCGAGAGCTTCGCGATCGTCCCCGACGTATCGGCTATCCCCCCTCACACTCGCGGACACTTGCACTCGCGGCCACTTGTTCGTAGACGCGGCCCTCCCGATGACCGATCGCGGGATTTGACGCGCCAAGATCGCGGGATTTGGTTTCAAGTCGATGTCCGGGTTCGTTCTGTCCGGTATTGGGGTTTTTCTCCCCTTTGTTTTTTTTTGTAGTCTCGCCGGAGGGGGTGTGGGAGGCGGAAGAAAAATGAATAATAACAGGGAAAAAAAAGAATCCGAAATAAAAAGAGGAAAAGGAAAGGGAAAAAAAAAGAAAATTTTAATTGGGGAAACAAAAGAGAATACTGGAAAGGGAAACTAAATGGGAAGGAGAGAGTAAATGCAAAAGAAAATAAAATAAGGGAGGGAAAGAAAAAAAAACTTTGAATAGAGGGAAAAAAAAATAATAATAAAAAAGTAGAATAAGGGAAACAGGAAAAAAAAGAAAATAAAAATAGAATAGGGGAACAAAAGAAGAATTTTAAATAAAGAACAAAATAATAAGAAAATAAAATAATAAAAAAAATAGAATAAACTAAATAATCAAGAAAAATAAAATAAGATAAAAGGGAAAAAAAAAGGAAGAAAAGTAAATAAAAAGGATAGATATAGGGGAGAGAGAGGGAAAAGGTTATGGGTTAACCGGCCGGCGAGATCGATGTCGGTATTGTAGACACGACGGCTGATCGCTGTCTCGGGAACACGTGCTCACGGTGTTCCGAGAGCTATCGCGAGTCAGCGGCCCACACACACAATATATATATCAGAGTCCTAGGTAGCTCTCGGATAATTCGAGCTTCCCGAAATATTATTTCGCGAAGAATATTTCTCGCGAGCAAGGCTACGTAGAAGCGGTGCTGGAAATCGACAAGGCCGCTGTCGCCGAGTCGACGTAAACACGGGAGCACCGAGCCGGAACGGCCGACCTCTTGTTTGGAGAGAGACAGCGCTAGCGGCTCGGCGAGACCCGAGCGTACGGCGTACCGGCGATCGTCGTGAGAGCGGGCGATCGTACGCGAGATTTTATTTCGCCTTGCTGGCTCGCGACAAATATTCCTCGAGGCTTTATCGGGTTTCGAGGTATGTCGGGATGGTATTGAGAAAGGAGGAATCGTTACCTGTTGTCTCGATAATCCCACAAGAAACCTCCTTGCGTCGTCGTCACGGGAGCGTAGCACGGTGCGGTGCGGCGAAGCACGTGTTCACTTAAACTCGTGTGGCAGCGTACTGGGCGTCTAGCGACGACCCGAGTCGCGCTCGTGCGACTTCGGCTACGCTCGGGAGCGCTGCTCGCCTCGCCGATCTCGGCGACGGCGATCGAAACAAAGATGTACGGACGGACAACGATAAATACTAGAACTCATGCAAACATCAATTCACACTCACACAAATACACAAACGCTTTCACACCGGTAGCGAGAGCTTCGACCCGAACAAATCCGTTTACCGGTTACCGAAATTTCTATTTCGCTCAGGATCTTATCTCTGTTCCTCTGGGGCTAATTTTTCGCGGATTTTTAATTAAAATAATTCAACGTCGGGCCCCACGTTGGGCGCCAAATTTGTAACCGTTTTTTCCCAACACCCGAGTTTTTCCCAATCGAGACGGCTACAAAACCCGTCTCACTCGGCCTTAAGGGCGCCAGCCGCGAGAGCGAGAGCTCTCGCGACAAAATTTTAATTTTAAGGACCGAACGAGAGACGAGAGCGACCCGGCGTCGCTCAGCCTTGGGAATTGGTAGAGGGGGTGGTTCGGTCACCTCCGCGAGGAGGAAACAGAGATCGAGACGAAATTATGGGAACTCACAAAGATATTTTATTGTGGCGAATATCGTGAGCGTGGTCGAGAAGCGACTAGCGTGCACGCTCGTTCCCTGGAGTTATCTCCACACGCTTGACAAACAATTCGAGAACAAAACAATTCGATAACACAAGGTCGGTAACCCTAGAGTAGTAACAGGTAATGTTCGAGATCTACGCTATCGTATTCGCCATACACGCGTGGATCGCAGCCACGGTACCTTTCGCAACAGATCCAAATTCGCCCGATCGCAGCGGGGTTACACGGAATCGTACCAAAAAAAGAAAATCGGAGGAAAGAAATAAATTTACAATAACTTAAGGGAATTCGGCGGAAAAAGGCTGGTATAGATGACTCGAAAGAAAGTGGTAATAAATTAGATAAAAAAAAAGAGAAGTGGACTCGCGCGAGGCGCAAACTATGGAATGAAGAATTGAAATAGGCAAGAACCTTCCAGGCAATATATTACGGAAACTACAGAGAAGTAAAGCAAATGTGAATTTAGAAGAATATCCCGAGAACTAATTCCGCGGCCGCGCGCGAAGGCGTGCCGTCCCCACGATAACGCGTCGAGTTTGATCTATTCTATCTCTAGCCTCAAACCGAACCCGTACGACGATCTCACCGGTTTCGTAGCTGTTGCGGGAGCTTCTCGAGTTGTCCTCGGCCAGAAGTCCCACTTCGCGGTTGGCAAGATGTCGGTATTCTCGCGAGACGATTTGCACGTATCGGCAGCAGTCACCACGTCCTTCCTTCTCGGGGGCCTACGACGGAGTCCCCGAGGGAGGTGACGCTCTCGCGATCGCGGGTCCTGTTTCCCCCCACCCTGTGCCTATCCGTCTTTCGCCCTCTGCTCTATTTGTCGGATTCCCTCGAATTAGGAATCCCCGGCGCGGGTCTTTGAATCGGCGTGTTCGAGATCTTGTGAACGCGCGATGCCGAGTGCGCCCGTGGCGGGAGGTAAATCCACGGGAGCGGTGGTAGCGCAGCCCTGGGAGCTTCGTCCAGGCAGACGGGTGTGGAAGCAACGACGAGCCGGACGCTGTAGATTTCGGTAGCTGATGGCTCGTCGAGTCCGGGTGACAGGCTGACGGGTGGAGGTCCCGTTGTCGGTAACGTCGCGCGCTACTTCGGTAGCGATGCGACTGGACGGCGAGGGGCCTAGCGAGGCTCCAGCCTGCTGGTGGCGTGGGCGACTGTGACGAGGTCGGTAGCGAGGCTCCAGCCTGCTGTTTCGGGATACTGCGGCGAGATCGGTAGCGAGGGTCCAGCCTGCTGACTGTTGCTGGTGCGTCGCGATGTTCTTGCGGCGGTTGCAACCGCCGTACGCTCGGGAGGATTTCGGAAATAAAAGAATGCCAAAATTAGTCGTGGGGACGGTTTATTCGCGTTTGGCCCTGTCTGATCGCCTGGAAGGGACTCCTCCCGGGAGAAAGGATGCCGTGCTCCGTGCCGATACGAGCGAGAGCTGGAGATCGAGCTCTCTTTGTGGCGGGAGCAGAAAAGCCCCGTCACAATATATATATATATATATATATATAGTATTTGCATTGATTTTTACATCTCGTAGGTATCCTGAATCCAAAACAAATGTGTCTGCCACCGAACAATTTTATAGGTTTGTACTACCACTTTGGATTTATTACTTCGCGTGCGTGGAGGTCCTAGCACGTCTCGATGAATATAAACTTTCTTTTACCGTATACTTAAACCTATCTTCTGTGTTAAAAAAAGTCTCACATTTTTTCAGGCAAGAATGCCAGGGTACTAAACTTCTCGCCCTCGCAACCCTCACTACAGATCGACAGCAATTTTCTCGCACAGCTTTTGCAATGTCAGTCTACAAGTGCGAGCCCAATCGTTTCGGATACGATAGTTACTGGGGTGCCAGACGACACCGCAGCACCAACGGAGCATGTTGCCGAAGCAAATATCGAGGAAGGTACAGTCTGCATTTATCAACTATTCTAACATTATATTCGCGATCAAATTTAAATGTAAAGAAGATATTCGTCATTACAGGTGAGAATCATAATGCGCAGGAGCGCCGCGAAGATGACGAGGCACTTTTGGTAAATCCCGAACACATTGATGCGACCAGAGACGAAGAACGAGTCACAAACACGCACGACGCTGCAGTCTGCTGTAGTAAGTATTGTTAATTTGTTGGTGGACTGACTGTGCGCTATGCGGGTTCTATATGGGCATGGTTTTTTCCAGATAAGTGTCGAGAAGATCGAGAGAGGTTCGAGCATATGATGGTGAGAAAATTAAACGAAGTACTTGAGGTAGTACGCGGAATAAACACGGGCGTACTGGAGAATAGACAACGCGGGAATTATGCTCTTTTACCACCGATGCCATTTGAAACTATCGAAGAGTTGGCACGATTCGATCGCGATCTTCCGGAGAACGAGGAGATGCGACGTCAATTTGTATGCATTAGATTGTTGTATGCTGTAACTGTATTGTATTTTTCCTCTGATATTTTTCGATAATGGATACATTTTAGATAAGAAAAATTGAAGAAATCGGCGGAAAAAACATTCAAAAAGTGGTGAAATTTGCAATGGAGGCCGTGATGTCTAATGAACTGACGGAACAAGTTGTTTGGACGCTCGGAGCGGAGAATATCCCAAAAATGTAAAAATACAGATTTCCATACCTGATCAAAGGTGCGTGTGAATGACAATATTTTCTTTTTTATAATTTTTAGACGTCTCAACTTTTGAAGGACTTGAATAATCGATATATTTTTGCAGATGTTGTACGAAACTCGTTTGACGGTACAAAAAAAAAAGGCTGTGGAGGACAAAATCGCCGAGTGGCTTCGCCGTGGAGGCGACAGGATCAAAGCGGCAACGGTAGCTGCAAACAAACGCCGTGAACGTCAACAGCAACAATAATACATATGTCTAAACGCTGAAAAAGTTTTTATTATTTAATAAATGTAATACGGCAATAATAACACGTAATTACAGTCCATGTAATTCTTTTCAAATATGCCGATAAATGCGGATATGTCTACATAACACGTATAGTCCATCGTCGATCATTACTGTTTTTAACTTCACACACGCTATACAATAATCGATATATATATTGTATTACTGTAATTTACAATAAGAATAAAAAATTTCGATTATTGTATATCGCGTGCGAAATAAAAAAACCGTAATGATCGCTGATGGACTATATGTATTGTGTATATATACACGCATATCCTAACAGTCCCACAATTTCTAGAAATAACGTATCTTTTGGACGTTACTTTGCGACGCCATTAAGGTACCGTCTTGTCAAGCTTTTTAGATGTCATAAGATACATTTTCAATATAGTCAATAAGTCATAGTCAATAAGATACATTTTGGATGCCTTTTACATTTGGACTATGGACGCAATGTATCTGATTAATTCACGCCTTTCAAATGGTATCTTTTAGCTGTGGAAATTCGATGACTTTATGTCTTCGTTTTGGCAGCCGATAAGTCATGATCATTTGTTGTCAATTTGATGACCGATTTAAGCCTGCTTAAAGTTATGATTAGGGCAGCAATAAGTTCCCATCCAGACGGACATTAGTGATACTATTTATGATACGAAAAGATATCTTATTAGCCAACCAAAAAGTTATCCATAACTTTTTCTGGGTGCCATTCGGATAACTTTTAGATATCATTTTGCTACCTGGGTTCGAACCCACAAAACATGACCCAGGTAGCAGTATTGTCAGATTGCCTTCTATAAGATAAATTTTATAAGTTATCTTTCAGATTTATCCAAAAGATATCTCGAAGGTGTCTTTAAATGTGCATCCATATGTGCGTTGACATAATGATTCCATTCTTTTGTTAACATAAATAGTCGTCACAAAAGTAAGCCAAAAGTCGTCATATGACTTTGTCTGAAAGATGACAATTATGGGGCACTAAAAAATTGACTATGTACGGATAACAAATATAGATATAAAATGAGATGTCCTACTGATGTCCATTTCATGTTATCTTAAATAGTCTTCATAAAAGTGCTCCAAAAGTTATCATATGGTTTTGTCAGACAGATAGTTCATTAAGGGTCGCCGAAGAGGTATCCAATTATCGATAACAAATAGGGATATCGACTAAGTTGCCAGGCAGATACCGTTTTAAAGGCAACCTAAAATATCTACTTTAATAGTTGTCCGAAAGTAAACATTTTATGATGTATTCTCTCACATACCCCTTGCATATATAGGCTCAGGTAAACTTGGCATAGAAATCATATAATACCTTCTCTTTTCAGTAATTATTTCAGTAAATAAATCAATAAAATATTCATTGTCCATTCACTTCAGATAAGAAAAGTTTGCTGCTTTCAAATTTTGCTAGGAATGAGAAAAACTCAAATGATAAGCGATAGCACAGCGTTAGGGTTCTAGGCTAATATGCGTAAGGTCCCGGATTCGAGCCCAACTTTAGGTCGTTAGGTTTTCCTTCCTCTCAAATGCGTAATATAGTATCCGAATGTATCCTAAATTGATATTAAGTTGCGTAATATAGTATCCGAATGCATCCTTAATTGATATTAATTCATTATGAAAATTCAAGCCAATTTTTTTCCAATGTTTTATACGTTATTATCCGTTATAAAAAAGTTATCTTTTGGTTTACCATTCACTTCTGTAAACTTTATGACCATTTCGTGACATTGCGAATGATGTCTTTTAGGTCTGTCTATTAGACAGCATAAAGTTGTCATTTCGGTGACTGTTTACAGTTGACAATATGGCAACATTTTGCTAACAGTTATTCGATATCCAAGAGTTACAATTGCGGCAGCGCAAATGTTGACTTTCGGATGGACATAGGGTATACTATTTGTATCACAAAAGGATACCTTTTTCCACCAGAAAAAAGTTGTCCGTAACTTTCGTGTGACATCGTTTCGATGCCTTTAGGATAACTTAATGTTACCTGGGATGCTAGCACGCTACCACCTCTACCGCGCTCTTGATTGAATGTAAATTAACCCAGTAAATAAATTAACCCAGTAAAACCCAGTAAATTAACCATGTAAATATATCCTATGTCCATCCGAAAGTCAACATTTGCGCTGCCGGAATTGTAACTTTTGGATATCGAATAACTGTTAACAACTTTATGCTGTCTAATAGGCAGACCTAAAAGACATCATTCGACATCATTACGAAATCGTCATAAAGTTTACAGAAGTGAATGGTGAACCAAAAGATAACTTTTTAATAACGGATAGTAACGTATAAAACATTGGAAAAAAATTGGCTTGAATTATCATAATGAATCAATATCAATTTAGGATACATTCGGATACTATATTACGCAACTTAATATCAATTTAGGATACATACGGATACTATATTACGCATTTCGAAGAAAGAAAAACCTAACGACCTAAAGTTGGGCTCGAACCCTGGCCCTTACGCATATTAACCTAGAATTTGAGTTTTTCTCATTCCTAGCAAGATTTGAAAGCAGCAAAAGTTTTCTTATCTGAAGTGAACAGACAATAAATATTTTATTGATTTATTTACTGAAATAATTACTGAAAAGAAAAGGTATTATATGATTTCTATGCCTAGTTTACCTGGGCCTATGTGTAAGGGGTATCTGGGAGAATACATCATAAAATGTTTACTTTCGGACAACTATTAAAGTAGATATTTTAGGTTGCCTTTAAAACGGTATCTGCCTGGCAACTTAGCCGATATCCCTATTTATTATCGATAAATGGATACTGTAATAACGATCCTCCCTACATCTTCCTTCTTTCGCCTTCACACGACCACCAGACGATTGCCGCCTATCTCTTCTCTCCCGCCGCCGCTGCTTATCGCACCACCGAGCATCCCGTCATCTCCTCGAGGACTCCGAACGCCTATTCCTTATCACCCCCCAAATACACAATCCTAGACTTGATCATTGCATTCCTTTTCTCATGACTAACCGCCTTCCAGGAATCCGAAATATCTGCCTTTTCAGTATTTTTCCGACGCCCGAATTCCTTTCCCCGCTATCTGGACTTTGCCACGAGATAGATCTATAAGAACGAACCTCCACCCAGTTTAGTCAGTCATTTAGTTACCGAAACTCCGCGCGACACTGTTACGCTGCCGGATTTGTATTAGAAAATAAACGTCTTTAACAGTTCGATAAAGTGTTTACCGAGTCTTTCCCGTCCTACAACCGCGTTCTGTGGCAGAGTCGACTACCACCCGTAATAAAATTACATTAAATATTCTTCGCGACATCACAATTGGTGCTAAGTGTGGGGTAGTCTACTCAACATTGTTGGGAACCTAGGACCGATCGACGACACGAAGAATCTGCAAGAGACAAAATAATTAAAGCTGGAACCACGAAAAGAATCGGTAAATAACAGTTCATTTACTCAGTACCGCGAACCCTCAATTATCGCGACCGATTCAGAATCTGACTCCGTGGTTATAAACAAAATGTCATTCTCAAACGTGAACGACGCCCTAAAGAACGCAATGGACAAAGTGCTAAATCAACCAAAGGGATCAGGCGACGGTCAAATGCCGCGACAGACGGGTCAAATGTCGCGCACCGGGAGCGTAACAACCGTAGCCTCGTTTGAAGAAATAACACCAAAGGAAGCGATAGAGCTGGTCAGAGAATTTGACGGAAAAGGTATTGGTGTTGAAGCGTTCATCGCATCAATCGAAGATGTGAGGTCACAGGTAGCCCGACCAGATTATCTGCGGAAATTAATAATCGCCAAAAGAATAATAGGCGACGCGGCTCGAGAAATAGAACAATACGAAACTGACACGTACGATAAGCTGTATGAAGGACTCCGAATATTATTCGGAAATCTGCAACCTGTCAGCGTTTGGAGAGACAAGCGTGCGCGTATGTTTCAAGGCAAAAACGAAGCCGTCTCGAAATTTACGAATCGTTTCCTCGCGGTGCAGAACCAAGTACTTGCAGTTCTCTCAAACTCCACGCCGGACGAGGTGAAGAGAAAATTCATCATCGAATATGAAAGAGAACAGGGCCTGGAACAATACCTGCTGGGTCTCCGCAAGGAACTTTCAACTGAGGTACGTGCCCAGAGACCCGGAACCATCCGAGCAGCAATCGCTTTCACACCGGCCGCTGAAGCCTACGATTACACAAGGGAAATGATGACACGGAACCTGAACCTCACAGAACGAAACGCAAATACACAGCATCGACCGTTCCATCCGTCCAGCAGGCCACCCGCGGCTTCATCCTCGACCCAGCGTACGCAGGTGTCGTGCAACTATTGCCACAAGATAGGGCACTTCGAACGTGACTGCCGCAAGAAAAATTATGACGCTCAACGGAAAGCGAGCGCCCAGTCGTCGGGTTTTCGCGAGGGACTGTTTCCACCTCACCCCCCGCAACGAGTCAACCATGTGCCCACGGAAGAAATGAATACAACGGGACAAACGGATCATTGCCTCGAGTTAACGTTATTGGATCCACCAAACGCGTCATCAAATTATCCATGCGAGACGTACGAGGACCAGGAAGATTTCTATTAGATACAGGATCGGCCATTAGTCTCATCAAGAGAGGAATATTGAAAGGGACATCTCTCGTAGATAAAAATGTTAACACGGAATTTCGGATGGGCAACGACTTGCATAGATCATTATTCGTAACCCAACAAGAATATGAGGGAAAGAAACACATTTTTCTCGTAGTCTCAGATAATTTTCCTCTCGAGGAGGACGGGCTAATTGACATACCATTTATGACGAAGTATCAAACTCACATCGGTATTGGACCGCAAAACTTTTTGGAATTCGACGGAAAGCGACTGGATTTTGAACCGCACGAGTTAACGGTACCCGCAAGAACCATTCACGGGATTACAACGCGGACAAATATTGCGAATGGGCCAGCTGTAACAACCGAGGACAATTCCAATTTCATTGTGCCGTGCGTTTACGAAGCAAAAAACTATAGAGCCCGAGTGCCTGTTATAAACGACTCGGAAGAACCAGTTACGGTTACAATAGACCTGTTGTGCGGGACGCCACTCGAAGAAGTCACCCTTTTACCGAAGGAGGAGCGCCAAGACGCACCGACGGGTACAGCAGGAATCTATCACATAATGAAGGAAAACTCTGCAGAGCGAGTTCGCGCTCTGAAAGAAAATGTACGGTTGGGGCACGTGCCTCCAGAGCTAGCGGAACAGGTATGGGATATTGTTTCATCTTACCCCGACGTGTTCGCGCTACCTGGCGACCCTCTGCCCGGTACAAAAGCGTTTAAGTACCGTATTATTACAAGCGATGACGTTCCAATAAACGTCAAACAATACAGATATCCCCCGGCACACAAAGAAGAAATTGACCGGCAAGTCAATGAGATGCTACAGAATAAACTTATCGAAGTAAGCGATTCTCCGTATAACTCACCCCTGTGGGTTGTACCAAAAAAATCTGATGCATCCGGAAAAAAGAAGTGGCGGATAATGATTGATTTTAGAAAATTAAATGAAAAGACCGCTCACGACGCATACCCTCTGCCGTGTATCGACGAGATCCTGGACCAACTGGGACGGGCAAAAGACTTTTCAGCGTTCGATCTTGCGTCGGGCTTCCACCAGATCCCGATGGACGAGCTAGATAAACAAAAAACGGCATTTTCCACACCATCCGGACACTATCCCTACAACCGGATGCCATTTGGATTAAAGAATGCACCACCAACCTTCCAACGCATGATGAATAACGCGTTACGTGGACTTATTGGAAATTCTTGTTTTGTGTACCTGGACGACATAATTATTTACGGTAATACGCTGGAGGAACACAATAAAAAACGAATAGATGTGCTGAATCGTCTACGTGAGTCCGATCTCAAGCTACAACCCGACAAGTGCGAATTCCTTCGTCCAGAATTGGAATTTTTGGGTCACGTTATATCCGAAGAAGGTGTCAAGCCAAACCCGAAGAAAATCGAGGCGGTCAAGAACTTTCCGGCACCACGCGATCCTAAGCAAATAAAACAGTTTCTTGGGTTAGCCGGATATTACCGCAAATTCATCAAGGACTTCAGCAAAATGGAAAAACCACTCATCGAACTATTGAAAAAGGACGTTACCTGGTCGTGGACAGAAAAGCAAGAGCAGTCCTTTAATTTATTACGCACAGCTCTCACGACAGCGCCAGTGCTGCAATATCCCGACTTAAACCAGCCTTTCGTCTTAACCACCGATGCAAGCAACTATGCAGTAGGTGCTGTGCTATCGCAGGGGCCGATCGGAAAGGACCGTCCTGTCGCTTACGCCTCTCGTACCCTCAACAAAGCCGAGCAACGGTACTCGACTACCGAGCGAGAAATGCTCGCAATAACATGGGCTACAAAACACTTCAGGCAATACCTGTACGGGAAGAGCTTCAAAATCGTCACCGACCACAAGCCTCTAATTTGGATTTTAAAGGCCACCGACCCTCCGACTAATAGCCGTCTAATGAGGCTCAGGATGAAAGTGGAGGAGTACGAATACGAGTGCTTGTATAAAAAGGGTTCATTGAACACTAATGCAGACGCTCTCTCTCGTATTCACGCCGTCACAACGAGGAGTCAAAATCGAACAATTGTAACAAACTCAGTTGCCCCAGCAACTGAACACTCTGACGACAATACACTAGCGGAAAAAGAAACAAACGATCTCGAAGAAGCGGATCCACCACTCTACCAGGAATTTGAACTCATGCAACAAAGTCCATGCATTCCGGAAATAAGTGAACGGACTCCTCCAGGAAATGTTGCGTCCTTAGAAATCACCGATACGCCAACAGAAGAAGAAAACGCGCTGCACATCGATTTCTCCGAGGATGAAATCGATGTTTAATCGACTAGCCAGTACATTAGTAAAAAGCAGCGAGCCAGTTAAAATCTTCGTAGGATGCAAATATTTGACAATTCACCCGGCGGCAAAGATAAGGGTGAAGCAGATAATCAACTTTGTCTGGTCGAAGAAAAAGATTCGACCCGCATTATATCTCTACAACTCAGAACTCCACGAGCCAGGTACAGAAGAAGAGAAGAACGAGATTATCAGGCACCATCACGGTACGAAGGCCACTGGACATTTTGGAGTAGCTAAGACCCTCGATCGCATAAAGGCGGTCGCTACCTGGCCAAATATGCAACGGGACATCGAGGAGTATATTCGAAAGTGTGACACGTGCCAGAGGGTTAAGCTCGTCAGAATACGATCACAAGCAGAAGCCGTTATCACCGACACACCAGAAAGGCCCAATGATACAATAGCGCTGAACCTCGTCGGGCCTATACCTGAGTCAAGCGATGGTTACAAATACATCTTATCAGTTCAAGACCAGTTAACGAAATATGTCACCCTGATTCCTCTTAAAACCATGGATGCTCAAGCCACCGTGAATGCCCTCGTCAAAGATTTCATTTACATTCATGGTGCACCGAAAATAATTCTCATTGATGGAGGTCGCAATTTCATCAGCCAAACTTTCAAGCATCTGGAGAAACTCTTTAAGGTCAATCACATGACGACTACGGCGTTCCACCCACAAAGCAATGGAAGCCTTGAAAGAGCCCATGGGCCTATCAAAGAACAAATCAAAGCGCTCATTCGCGACGATCGCGAAGATTGGGATAAAAAGCTAAAATTCGTTTCGATGGCATATAACAGTGCAAAACATGAAGGCACTAGCCTAACGCCATTCGAGATGCAGTTTGGACGCAAGCCGAATATCCCAAACAATCTACCAACTCATCGGACGAACGTCACCATTGACCAATATTTCGAAGGACTTCGAGCTGACCACGACCGTTTCCTGAAAAAGGGACGCGACCATCTTCTCCGATCAAAGGAACGATACAAAGCAACCCAGGATGCCCACATCCTTCGTTCCTCACCAGTCTTCTCAATAGGAGACGAAGTTCTCGTCGACCAACAACGGGATACGTCTCCTCTCGCCGAATGTTGGGAAGGCCCAGCGATAATCCTCAATCGAACATCCGATGTCGACTACGAAATATTACTTAGAAATAGAAAGAAACTAATACATGTAAACAAACTCAAACCCTATTTTCGTAATTAACCATTTGTATGTTTAGATCACCGTACACTCTTATCTACTCACCCTGTATTAATGTTTACAGTAATTGTGTCCATACTAATAACTCCGACCTATCAGATTACCATGTATAATATTTACCTGAACAACGTGAACCTTTAGCCATATGCATACCACACTACTAGAATTGTACATGTCGTAAGACAACCTTACAGCAAACGCTAAGACTTAAGAAAATTCCTTTTCCACCTTTAGGAATTTTCTAAAATATGGGGGGAAGTGTAATAACGATCCTCCCTACATCTTCCTTTTTTCGCCTTCACACGACCACCACACGATTGCCGCCTATCTCTTCTCACCCGCCACCGCTGCTTATCGCACCACCGAGCATCCCGTCATCTCCTCGAGGACTCCGAACGCCTATTCCTTATCACCCCCCAAATACACAATCCTAGACTTCGATCATTGCATTCCTTTTCTCATGACTAACCGCCTTCCAGGAATCCGAAACATCTGCCTTTCTAGTATTTTTCCGACGCCCGAATTCCTTTCCCCACTATCTGGACTTTGCCGCGAGATAGATCTATAAGAACGAACCTCCACCCAGTTTAGTCAGTCATTTAGTTACCGAAACTCCGCGCGACACTGTTACGCTGCCGGATTTGTATTAGAAAATAAACGTCTTTAACAGTTCGATAAAGTGTTTACCGAGTCTTTCCCGTCCTACAACCGCGTTCTGTGGCAGAGTCGACTACCACCCGTAATACAATTACATTAAATATTCTTCACGACATCACAATACCTTTTCGGCGACCTATAATGGACTATCTGTCTGACAAAACCATATGATGACTTTTGGAGCACTTTTATGAAGACTATTTAAGATAACATAAAATCGACATCAGTTGGACATCTCATTTTATATCTATATTTGTTATCCGTACATAGTCAACTTTTCAGTGCCCCATAATTGTTATCTTTCAGACAAAATCATATGATGACTTTTGGCTTACTTTTGTGACGACTATTTATGTTAACTAAAAAATGGAATCGTTATGTCAACGCACATATGGATGCAAATTTAAAGACACCTTAAAGATATCTTTTGGATAAATCTGAAAGATAACTTATAAAAGTTATCTTATAGAGGGCAATCTGACAATACTGCTACCTGGGAAGCGTTGTCGTATTTATGGTAATGCCCCGGCTGTTTAAGCTTGCTTGCATAATTTTTGTGCTTTAATCAGTACGTTTTCGTTTTTTAATCTGTTGATCACCTTCGCTTTCTTCGATGTGATAAAAAAAATGTGGAAAACATCGCCGTACTAGTCTTTTTATATGTAGGCTCTAAATTAATTTGTAATACCAAATTATATGCATATCTTTTTGGCTTTAATCAGACTGAGTACATAATAAATAGATGCGTATGTAATTTCAGAAAAAAAATACCTATTACGTGGGATTGAACCCCAAAACATAGGTCGTTAGACTGGCACGCTAACACCTCCGCCACACTCTCCATTGAGTACCAATTAAGCTTGTTGAAGCTTCTTTGCTTGCTTGTATAATTATTTTGCTTTAATCAGTATGTTTACTTTTTATATCCGTTAATCACCTCTACTTTTTTCGATGCGATAAGATAATGTGGAAAAGATCGCTTCATGAATCTTTTTATATGTAGGCTGGAAATTAATTTGTAATAACAAATTATATGTGTGCCCTTTTTGTCTGTAATCACGCGGAGTACATAATAATTACACGTGTAAGTAATATCGGAAAAGAAAAAAATGTAATCTCGTGGGATCGAACCCACAAAATACGCGACATGAGGCTAAAGCACTACTATCTCCGCCACTCTCTCCATTTATTTGAAATAAGCCTTTATTGTAT
The DNA here is from genome assembly GCA_963575735.1 of Amblyjoppa fuscipennis. NCBI lineage: Eukaryota > Metazoa > Arthropoda > Insecta > Hymenoptera > Ichneumonidae > Amblyjoppa > Amblyjoppa fuscipennis. The sequence goes on along the minus strand of OY754492.1, from coordinate 6,212,646 downwards.
TTAAGTAGTGGCCCCGCTTGTTTAAGCTAGCTTGCTTGCTATAATTTTGTTATTTCAATCGGTACGTGCACTTACATTAGTTCGTGCTCTTCACTTATTTGCGTTGTGCGCTACAAAGAAAACGAAAAAAAAATACATTATTCGGGAATCGAACCAATGATTTCGCGACATGAAAAGTCGCGCTGAAAATAGGAAAAACCAGTTACCCCCACGCCGCGCCAAATCCCGCCTAGTAGGCGGACCGTATCGATCCAACAACAGCAGAGACACCTTGCGGCCGTAAGCATCGCAAAAAGTTTTGCTTCAAGCGGGCCATAGGGAGTTCGCTTCTATAGATATCCATATTCTTTGGTACTAATGTAGCAAATTTTGCCTGGCTATCTCAAACCGTTTCAGAGTTACAGTAGTTTTAAACAATGCAAGTCTGTTACGCATACGCACACGCGCATGCGCACGCACCTAAGGCATATGGTAGAAAATAAAGAAAGAAAAATAAATAAATTAAAACAGATAAACAAGCGACAGCTTCCGTGCTGAAAATCTTTCTCTGACAATTTGTCTGAAAACTCTAAACGGACCGTTTCAGCAATTTTCATCGATTTTCCTAGATTTTTCTGATTCTCTCTGCTATATGTTAAATGTCTCTGCCATTTTCTGCGCACAACCTCCAGCACTCACAATATATCACAGAAATTCAGAGTATTTTCCAAAAAAATTCTGGATACCTTTGATTTTTTATGATGAAGTACGTTAAAAGAGAATACGAGTTGTCTCTAAGATACTACTCGGACCTACCTCGGATTACTCTTTCTGTTACTCGGACGAATAGTACTCGGACTTATTCAGAGAAAATGTAATTTATTTTCCGAGAACGTCGATTTTCTCAGATAATGTGTGTTTGACAATTTCAGACAACTTACGAGTTTCCTCTAAGATCTACTCATTTTGTTACCCGGATGAATTGTTTCCGAGAAAATACGATTTATTTACTGAAAACCTGCGATTTTCTCGGGTATTGTATGTTTAGAGAATTTCAGGGAACTTACGAGTTCACTCTAAGTTCTGCTCTTTCTGGTATTCATACGAATAGTAAACTTTCGTGTTCGTGTTCGTACGAACGGTAAACAGTAAATAATAATTTATGTATAATTTGTATGAGAAATTCAGCGACAATTTGACTTCTTCAGAAAATAGTTTCTGAATATAGAAGAGAAGCAGACTTAGAATATCAACAAAGTTCATAGTTTTTCAGAGAAGTCGGCAGGGGAAATCGGAGATTTTCAGACCAATTACGCTCTTATATTTCATACAATTGCAATAGCAATATACACGAATGTATACGTGTGAGCCTCAGCGAATCTGAGATATACATTTGTTTAGGATGCTCGCTAGTAATATTTTGAAAGCCCAAATTTACGTGGAAATAAAAAATTTAAGAACATTCCAGGACTTTTTCAAGGACCAGCAAAATTCAAGGACAGTTCCAGGACTTCAAGGACCGCTGGACACCATGGTACTTGATCCATGCATACGTACCTCCAAGTACTTAGTGTATTTGCCCGGGTCTGATACAGAGATTGCATTTTCGATCGGGCAAACCTTTCTGTTCCCCTTAATACAACAATTTCAAACGACTTACCAAAATTACTTCCATTGCAAACGCTATTGAGAAACTTGGGAATGTAGCCACCTGCAAAACTTATCTTGTGAGATGTGTAGTTAAGACTATCAGGACTGTTTGGTATTGAAGTATATTTTATTATTATAGAAAAAGAAAACAAATCTTACAAAAAATGTTCACGTTAACTACTGTACAATAGTATAAGTTCTCAATGTTACAAGAGCGCGCAAACAGCGTGGAGGAGATACGTGCCCACGGTAAGTTACTTCAAAAAAGTCGATTTCTATCGAAGTGATTAAAATTAAAAAATCAAATACAATATAACGATGGTTAACTTTAGTATTTTAATAAAATCGTTATCAAGAAAACCAGCTGCAACTGAGCTTGCCGATAGTTAGTTCTCTGCTTGAGCGTTAAGTACATCTTTGCACGTACGGCACCCGGCGATCCAGGCAATGCACTTTGAGGTCTTTCTTTGTGTTTCTACACTTTTATGAACTCGTACTTCATTGAAATTTCCATTACGGGTGAAAGAAATTCGTTGGGCATACGGCGTGAAGTATTCGTCGTATTATACGGTAAAGAAAGATTATTCGTTACCAGTTGACATATCAAGTATTTACACGCGTCCCACTATATTGTCGACTTTTCCTTCATTCACCAGCGCTTGTCTGTCGATTAAAGGATTTACACGAGACTTCGACCGTTTCTCAGAAATAAATTCATTCTTCGAATTTTTTTTCGTTTTTATTTTTATACGTGACTTATGAAACTGTGAGATCGTCAATAGTGAAAATGCTAATGATACGTAGTCGAGACAACGATAATTATAATATTTGAAACCATCCTTGATGTGATAAATTTTCGAGTATGTGGAATTTTCATTATTGGACAATATTCATGAATATAAAACCAGATAAGTATTTTGTACAAATGAGAAAAAAATGCGTTAAACCGAAAAAAGTAAGTAAATTCCAAACACCAGACGTGTTGCTGGTTTAAAATCATCAAAGACAACCCCAGTAGCACGAAAAAATACAAGAACGCAAGAAGCAAACTCGATCTCGTCCATAAAGAAGCAAATAACCAATACTACGAAAGCAATTTCATTTAGCTAAACTACAGGTTGATGCCAAACGATTTTGCCGCTCAAACAGCCGGACACGAGTAGATAGTGCCGAGGTGAAAATTTCGTACTGACTACGATGTCCGAGTGACTGACGTTCGCCGCTAATTCAGAAAGTTTAACCGATTCGCTGCCTGATGGGACGCAATTGGACAATTCCTGACAGTCGCTGGAAAATGCTAGAAGACGAACGCCGTAACCAAATGGCGAGCATATGAGTCTGCCATCGGCGGAAAAGCATAATTCCTTTATGTAACCAGAGCCCACATTAGGTTCCTCAATATAGTGCGTAAGTCTTGATACATTCTGATGAATTTTGTGATTTCTCGGTATAGCATACATTGAATTTTGACCCTGCCGATTTTGGCCTTGCGGTCTGCCGCGATCCCCTATTATAACAACAGTGTGAGACGAGCGCGCGGGCATGTTAACGGTGACACCGCTACTCGACCTGCTTAACCAACTACGCCGATCCGCGGCAGGGTAGAATTCTCTCTCTCGTTCACGTCGAAGCCTTGCTTCTCTGATTGCAACCAGTGCCTCCCAAACATCGGTCGAACTAACGTGTAATTCGACATTTGCTGCTGAGAAATTACTGTTGTCTAACATATTACGTCTTCGCCAATCATTCATCTGAGGATTCGATCTCGGAATCCTGTAATCCTGTTCGGCATCACGTTCACGCGCGTACGAAACTTCCTCGCGTACACCCTCGCCATGTCCGTCGCGATCACCCAGTTCAGAAGCCTGCTCCTCTCGATTGTTTGGCGTTCTGATTTCAGATGTGTTGCTTATCTCTACTACTCCGAAATTCGTTCTAACTATGTGTCGCTCCGAACGTGGACTTCTCGAATGAGAACGTACATTTACTCGGCGTACTTCCTGCCAGTTGTTCGTTCTCGAAGGACGAACTGGCTGCGGGGCATCCGTCGACACAAACGAGTTTGATCTTACATCTGACATCGTTTGAAGGATTCTTACTCGATTTGCACTGTCTATTACGAAGGACGACGTAATTCCGGATCGCGATGGTTGAGGCTGTTGCGTCACTTCAAAATCATCCTCTATCGACTCATTGAATACAGGAGACGGGTCCTCGCCTTCTTTCAGCTGTTCGACTATGTCGTGCATGTCACGCTCTTGGATATCGTGTATGCAAGTCCACTGGAACATTCATGGATAATTAGTTTTATGCCCCAATCTTTATTAATGTTTGCTTTCTCATAGATTACGTTTTTTTATTGGGCCGTTGTTTTGTGAATTAATAAAAATAGAAATATTCTTAATATTATCGAAATCGCCGTAAATATAAAGTTAAGAAAAAAAGTTTAAGGGGTGTCTTACTCCAGCAAACTTGGAGTTTATTTATAACATATTTATATAATAAAACTTGAAGGAAAATATACTTGAAAGATATTTGATACTAACTATATAGGAAAAATGCTTCTTTAAACACGAGTGGAATAAAAGTTGCATATCGAGTATTACAGATTGTTTCCTCACTATTTTTCATTGTTCATACACCTTTCCTATTAGGTAAATAGGCCGTAACTTATTGATAGTTGTTGTACCTCCGATTTCTCGCCATTGCTAACATTTCTAGACAACGCGCACCAGCCTTGGGGATGTACTTGAAGACTCGAGATAACTTCAGCATCATCACCAGTTGGAAAATCGGTTAAGAATTCAACTCTGTTGTGGGTTCGTGAATTCGAGAATAGGTGGGTAAATCCCGCCGCCACTGGTATAGTTGTCTGAGATAATTGCATCAAACGATACATATTTGGCTGTAAGAAAAGTTGAAAAGCATTTGTGTTTAGATTGCAGTTTCACACTTTGGATTTGTAGGGACTTAAATAGACAAGTTACCTTGAATCCCGACAAATCTTGGGAGAGCGTGCTTAACTTCAGATTGTGTATAACTATGAGATAACCAGATGTAGTGCATATGAGCATTTTGGAGGCATCAGGACTAAGTCTGGTGCGCATTAAGCCATTCGTGTGAAACACTCGATTGTAAATAAAGCTGTTTTCAGTAAAACTGGAAGTAATATTTATTAGGGTCAGTTGCGGTTCAGTAAAAGTGTAACCATTACCAAGCTACCTGTTAATGTCCCATGTATATATGCTTCCATCGAATCCACTTGTCAACAATAATCCATCGCTCGGGCTATATTCAATATTTTTCACCCAATTTGAATGGCCCTTCAGAGTTCTTATCCTTTGCTTCAAATTTCTTGCGTCCCACAGAGCTACGGTACTATCGTCGGAACAGGTGGCAAACATGCGTTGGTCTAAAAATCTGCAGAATGAAAATGTATTGGTTACACAAAGTGTTTTCAAGACGCATTTTAGTATTGTATACCTCACGAGCTAATGATTCACAATATCTATTATTTTTATGACAAGGGCACAGAAAGAGTGTTCTTGATGAGTATGAAAATTCCGAAAGCGTGTATGGTATTCACACGAGTCAGGCCTGTCCGTTCTATCCCCATGCCATTCACATCATTTTTCCAAACATATTCATGAAAATCCCGCTTTTCTGTTTTGGGAAGTGGGCATAGAATGGTACTTTCTTGAATCAGTGCAACAAAAGATACCATGTTGAGTTCTTATGCGTGCTCGGTATTATTTTCTCAGGCAATATAAAAACGTACCTGTCTGCGCTCACTTTGCATGAATGAAAAGCAAGATTTTACGCACATGGGTTAGGAAAAAATTGTTACAGTATATTAATTAAACAACTCAAAAAGGAAAAAATTAAAAGCCCATCTTTAGGAAAATGTAAGACGCAACTTGTTCCTACCTTACACAGTTTACACAATCATTATGTGCGTTGTCTATGGCATGTACAAGACGCCTACACAGAGGATCGAACATCAAAATGCTCTTTTTTTCACATGCCGCCAATAGCAATGATCTGCAAGTAAACAATTAATCAGTATTGAAAGTTTTTTTTTTAAGGATAAGTGGCTCCAATGTAATAAATACTGATAAATTATTATAAAACAATAATTACCCATCGGGAGAAAACTCCAAATTGAAAACACCACCGTGCATAGCATTACAAAGATTTTCTCCATGATCCCAAGATGTGACCGGTTTAATAGACGAGTAGAGAGTTTTGTGGAAGTGATCTCCGTGTCCCAGGGGAAATCGTATACCAAGCTCACGTTGGCGCAGCCAAAGACCACCTGTCCCCTGTCTTGTTCTTATTTTAGGCATTTTTTGTATTTACAAAGACTGGCACTACAGATATGAATATGTTACCGCTCAAAATAAAGATTTCTTTCTATTTTGTTAAATAATGTGTGTTATTAATTTTGAAGTCTAAACCGACATCTTTGAGTTTACCGATACGACGATACAAGTTTTGATTTTTATGTCTCCGGAATCAGTTCAATATCTATACACTACACATAGTTTCTTTACTTAAAACAGTTCAAGGTTCAGGCATGGCGAGGTTATACATTGGTTGCCACTTTGATTTACAATTCAGCCCGAGCACATTACGTTACGAAATTCTCGAAACAGTAACTCTTGAAATAATTGCCACGTTTATAAACAAATTGTTGCGTTTCACGAACGTAGCACTCTGCATCGATAATCTTTGATAAGTCGACAAGTGCCTCAACTGCCTGACAGAACACAAATATACGCCATCTTTGCATTCACTGCACTTCTACACTGATTGATAGTCACTGTAAACTGCCATGGCACGATATCAAGTATCTACTGACATCGATGTGTTGTACTTACCCTTTGTCGATTATCATATATATTTATCGACTTCGTGATTCATTAAACTTGTCATCAATCATTTATGTGTTGTACGATTTGAAAGAAATACAATTTTTGTCGGTTTACTCCACTTATAAATATTCCAAAAAATTATTTTTCTCCAAACAAGAAAAAAACGTACAAGTGCATAAAAAACTCCTCCAAAACATGTTTTATAAACCAAGAGAAGCCATGTGAACCGAGTAGTATACAGATCTTTACTCAGTGAACACGTTTTAATGAGGCAATATAACATGGAAATTACATGTAATGTACCAATATTATATGCAAGTAATGTTACTCCCTGCTTAAAACATCCTATTTATCCCTAATGAAACCAATGAAAACTAGTTGAACCTAATTCGAAACGAATATACTCAATCAGAGACCAGTTGGTCCTCCTATTGACAACGAATAGAAAGCAATGAGATGTAATTGAAACCCAGTGAACGCGTTTGATTGAAGTAATATAACATGGAAGTCATATATATAATAACATGATTGAAGTAATATAGCATGTAATGTACCATTATTATATGTAAGTAATGTCACTGTTACATGTCGGTATGTCGTTATACTTGTGTACCAAAATTCATATAACTGTTATGTAACCTGCTTGTAACAATCCCACCCTAGCAGATCCGACCACCGACCGAACCACCTTCGAAATCACCATGGTGGTTTTGTGCAAAAAGTTTACCAACTATTTTGTCGAAACCACTACGCAAACCACTGCTCCATAATACGCGTATTAAAAGGTGGTTTCGACGGTGGAAACGACGGATACATCACCGTCACACCATTTTTTTAAGGTGCTTACCGCGTACCGAAAAAAGGTTTGGTAATATTGAAAAAAAATGGCTTGAATTATAATGATTAATTAATATCAATTTAGGATACATTTTGATACTATATTACGCATTTCGGAGAAAGAAAAACCTGACGACCTAAAGTTGGGCTCGAACCCGGGACATTACGCATACTAGCCTATAACCCTAACGCTGTGCTATTGCTTATGATATGAATTTTTCTCATTCCTAACAAGATTAAAACACAGCAAAAGTTTTCTTATGCGAAGTGAATGGACGATGAATATTTCATATATTTATTTATGTACTGAAGGTATTGTTGAAAAGAAAAGGTACTATATATGAGTCCTGTGTAAAGTTTTTTTTATTAGCATTTATTTATGTAAATTATATGTACAAATAGATGATAATAAAAAAAACTTTGCATAGGACTCGTATAACACATTTTCTTTAAGGTATTATCAGTACTTCAGTAATTATTTCAGTAAATAAATAAATAAAATATTCATTGTCCATTCACTTTAGATAAGAAAACTTTTGCTGCGTTTAAATCTTGCTAGGGATGAGAGAAACTCAAGTGATAAGCGGTAGCACAGTGTTAGGGTTCTAGGTTAATATTCGTGATGTCCCGGGTTCAAGCCCAACTTTAGGTCATTAGGTTTTTCTTTCTCCGAAATGCGTTGTATAGTATCCGAATGTATTCTAAATTGATATAATTCATGACGATAATTCAAGAACAATTTTTTCCAATATTACCAAACTTTTTTCCGTACATACTAACCACCGTAAAAAGAAATTTGATTGACTGGTGGGTTATTCCGTCGTCACCACCGTCGAAACCACCATTAAGAAACGAATATCGTGAAACGGTGGTTTGTGTAGTGGTTCAGACAAAATACTTAGTAAACTTTTTGCACAAAACCACTGTGGTGGAAACATAGTGATTTTCGCAGTGGTCGGGTTTGCTAGGGGCACGGTCTTATATACAGGTCTGGAAACGACGGTAGTGGGGGAAGGGTCGCTTAGCGTCCAGTTTTCGCAGCTTTAATTTTCGGCCGCATGGTGTGCATCGGAAAGAGGATGTCGAGTGCGAAAGAGAGAGCCATATGTCTCTATCTTGCTCACAGCGCTTTTATTTGATTTGTTTCCTGTTTTGCAGTGAGGTATTACACAAGAGTTCGTCATTTTCATAAGATCAATTAGTCAATGAGATTAAAAAAAATTTTACACGAACGATTTTACACGAAACGCGAAGACAGAACTGTACGGTTTAGGATCGTCTCGCAACATCCCTCGACCACCGCGCCGCAAGGTGGTAGCGACGAGAAAAACAAGTTTGGATACTAAGCGGCCCACTTTCGCCTATGAAATATGCCCGTCATTTCCAGACCTGTATGTAAGACCGTGGGTCCCACTGATGCATCTGTGACGCGGGCTCGCTCGCACGCATTCCCCACTCTTCATGGTGCGATAATTTAATCATTTTAATACGCAAATTCATAGATATACGCATATTGACTCTCTGCATGGTAGCGTATCTGTAAACTTTCGAAATATTTTAAGTGAGAACCTATAAGAACGAATATGACTCTTCAATGAAGGAAAAGGTAAACCTTTTATATTTTTTCTAAGAGAAAAAACCCTCATATACCTTTTTGTTGAAAAGACTCACATTCAGTGCTCCAAACCCTTGGAGGATACTTAAAGTGAAAATTAACAGATTTTCTTGTTTTTCTCGCGCGGGCTTGGGTGATCGAGATCAGCCGGTCGCCAAATGTTTTACGACCTCTTCGGAAAACAGATATACAATGAGACAAAGCCAAGGGTTTTCTACGAGGTACAGGGAAAAAGCCCTTGACTCAGCGAGCCTCTCGGTGCGCTTCGCTTGGGTAGAAAAATCGAGCTATCGTACGGGTGGTACCTCAGACAACCGATCAGCAGTCAAGTCCCTCAGGTTTACCCCGACTACCCTCTCACGAAAAATTCTTAACTTTTTAAAATATTTATTGGAGACATTTTGAGTTCCGACATTCCTTAGGCAGTAACTTGGAAAGTCTCACACGTTTCACTTCACTTGCTAAGAACTTGTACAAGAGTTAATAGATAGTTGTAACCGCGATACTACGTAGTAGAACAATACAAGTTGTGTTAAATAGTATTTTATTTGGTTATTTTGTAAATTGATAATCACGACATTGTGTGTTACTAGTTTTTTTATTCATTCGACGGATAAATAATTAAATTACTGTGTTCGGAATCGTAATAACGTGCCTTCATTAATCCAACACATGTTTAAACCTTTAATAAATCTCCCGTGTTAGGAGTCGGATTTTAATTCGCTAGGCAGCAACGAATCAGCATTCGGAGTCCGGAATATAAAAGTTACCAGCCATCCAACCGGATCGGCCCATAACACGTCTGTAACGGATCTAGTTGGTAACCGCGATATTAATCGATAGTCGAATTATGCGCGGCGCGCGATTTGTCCGATTCAAATATAAATAATGCTAGCGAGAATTAAATAGATATTATTAGGCAGGAATGGTCATATGCGAACTTTCTATAGAAGAGGGTAATCCAGAAAAGCCAGCGAGAGCGCAGAACTTTCCCCAAGGATGGATGCCAAATGTGGATACTTCACCCGAAGAAAAGGAATATTGTGGAATAACGCAGGCTTGTTTTAGGGTCTGCAAAGAAAGGACCCAAACTCTGAAAATTAAGCAGACGCCTTTCACCGACGGTCCTTCGGATCACCAGCGGACTCAGCATCTACCCCGGCGAAACTCCACGAAGGAGGCGGGCCCGGGCACACGACTGGATAACGCACTTACTGGAGGGGTCGAAACACCCCTACTCTTGGATGTCGAGGAAGCACCGTCGTCGAAAATCATCGCAAGGAAATTTGTACAAATTTAAAAAGGGCAGAACTCTGTTGAATTTCAAGCTGTCAGCATCACGCTCTTGAGTAAAAGTCTACAATATATTGAACATATTGACAATATATTGAACATCAGTTGAAAACTTCAACCATAAAGTCTTGTCTCTCCGAGTTTTCGTTTATCTCCACAAATACCTTAATAACTCCCTCCCATAATTCCCGCGCACCGCGAGTCGAACACTTTCGTGTAGAGATGCCGTGTGTAGGATCGATTCTTTGAGAAATCGATATTCTCTCTTGTCAATATCGATATTTTGGATCGATATTTTCTGATGAGATAATACCGTGGATCGATACTTCAATGGCCGGATCGATCCACTAAATTACATTTTTCTTGGAAATTAAAAAAAAACAGCAAAAGCATCGGGCTATGCGTATCAATTAGTTGACGTGGAAAAAAGCTAATCGACATGTGTGGAGTTAATATGTCATATCACTGCTGCTATTAATGCAACAAGGCGGCTTCAGTGTTTACGGGCTAAATAGGAAAAATCATTGGCTGATAGCTAATTCTCAAATCCGATTGGTTGCCTCGAGAATAGACAGTTACATGTTTATCGCAAAGGAATTTTTGTTATTTTGCTGTCGATATGAGCTTCGCACAAGTTAAATTTTTTTATTGATCTTTTTTTTCACGTTTGATAAATGCATCGATTTTCAGAGCGCGTACCAAAGAACTGACTATCAAGTGATATATACATATGCATATGTATAATTAAAAGTAGTATTATTTGTGTTTAAGTTGATTGGTTTTTTTTAAATTTTTTTACGACTTTATTTATATCGTTAAATTAACCGAGAGATACCTGCTAATATCTGCGATATGGAGAATAAAAACAGTATTATGTACATTTAAGTTGACAGTTTCTTATAGAAGATTTGAATTATATTGCTTATCGAACAGTGCGTGTACTACATGTGATAATAATAGATTGTTTGAGCAATGCCGGGTGAGATATAGCGGAACGGGGGGTAAAATAAAATCCACACACAGATCTTAACAGTGAAAATAAACTCTTTATTAAATAACACAACGATGGTAAAAGCGCGCGAAAAAACACTGTACATGAGTAGACCGATTATGAGCGTAACCGAAAAATGAGCGATACCGAATAACAATGATTATAATGAGCAGTCCGAGTTGAGCGCACTCCGATGAGCCAAGACAATTATATGAGAATCGCTTGAGTCGACCGGGTGAGAGAATCTATCCGCGACGCTGTATCGCCGCGAGATAGCCGTTGAGAACGTGAGCCATTCCGGTGTGATCACGCGTGTTGCGCGCCCGAGAAAACACTCGCGTTGTGCTCCGTGTGAGCTCGAACGATATCGCGAAACCGAAGATACGTCGCCATAATGAGATGTACCGAAACTGAGCAGACCCGTTGAGCTTGTACCGTGAGAAAGCCGCTCGAAAACGGCGATCTACCCGACCGCGTGGTGACCCGTGTCAGCCATTAGGCGTAGATGAGCGCAAAACATGTTGCACGCGGCACGTAACCCGTGCCGCCTCGGATGAGAGCTGGTGCGCGCGCGTCGGCCTCACCAGACTCGGCCGGGAGGTGCTGCCGAGCAGCGGCAGCTCGAGCGAGCGCACGTTACCGCGCTGATTCTCGAACATAGATAAATATTTAATTTTTGACTATTATATTCGTTTATAATTTCTTTATAAACTGCAAAGGTGACTAATTGGACATAATGTATTTTTCCGTATAATACAACTGTAATAAATGTACACATTATTACTAGATAAAGTCTTTTATTTAACATAAAACTGAAGACGAGGCTTGAGTGCGTCTTGTGCCTGCAGCCATGTTGATGAAACTGCGTAGTCAGGCGTGACCGCTAGGTGGCTTGTATAAGCTCGATCGTGACAACAACCTTCGATTTTCTTCGGATCGATATTCGTTCTTTCGATATATTGTTGGATCGATACATAGCGTGTCGATACAATACTGAGGATCAATATTTTCTTTACAATCCGGCATTTCTACTTTCGTGTTCCACGGGCGAAACGGACTCTCGCGCCATCTCGAGCGAGGAAATAATAGGACAGCGAAAAATCCTACGTTACATGTTGTTATGTGGGATTTGCCGCGAATCTATTATTATCTCGTCGAGATGGCGCGAGAGTCCATTTCGCCCGTGGAACACGAAAGTGTTCGACTCGCGGTGCGCGGGAATTATGAGTTATTAAGGTGGTTGCGGAGATAACCGAGAAACAAAACGTTATAGCTAAAGTTTCAACTGAATGTATATGTATTGTTACAGACTTTTACTCGAAAGCTTGATGCTCACAGTTCGAAATTCTAACGTATTCTATCCTTTTTATTTGTACAAAGTTTCTTGGTCGATGATTCTTGACGATGGGGCTTCTTCGATATCCAGGAGTAGGGGGTGGTTTGCTTTCTCCAGTGGGTGAGTTATCCAATCGTAAGTCAGGTCCCGCCCTCGTCGTGCAGTCCAGCGGGGGTAGTTCACGGCGTCCACGCGGGTTTCCGGGGTAGTCCAGGGTTGTCTAAGGCGGGTGAAAGCGGCCACACCGTTTTACAAGCTACAGCCCCTTTGTTACCCGTTTGAAATGTCGCAGATCCCGTTCTACAGTTGTTTACCAGCCTATCTGCTTTTTCCCTCGGAATGAGGCGTCCACATGTGGTATCCACTCCTTAACGAAAGTTCCTCGCTCAAGGGTTTTATGGCCCTCCACTTGAAAGGGTCCGAGCAGGCCTCCGCGCTCCGAAGGAATTTTCCATGATGTGTTTTCTCGTCGTTAGCCCTCGTTGAATGTCGATGGTTATATATAGTTATTCTATTTCTCGAGTGACCATTCCTATACCTAATGTATATACGCTATTTACTTAACTTATATTTGAATTCGCGCGTCCCGCGTAGAGCGACTATCGATAGTCGTCGATATCACTGCAACCCTACCCATACAGCATTGAGACGTCTTCAAGACGCCCCCTGGACATTCATCGTATTTTGTAAACGTCTTGAAAGCAACCTAAAAGACGAACCGAGGATCTCTACAAGACATCTTATGTCTCACTTTTCCATGCTTAAAGTTGTCTCTTAAGACGTCGCGTAGGTCGTCTCACGCAAGACCATCATTTGACCAAAAATATATTGGGGGTTGGAAGAGCGGGAAATTTGAAACTGCAATCTCTTGCGACGATTAATTCGGCTCACATATTTGAAATGTGTCAAATAAATTGGTAAATAGGTTGTACTCTGAAGTATTTACAATTTTTTAGACACATTTCAAATATATGACCTGAATTATCTCTTGCAAGAGATGCAGTCATGAAGAATACATTTCATATTTTAAGAATGCACGACATATATTAAATTTAAAGGATAAAATATAGATGATTACTTATCACGAATATTTGGTACTTATTTGGCGTACAAAACTACTAGTATAAAATTCCGTTGAAAATTATTTCTCCAATGTCTTCAGCTCCTTCTTTTGCTGATATCGGACGCGGTCTCCAGCATGACGCAGCCACTCTTTCGCGGTATTTTGTAGTTCGGTGAGTGTTGTATCTCCTCGTTTCATGACAGTTTCTGAAAAATATTTCATGGCATTAGCAGTATGCATAAATAAAGTGTCATAAAACATCGAAAAAATCAGTTTCTTTTGAAAAAAAATCTACAGTCCCGAACAGATTGAAAAGAAGATACATGTGGAGAAAACACGAAAAAAAAAACCGTAATCCATTACAATAATGGAGAAGATGCTATAAATTAAATAATATATTATTCAGAGGAGATGGGGAGAGTATCATAAAAGTGACAATTACCAATTATTCCTTCAATAATCTTGTGTTGCAAAAATTTTATCGTTTGCTTCAGTCCTGTCCACGAGTATCGCTGCGCTACCTCATCAGCGATTATTGTTTTCAAGGCACTCCTCATAGCAAGTGTGGGATTGTCTCCGCCGATTCGGCAGATCTTCATTTGCTGAAAACCGGTAGATACCATTAATATATTGATAATTGAAAGAGGTGGACGTCAGTTAAAGTAATTTTCTCCGATACTTACGTATCGGAGCGAACTATGAGCGAACTATCCTCCTTCAGTTCTTTCTCGAAATTTTCGACTTCCTTGACAGATTGCACCGGAAAATTTCCTAATCGTGAGAAGTCAACGTTTTTGTTACTCTCTCCGATCTTACAATTGGAAGCGTTAAGAAGTTCGATGATTTCATTCAATTTTCGAAGAAGAATGCCGTTCACATCCTTGCAACGATCTGAAAACATAGATATTTATGTTTATTAGATATACGGAGAGTATTGAAATGTCTCACAAATTAAATACATGCGAATAAAAAGATTTACCGCAACATGTATTTCGTCCTCCATTTTCAGACATTCCTACGATATACGAATTGATGGGCTCGATTTGTCGTTCATGAGATGTGCTCACTTTGCTGGATCATTTCGTTTAAAGTAAAGCCAATGGTTATATATATATATATATATATATATATATATATGCACAATATATTTTTAGATTTGTACTCACTTTCGTTGTTTTTCCACCGGTTCGTAATCGTCGTTCGAATTGTTCAAAGAATTATTATTCTCGTCATCTTCGCCGACTGTATCACTTTCGGGGCCGTCATCCCCTCGTCCGACGTCGTCTGAATCATATGTTTCTTCTTGTCCTTGTCCGGTGGGCAATACTTCGTCATTCAGTATTTCGTAATCCTCGTATTCTACCTTGTTTTGCGTCTCCAGATTTGGTTGCTCATATACGAACATTTGGTTTTCACGAAAATGTGCGTCGATGATATACCTTCCTAAATGATTAAAATGTAAATATTCATTGATAAAAGAATATTCTAATGTTCGGGTACGCATTATATGTATTTGAAGTATAATAAATTGAATAAAATTTGTTATACTTAACGTACCATTATCAACATTATTGTCGACTTGCAAGGTTTCCTTGCCCTTACGCAAATGTTGACTTCCAAGTCTCGGCGTTCCAGAGTGTGCAGTGGGGTGTAGCTCTTCTTCCGTCCTGTCATACACCTTACGGCTGGACCTCTTGGGCGGAACGATGTTGGTCGGTGGACGACTTATCAACGTATGTTGATCGTGTATTGTTGTAACAGGTTTGTCACAATTTGATATTAAATATGTATGATCAATATTGTACTCTATTTGGCTACGGTGACAAATTCTGTGATGTGGCTGCAGGGACGAAAGCATTATGAGACACTTTTTTGTTTACGTTTCGGACCTATGTGTGAATCCTCTTCTGGAATATGTTTATTCCCTACAAGTAACAATTAAATCGATATTATAATTATGTTCCTTTCTCTTAAGGAATAAACATATATCTTCTCGTAGGCAATAAAGATATTTTAAAAGCAGAGCGACACATAATACCAAATCGTAAGCAAAAAGCGTCTCCAAATACGTTCATCCTCGTACCCACATAGTTGAATTAGTTGCCGTAACCAAATAGAATAGAATATTTATGTTCATTGTGTCAATACAAACCATTTTCTTTGGGACGATCTTTAGTATGAGTCATTACGCTAGCCCCTGATGTGAGATTCGGCGAGGATTGTACCTTTCCACTCTGCATAGTGTTTTGAATAGTTGAATCATTGACAGTGACACTTTTATTTGTGCAATGGTTCGTCTCATGGTGGTGGATGCTGAAAAACCGAGATTTGAAAGAAACATTTCATACAGCTAAGATAATTTCTGGTAAAATTATAAGCCGACGCATAAATCATATAAGCATATAACCTATTTTACGAGGTTCTCTCGTTTGGGTTGTAACCGGGTTATTATTCGTGGTACGGACCAGAGACTTTCGTTCAAGTATTCTCACGACTCCACGATTTGAAGCTGGTTCGTTCTGCATTGAATCTGCGTCCCACACAACTGTAAATAGTTTTCAACCATTGTCTTATTGATACGAATGACTTGGGTAATGTTCGTTAAAGATATTAAAAAATAAATTTGAAGGGAAAACTCACCGACGTTTTTATTTTTGTTGGCGTGCTTTTGCGACATCTCTCGTTCCAGATCATATATTCAAGCGAAACTGAGTAACAATTTATTATGTTATGGAAACAATCCGTCGAAACAGCTAAGAACACGCAAAAAAACCGGCCTATTTGGCTTGTTTCAACTTGTTCTTGAATCGTTGAGACACTTTCTCTGTAGCGTTTTTCGTAACTTTACTGCGCATGCGCCGTCTTTTATTTTACCATGAATTCGGTAGTAGTAGCTGTTGTTCGCTAGTTGTTCTGGAATACGAAAATATATCAACATTTGTTTTTTTTAATGCTTGATCGAAATTTCAGAAATCATGCGGTACAACTAATAAAAAAGTTGAAGTTAAATTAATAATAAGTACATTTCAATTGCAAAAATTCAATCACAAAAAACAACGTATACCTTTACTATTCGAAGCTATGTGTGGACCTGGTATGAACAAGAGGCAGAACGTAATTCTGCGTATCACTGAGTGGCAAACGAATCATTTTTCGTTGAATGGAAAGTACTGGCCATACTTGTCGCTCTCTCGATAAGTTACGAACAATAAAGATTTCTAACGTTGTTGAATCACATGCATAATCTGGTATCCCGGCTAGTGAATTGAATTTACGACCAATAACGATTTGTTCATCGCCCTTGTATCCGATATGTTCGACAATTATTATAGTACCATCCAAAAGTAAACAACAATTGTCGTTATCTGTAGAACGTACTGTGAAACTCTTAAAGCGGATTGAATGATGCGGACTGTGACAGTTCATTGGCAATTTTCCTGTTAACGGCTTAATCAAACGTGGATAAGTAAAAGCTTCCGGTACACGTGGTTCCCCAATATTGGACAGCTCACTGATTCTATTGTAGAGTTGAGCAAGTGGATTATCACATTTTCTCAATAATTTTTTCAACGATATAAAAGAATTCTCGTACGGAAATGCACTAAAATCGTCGAGAGGTCCGAAGCTTTTAACATCAGCAGCAATGTGAATTAAACTGTGCATATTATACACAACCGATTCATTGCCATATAATACAGGCAGTGTTTGAACAAAGTATTGGAGTAGACTATTTGCATAGTCGTTCCGAATGCATTCTTCTGGGTCTGCAAGTATCATTATGGCACAGCTGAGTGCTGCAAAATGACGGTAGTAAGCTTGTGGCAAAATATCATTCAATAGTGCGAGCCCAACATATAAAAAAAGCCGCCACTCTGTTGCTTTCCAGCTATCACGGTCATCCAGAGCTCTACATGTGCGTGCAAATTCTTGTGGGATATATTCTCTGACAGCCACAAGATTATCAGATAGGATCTTCAAGTTATCCCCTGTTATAATTTTTTTTTCTATCCACAAATTTAGCAGCTTCTTGACAACGCCTAAGCACACAAGATGCATATAGTCCAATGGAAACTGCGTTACCATTCCAAGTCCCAATTCTTCTAATGGTGATGTATCTAAGTGATGATGTGTTTGTGTTCGGTCTTTCAAGTTGTCATCAGTTCTGAGTTGGCAATCCGTCTCCAGGAATACAGTTCTCGAGGCTATACGAGTTCCACGTACAAAACACTTTCCACATCCGTAAAAACCATTGTGCGATTTTGTTTAAGTTGCAAAAGTTCTTTCCGGAGTGTCTGCGATAACTGCTCTAATTGTGATTGAGTAGCGGTCTTCTTCAAATTCAAAGCCTTCTACAGCCAGCCTCGAATACTCGTCAGTAAAATTTTTTAAGTATTCCGAAATCGATTTTGGTTTTCCATAGGAAACATGTGCACCAATAAAGAATGGTGTTTCAAAATCTGGGCTATAGATCTTGCCCATAATCGTCCATAATTGGAGCTTGGAGCTTTTCGATATAGCGACGCCATCCAGATGAATATCGAATGAAAGCTCTTTCGGTCTATTAGATCTGGCAACATGTTTTAATTGGTCAGTTACAGCTCTCTCCAGCCCATAAAGGATGTAGTGTTCTGTCGCGGCGCGGAATGAATTATACCAAGTTCTCTTTGCGTGACACTCTCTACTTTATTCTCCTCTCGCTGCCTTCTCGCCATCTTTTTTCTTCTCTCCTCCTGCCCTGCCGGGCTGCCATCTACATACTACAATGGATATATTCGCCCCAGGATAATTGTTTCATATCAGTGGTTTTTGGAGTGCCCAGAAGAGTTCTGGTGTCTTTCGGCAAATCATAGTGACCGGCAGATCTTATTATCTTGAGTAAACTATTGGTGGCATTATGAGGAATGTTAAATTCCAAGGACCAGTTTCTTAGATCCTTTTTTAATTGAGTTTCTACCGGTCTGTTTTCCATCGGTGGCAATGAATTATTTGTATCTGAAGCACGGGCCGAGTGTAGATCTGGTACCTCCTCCAACGCAGCCTCAAGGTATCCCTCGTTAGACGATGATTCCAATGACTCAACGAAATCGTTCGAATTCTCCCCTCTTTCAGAGCAAATGGGAGTGTTTTCGGGAGGACTGCCATTTATTAAATTATTTGCTGACGGAAAACTCTCACTTCCAGCATTATTTGGAGCACTTTGTTGACTTAATAAATCTTCATTTACGCGCTGCGCAATGCGTCTATCCTTTTGCCGTCTTAATAAAGAAATGAAATTCTGTTGCCGTTTCATTTTTTTCGAATCAATCGAAGTGCCACTTTTCACTGTAGCACGCAATGTAATTATGTATATAATTAACGAATTTACAGCGGCCAATTTTCGATGCACACTCCTCTTCCACGGTACACACTTTATTAATACGAAAAAAAGATGCCACCGTAACACATCGCATATTATATATAATATCATAAACTCGTCAAAAGTAAGCATATTTCGCAGTCTTGTAGACGTCTATAATGCGACTGCCTACAAAATGCGTCTTCCAGACGACTTTATTGCGACGTCTTCCACAAGACGGTGAGGCCATTTGACGTAAAAACGTCATTTCCAGGTAGTCTCAAGAAAGACGTACCCAGGACGTCTATACGACATACATGCTGTATGGGTACGTTACAATGTACTGTGATGTGGGATTTGCCGCGAATCTATTATTATCTCGTCGAGATGGCGCGAGAGTCCGTTTCGCCCGTGGAACACGAAGGTGTTCGACTCGCGGTGCGCGGGAATTATGAGATGGAGTTATTAAGGTGGTTGCGGAGATAACCGAGAAACAAAACGTTATAGTTGAAGTTTCAACTGAATGTATATGTATTGTTACAGACTTTTACTCGAAAGCTTAATGCTCACAGTTCGAAGTTCTAACGTATTCTACCCTTTGTATTTGTACAAAATTTCTTGCTGGATGATTCTTGACGATGGGGCTTCTTCGAAATCCAGGAGTAGGGGGTGGTTTGCTTTCTCCAGTGGGTGAGTTATCCAATCGTAAGTCAGGTCCCGCCCCGCCCTCGTCGTTCGCGGCGTCCACGCGGGTTTCTGGGGTAGTCCAGGGTTGTCCAAGGCGGGTGAAAGCGGCCACACTGTTTTACAAGCTACAGCCCCTTTGTTACCCGTTTGAAATGTCGCAGATCCCATTCTACAGTTGTTTACCAGCCTATCTGCTTTTTCCCTCGGAATGAGGCGTCCACATGTGGCATCCACTCCTTAGCGAAAGTTCCTCGCTCAAGGGTTTTATGGCCCTCCACTTGAAAGGGTCGGGGCAGGCCTCCGCGCTCCGAAAGAATTTTCCATGATGTGTTTTCTCGTCGTTAGCCCTCGTTGAATGTCGATGGTTATATATAGTTATTCTATTTCTCGAGTGACCATTCCTATACCTAATGTATATACGCTATTTAGTTAACTTATATTTGAATTCGCGCGTCCCGCGTAAGCGACTATCGATAGTTGTCGATATCACTGCAACTCTACGTTACAGTACAATCTGTTTTCTTTTTAGTAAGTTGGTACTGAAATCATCTTGTTCATTTGGAAGCCTGTCGGCCTTGTCGGCTACCCTCACTGTGTAGTGTATAGTTATCGGTTTGTCGACTTTTCGCTGTTCATTCTATATAACTGAAAAGAATCGTTAGCTAAATAAATCAATCAAGGGTTCATCCAGGGCGTTCGTTCATAAATCATTTTGTGAATCATTCGCTCAAAAGTTTATATATTATTTTTATGCATCGTGAAGTAACTCAATGAAAGTCAATTTCATTGAATGAAGATAGAAACAAAATTTGGCAACAAACTTGTACAAAAACGTGGCGCGGAGTAATAAAATCGTGATAGTAGTTGCCAGTGAAACGTCGGATGAACGATATAACAGTCCATCCGATTGTATCGATTACGCCAATCATTGATGTGTACTGCCGCAGTGGACAATGCCGTACCGATGTCGAGTACACTCGGAAATTAGTATGTCCGTTTTGTGTATTTCTCCTTCGAGCGTATGTATCGCAATCAGACTGTCAGAACGATAACAATTTCAGCAGTACTTACGTAGCACCCACGACCATCGTGTCCTGATTAAATATTCTTCATAAACCACACGATAGCAGTGATTACACGCGTTACGCGACGGTACAAGAAATCGGAAATGGCATCACTCAGTGGATTTGTCGAGTTCTTCCAAAAAGGAAAAGTATATATCCCTTTGTTTTATAATATAATCGTTTCAATTGTGTTCCAAACCTGTACCATTGCTTCATGATTTTCTAGACGTTTAGGCCAAAGAAAAAATTCACACATGGCACTTTACGATATTCACTCTACAAACAGGCTCAAGCATCTTTGAATTCTGGAATAAATCTGAGATCTGTTGTCAAGCTACCACCTGGAGAAGATCTTAATGATTGGATAGCAGTTCATGGTATGATTTTTGTTATTTAATCTGGAGGAATTATTTTTATGGAAATAATGATGCTGCGATTGCTTTGCAGTGGTTGATTTTTTCAATAGAATAAATCTTATCTATGGTACAATTTCGGAGTACTGTGACTCTGCATCCTGTCCAACGATGAGCGGTGGAGCTCGATTTGAATATTTGTGGGCTGACGGCGATAAGTACAGAAAACCTATGGCCTTACCTGCTCCACAGTATGTCAGCCTTCTGATGGATTGGATTGAGGCACAAATTAATAATGAGACTATTTTTCCGGTATCTACAGGTCTGTAAAACAGTTTTATTATGTAGAAATTTATTACTGACACTATATATTTGTGATTTGTGGTGAACAAGGATTTTTATTCCTAACAAAGTTACTGTAATTCTGATATCTTAAATACTAGCGGAATTAAGATCAAAACGGGAAGTTGAATTTTCTGTTTGTTTTTTTTTCTCACTATTCCATTTTCTATGTGGATGTGTGCTTCCCACAGTTTTTCCATTGGATTTCCGACCTCTTTGCATGCTCTTATAGACCCTTCTGTATTAGAGATTTCACTGTGATTCTATCCTGAGCATTTGCAGCTGACTACAGTAGCATAGCGAAATTTGTGTAGGGCAACATTGTAGGGAAATTTATATCATGATGCAGCTGATCTTAGTTTCACTCTCAGTTGCAGAGTTAGTGAGCGTTTTACCGAACCATAACATTGGATGTGTGAGGCTTAATTTTTGTCATTCATGTTTCGAACTGATACAACCAAACTACATTAACTATATTGAACATTATAACATAGAACAGAAATTTTGAGTTTAAATTTTTTAGTGTTATACAAATTACTTTGCATACGTTATTTGATTGGTATACAGTAGAACTGATAGACAATATACCCATAATGTCCGATTTCAGATGTACCGTTCCCAAAAACTTTTATACCGTTGTGCAGAAAGATACTGACGAGATTGTTCAGAGTATTTGTACACGTGTATATACATCATTTCGATAGAATTGTAGCTATAGGAGCTGTGAGTATACATCATCATTATCAGTGATGCGATCGCACAGTCTTATGCAACCTCATCAGTTTCTATTAATTTCAGGAAGCTCACGTGAACACATGCTACAAGCATTTTTACTATTTCGTCACGGAATTTGAGTTAATAAATGCGAAGGAACTGGAACCATTGTCCGAAATGACATCGAAGGTTTGTAAAGATCCGACATCATCAAATGCACAAACAGCCTCCAACAATTCGAGGTAGTTTCAATTGTTCCGACGGTTTCCAAAGATTGCTTGGGGTGACGGCGCCAGTACTTTCATCTATATTTTAATGTACGCTGCAAATACCTTGAGCAAACTAAGGTGGTGAAGGTAATAAACCGACTACCGTGAATATATGATAAACATGCAAGAAAAAAATCTTCCGTGCGGGGATACTCGTACATAATATAATAATATCGATCTGCTTATTACTTGTTGGCTTCACAGTTTGTGGTGTAAGTTCAAATTTGAACAAATGAAAGAATTTTTAATGTAGTGATTGAATATGGAAGCCAAAAACAGACAAACATAACATTTACATTTCTGTTGTGACGATATTATAATTTCATTTGGGATTATAGTGATTTTTTAAAATACTTTGTTACCTGATGAAAGTTTTCTTTTTTAAATTCTAGTCAACATTAAAATTAAGATTATCATGACGTCAAAAACCTACCATTGCACGATTTCGACTTATTAGTTATACAAACAAATAACAAACGCGCGACAAACAATAATAATGTTCTTTTTTTAAATATTGATAAAATAATGTAAATGGTTATCCAGCGGTTGATATCAATGGCTTAGCTCGTACCGGCTGTGCACACTCTACGGGCCTGTCTGCTGTTAGACCATCGATATACAGTAGAACTCCGTTTATCAGAGGTAATGTGGGGAGAGCGTACGTCGGATAAGTGGAATCGCGGATAACACGGATAATATACTCAATTCATACTTCTACTACTATTATATATCTTTTTAAATAACATCAATTCGTATAAACATTAACTTTATTAGCTAATTTAGATATTTTTTCAATATATTTATAATTTCGTTAATTAACATTAACTTCATACAAACATAAACCGGTGATTCTAAAATCGGAACTGCTGTATTTGTAGCTCGCAATATAAAGTAAACGTACAAATTTATGAGCGTATGCAACAAAGTTACCTTTACGGACTAATCCGCGTGTGGGCATTGCCGCTTTATCCTTTATCCGTATTATCTGAGTCTACACCTAGGTTAACGCGGAAAAGTTGGATGAGTTGGGTGCTTCGGATAACGTAGAGGTTCGGTTAATAAAAGGTCGGATAACCGAGGTTCTACTGTATTAACGAATTCTATGGTCAGTTACGCGAATAGAGAGCATGCATAAAAATTATCCCATTTTTTAATTTAAATTCTAATTTTATCCGGGTCACGTTTATAATATGTCGACACCTCTTAATAATAAAAACATGAAAATGATGATTCATAAATTGTATTAATAAATTGAGCATCTTATCGCTATGAATATTTTATTATTATTAACAATGACCCCTATGCTGATGATGAAAAAACAAAATTGTTCAATTTTTTAACGTCGTTTTTTATTGTATTTTCGAAATTCGTATACATTTTATTGAATGATCGAATACACGAAACGTAATTTCTTGTTGAAATGAATCTTATTTTCTCCTATACGTATACATCGCAATATGCGATTGCGATGTTCGCGTCCATGTGGTCTGTCATTCTCCAGCTGACATCAAGCGCCATTAATGAATTACACTAAATATTGCGAGCTGATGTACACAACGTTACACTATTCCGCTTTTCTCATCGCGTGATAATAAAATCGTAATTAGTAACGTAATGATAGTTACAAAATTTCGTCGACGCCGGTACTATCACATTTTCACTCCGACACTATTCAGCTACTTCAGCCAGATTAATTGTTTATTTTTTTCTTGTGGCCATTGTATACACTTTCATGAACTTAAACTCTTACCCAATACATTCCACCGCGGGCCGTATTGTACTCTGTAAGATTTTCGATTGGACCCACAGCAGCGATAACCGGACAATGGTCGTAGATGTACTTCATGCCGACATCGTGAATATTTTTTGCTGTAACGCTCTGTAAAATATTAATTACAAATCGTATATAAATAATTCTGATATTAGCGACGAAATAACGAACTGTGTAATGATTTTTCGTCGATGTGTTGTTTTTAAAAACAATAGAGCAGGTAGCGAACACGAATATCTTCATTTTTTAAATAATTGTCTTGATCAAAGTTATCAAAGTCACATGTTACGAAGTCAACTTATTAAATCCTAGTAGATGATTTTATGGTGAACCATTAATGTCATGTTTCAGATTTACGTATTAGTGCCATTTAAATAACTTCTGGAAGCAACTCACGTCTATTCTGGCTTCAAGTTCGTGAAGTGGTATACGCCGATTGTAACAGAGCATCTGACGGCCAATATCTTCACAGATAGCGGTTGTTCCATCCAATTGGAGAAGCATGTTGGTCTTCAGTATATTTTTGGCACGTGCGACTTCCTTTTCGGTCACTGATGTGCAAAGTCGCATCCATTCATTTTGAATATTCCAAACCATGTCGTCGCATTGCATAGGATCACAAACGAAGTAGATGCCCCAAAGACCGGTATCCTTGTAACACGTGTTAAAACTCTGGTAACTGTGACAGAGACCGGACTCTGCGGAAGCTTTGGCCAAGGTGCTGGCGTTGTTAACACCGCCACCCTGGCTTCGATCCCAGGCACCCATTAGCGTATTTGCCACCATCAGAGGAATGTTGTCCGCGTCTATCCATCCAGCTCCTGTAGATTGACGTCTAATTACTCCTCGTAATCTACGAAATATTCCCAAAAAAGTATCAAAACATATTTCCTTACCCTCCACCGCAAGAGCTACATGAGCCAGAGGTATGGAATCGTCACGAACGCGAATCTCCGATCCAGTGTAACGGCAAGGTGTAGGGAGTTCTGGAATCTCGTCATAATGCGGTCCTTTCATGTTACCGAAGTGCTTATCAGCGAGTTCGACGAGTTGTCCGTGATTAACACCACCGGCCCCGGACAAGACAAATCTGTGATATGATTTTATTAATTTTTTTTTTTTTTTTTGTAAAGCAGTTACGATTAGAAATGGGAATGTCCCATTTTTTTAAATTATTTTTTACGTAATACTTAGGATGTGTAATAATAATTCTTATTGGACGATAAGCAACATAGAAATGGACATTTTGTATGCTTCCGCATACATATTAAAGATTCACAAAGCTGCCTTTATGATCGTGTGTACCTCTTAATTCTGACTTCTTCATGGAAAAAGCTTTGTGAAATATGTGGAAACAGTGTATATTACAATTTGTATTGATATTTGTCCTTGCTTTCGGATAGATAATTTGACGTTTGATTCAGTTCGGTTGGTTATTAAACTAGGACTATAATGAGCAGCAATTTGTGATCTGGTAGGAAAAATACATTGTACATAGCATGGAATATCAATAACACAATGTTGCAACATGTTTTTGTTCGGCCCATTTTGCGAACAATGGTGATTAGCAGTACATTTCACCAGCGACGACTCTGCTTCTCAATGAAAATGTACTTGTAAAGTTACAAAAAAATTCGTGAATTTCCAATGATTATCTTTTTCACCGAACACCATATAACACGTCACGAAGAGCACGAATAAATTGGTTTGGTGCACCAATTAACCAGTTGCTTTAGAATTGCTCAAAATGCAAGGGATTGTTTTTAAATAGAATTTTCTGACGATTTAAAAAACGTAAAACACTCTAGTATGAACGAGTTGAGAAAAAAAAAAAACCGAAATGATACTTCCTCTATATGTATTCTAAGTGTTTTGTCCGGGATTGTTACTTTTCAAGCAAAATCAAATTTGTTCGCACCTCAGAAGGTCTATATGAGGCTCTGCCAATTTGGCCATGGTTTTGTATTCTTTCTGATTCGTCCAACAATTGACCTCAATTTCAGTACCACTTGGACGTACTCTCCCTGAATTTTTCCGGATTTTTAATACGCATAAAATACATTATTTGTTCAAAGTCCATGTATCACGAAAACTTTAGTTGGCATGAAAAATCGTTTGGACATAAAAATTCTACGTCTATATAAGCCATCCAGTGGACTTTTTCAAATAATTGTATCAACCCGATAGCCTTGACTATTCACGAAAAAAGGGAAGATTAACATTTGTCTCAAAAAGCCTCATTTATTCTGCTGGGAATTTACAGAATGTTGACGAACATTGGTCAATAACGTAGAAAAATTGTCAGCGTGGCGCCCGTCGAAGTTTCGAAGCAAAAAATGATGTTTATGTAAAATGGATAAGACTCTCAGATCAACCAAGAAATTCGGGAGCGTAAAAAATGGTGAAGGAACCATAAGTCAGAAATAAAGCGTTGTTATACAAATAAAATGAATGTAGAAAAAATCGATCGGTTAAAAGAATTAGAAAGAGTGAATAATCTGATCGGGGTTCCAGAGAAAAAAAATAAAATGATGAAAAATCGTATGGAACTAACGATTATTGGGGTGAATATACTTTTATCGCGGGATAAAACAAACACACTTGGAAATATGTTTATGCGAAAGCTGAAGGTTTTTCACCTAAGTATTTTTTCCGTTTTGAATAAAAAGATATTACATGACGAAATGAAATTATTTGTAGTCATTTTTGTAAAATCGTCAAAAATCAATCGGGTGCCAAAGCCCAAGGGAATCGTTCAAAAATTTAAACAAAGTTTAGGTATGTCCTGATAAAATTTCCTGAACAATTAAAAATTTTCCCTGACCGAACTTCTAACGACTTCTATTTTTTAAAAATAATGATGCAAATGAAAATGTCTAGTTATTGTATTAATGTTTAATTCAATTTTCTTTTTCAAAATGGTCCCTTTTTCTTTTTGAAGGCTCCCTTTTATGTTGGTGTTGTTGTTTTATGTACTTCTTATTTATTTATTAAAAAAGGTTGCGCGTTAATTTTGCTTTTTTTGTAATTTCTAACATGAAGTGTATTTTTTGTCACAAAAAAATCACTGTAATTTTTTAGCCTAATAATTTTTTTCTGCATGTACGGTTTTTTGCAGCTCGTGATTCCTTCGACAGTCTTGATCCACGTGAATTTCTTCGGAGAAAAAAAGGATTACCAATCTCCGAGTTGTATCCATTTTAGATTAATTATTATTCATCTAATTATTATTCATTATTATTGTTTTAATTGCTCTTTCAAGATTTTTTGTTACCATTAAAGTTCCGTGTATCAACTCTTTTTTTCTACATGTAATCGAAATATATCCGTAATTATTCTATAAATTTCACAGTACAATAAAAGTAGCCTAAAAACAACAATCTTCCCATCCGTTAAATGAAAAATCAACGTTATCGGGTCCATAAAAGTATTCGAAAAAATTCAATTGAAAAGCTTATTTGATCTACAATCTTTATAGTCAAACATTTTTCAATGAGTTAAACTTTTCAACATACATTGACTTTTAAAATATTAGAAATTTTCGAGTATGTTGGATTCAAAAATGTAAAAAATCTGGAAAGGTTACCATCAAGTAATACTAGAACACGATCAATTATGAGACGAATCAGAGAGTGGTCAAAAAAGTGGCTGACTCGGCACAAAATGCTTCATATTGTCACCTAAAATTTGAATCTAAAAGCCACCAACATTTGCAAATTTTCTCTATAATGGGCAAACCAATTCAGCGTATATTTGTCTTCATACTTGTTCTAGGCGAACGTTGCAAAACGGAAATTGAAGTTTCCTGTGCTAGACATATATCCCATAAAAGATATGTCTTCGAGTATTGTTGTGCAAAAGTTTAAAAATAATATAAGTTTTTTTTATTTACCTCGGCGGTCCATAGTGAGTCTTCACATAGGAGACAAGATCGTTTCTGGAGATGGATTTAATATTTTGAGTAGGTCCAAGTATCGTTCTGCCGAGCGGAGTACCCTGATAAGCTGTGGCATGCAAATGATCAAAAACGACTTCCTGGAGATTTGTCTCGACCTCCTGCATCTCTCGAAGGATAACACCGCGCTCTCTCTCAATTTCGCTTTCGCCTAGTTTTGAGTTTTGAATTATGTCGCTCAGTATTTCAACAGCTTTAGGGACATCTTGAGCGAGACACTTAGCATAGAATACTGTTTGTTCGCGACTCGTATATGCGTTTAAGTGAGCTCCCATGTTCTCGATTTCCAGTTCCAAGTCCGTTTGGGATCGTTTTGCGGTACCCTAAAAAGTTTAAAATACCACTGAGTCACACGAGTTTCCAAACACGATATAGTTATATATTATAACAATATCGTTAGTTATAAGTTAGGTGTCATATATCTAATGTTCAGTTTTAACCCTAGAACACCAAATATGGGTCTGGTGGATCTGAGCTGTTTCAACGAAATCTTGACAAAAAAATGGATGTATTTAAATTTCTTTGCAAACTATATAACTTCCATAATATTTACTTTATCGTTATAGTACCTTGACAAGCATGTTCCTTTACATCCTGCGTTTTTTGTTTCAACAACGGTTAAAACAAAACAAAAATTGATTTAGAGCAATGCAGTGCGTCAATGAAGACGTAAGGATTGAAAGCGATATGTGGTGCAGAAACATGTCTGGAGTACTAAGGTGATAACCCTTTGAGTGCGGGGGTCTTTTTGTCGAGAGCCCATGCCTTTTCTTATGGGGGGTCTAAACTCCCTCTCGCTCGCCCTCACGGGAGCCCTATGGCGCTGTCTCTCTCGCACTTGGCCGCTCGCCGCACGCGTTTAGCCTCGCCTTAAGACGAGGCTAAACCCGTGCGGCGAGCGGCCGAGTGCGAGAGACACAGCGCCATAGGGTTCCACTGAGAGCGAGAGGGGGTTTACCCTCCCCTTAAAGGGAGGCCACACCCGTGCGACGAGGACCCGAGTGCGAGAGAGACAGCGCCATAGGGTTCGTGTGAGAGCGAGTCAGAGCCCATGCCTTTTTTTAAGGGGAGTCTAAACTCCCTCCCGCTCGCTCTCACAGGAACCCTGTCACACTGTCTCTCCCGCACTCGGCCGCTTGCCGTACGGGTTTAGCCTCGCCTTACAGGAAGGTTAAATACGTGAGTGCGAGAGAGACCGAGCAAACATTTTGAATACACTTTTTTCTGAAACGATAGCATAAAATGAACAACTAATTTCGGGACGCACTGCGTTAATCAAATCCGCAGTGCACCCTGCAATTTATTTTTTATTTTATAAAACGTTTTCGGAGAAAAATGGTTTCAAAATATTTTGAGGCTATGTAGATCTTTAGCTCCACCTTAAGTACAAAAACGATACGGTTTGTAATAAACGTTTTTTTCTGCATTATGAAAAAAACAACACTTTTACGTAACATGTCTGAATTTTTATAGATTTTTTTTAGCACATTAACTTGCTATTTGTATCGTTTGAAGGTTGCACCTCGGCAAATTCTAGGACAACATTGAACAAGAATCTTGTACGTGAAAGGTTAATCAATTGTTTCTTGTGGAGATCTCAAAATTATCTACTGAACAGCACGAAATGCAACTGTCTGTAAACAGCAATCTGTACACAGCAATTTACAGAAATGAAAATTATATGTGAAATGTACTTGAAATTTCCTTGATTCAACAAACAGAAAACTATAAAATAAAAAGTAAATCAATAAATAATATGTAACGTCATATGGATATGATGAATACATTTAAAGGGTAATGAATCAAATTTCAGTAACTTGGGAGACTTGCAATAAAATCGTTTTTTAATAATAATCAACCATTATGCTATGGTATCTTGGCATTTCAATTTAACAG
This sequence comes from Amblyjoppa fuscipennis, assembly GCA_963575735.1. NCBI lineage: Eukaryota > Metazoa > Arthropoda > Insecta > Hymenoptera > Ichneumonidae > Amblyjoppa > Amblyjoppa fuscipennis. The sequence goes on along the minus strand of OY754492.1, from coordinate 6,182,622 downwards.
TCTTTTCAATAATGCAGACATTTGCGGCTGCATCCAATTGTTGCTTTGGAAATTCTTTTGCAAATACCACCAATCTTGTAGGAGGCATCGCAGGATTATCATTTTAGCAGTATGTATCCAGATCAAAGAACGGATGCCACGGTATCTACTCGATACTAGCACAGGAATGCCTGTCGTGCCAGCACAATGCAGACGTGCATGTATGTAGGTGACGATATTGTGACAGTACAGCATTTTGATACCAGAAGTATACTTGTACAATTCCAGTTCGTCATGTAGCTCCCTAATCTTGGTGTGAAGCTCCACGAGTTGGAACTGTACAAGCAGCTTCCAGTATCAAAATGCCGTATCGTCACAATATCGTCACATGTGAACATACATGTCTACATTATGCCAGCATAATATTTCGAATGTTATGGCACACTTTTCTTTCTGGGTAGCTATGATTCTAGTTTTTCATGTAGAGCTATTAAAGGGATATGTTAACATTACCATACCTTGAATGCCATATGTTCCATGAAATGGGCAACTCCATTGTTCTCCTCAGTTTCAAAGCGGCTACCAGAATCTATCCACAGTCCAACAGTGGCAGTGGCGGCGCCGCTATCTTCACTGGCAACTCTCATACCACTGTCTAAGGTGGTTACCCTTGTAGGTGGCTGGTTGATCAGGGTTTCTTTGAGGGACGCTGCTGTGGATCGCCATTGCACTCGAATCTGTGTGACGATATGTAAAAACACTAATGTGACGTTTAAATTACAAGTACTTGTAATTGGGAAAGGCAAGAGCCGTACCAGTGACGGTAGTACTTTTCGGTACCATGTTACAGGAGATTAGTGATTAACAGTTTGTTAGTATGCATTCTTAAACAAAAGATTGTATTTCTCATGTTATCGTGAACGATATAGCAGTCTATAAAAGTTACGTAAGGCTAGACGAACAGCGTTGAAAAATTGGGCCTGCCAAACGGGTCCAGGACATGCAAAGGTCTTACAACGGTGTCCGGGGCTATTGAACGAGAAACGTTTTTATCAATCTAACCATTATTACGAATACTTGGATGGGTAATGCATTTTACCTTCAATAGACTCGTTCTGCCCGAATATGTTCGCAGCGCGGTACCGATCCTCAGCATACGCGTCGCCATTTTTCTCAGTGTTCTGAAACTCAATGGAAAAGGAAGCAGCGTTATTTGGCCATTGCTCTGATTGGCTGAGCTGTATATTCGAGGATGATAGTGCAAACCTCAAATAACGAAAATATTTCTCGTTGCGCTTTGTTGGTATTTCAACCCATTTGCGAAATAACCTGTGTGAAGTTAACCGGCCAATATTAACTTTTTAACCCTAGATTTGACCGGCTTAGTGATGCGAAATGATCGTAATTTTTTCGATCTGTCAATTGGCCAAAAAATGACCGTCATTTGACGTCATTTTTTTAAATTCATTTTTCTATGTGAAAATGACGGTCATTTTTTTCGGAGTCAATTGACCAAAACGCCTGTCTAGTTGTGAAATGACGGTCATTTTTTCGGTCACAAATTGGTCACCATTTTTTTCAAACCAAATATACACTACAAAGAAAAAAAGTTAACAGGTGATGTTTCCAGTTAGGATAAGAACAAGGGCAGGGTAGGATACACATTTTGCTATAAAAACACGCGCTCACTGAATATATTGAATAAAAAGAAACGTTGTTTATTTTTTTATTTTTTCTCATTAAAAATTATACGTATCACATATCTTTAATACAGCCATCGCTTCTTTTGTTCAGTGTTCATCGATTCACGATTTATGATAGCGAGTGTACGACATTGTTCGATTATCGATAGTTCGAGCTCAAAGCAGTCCGAAAAGCGGCGGTAAATCTTAAATTCGGTCGCAAATAAATCGGTCATTTTGTATGGGTCAATTGACCGTCAATTGACCCATTCTGTGACGATCAATTAACGGTCTCATGACCGTCAATTGACCCTTAAAAAAATTACCGATTTATTTGTGATCGATTTTCAAATTTACCGCTGCTTTTCGGCCTGCTTTGAGCTGTCGGCTACCCCTCATTTGCAGTACTCTCCTCTCTGCATTGGCCACAGGCATAGAGATTTGAAAATACCGTATTTTTACCGTATTATGACGTAATTTTTTTTCCCAACATATTGTGTTGTAAAAATACGGTCACAAAAGTTTCTCGTAATTTACCATAAAAAGTGGTAAAAATCATCTATCTAGATGTAAAATGACTGGTCATAACACTTTTAGTAAATTTACCGTCAAAACATATAAAATCTACTCATTTAAATGCAACATTACCGGTTGAAAAATGATAAATTTCACTTTTACAGTCGTGAAATTTCGGATAACACATTTTTTGCAAAAACATTACCGTAACATATTTTGAAAATTCATCATGTGTTGGTGATGTTTTCAATCACTATGAGAACATATGATTTTATTACCAATGTGATAATGTTCAGCGCGGTCACGTACCGTATTTTACGGTAAAATTATCAGTCACACATTTACCGCTCACGTCTCTGCACAGGAATGAACCGAACCAGTAATTACAGTAGTTGCAAAGGTAAATCCTGCATTGATAACTCAGCGATCCCTACAACGGATATTTATAATTCTTTCGCTAGAAACGAAGTGCTGGCTGCGTCTTTCCTCGATGTCGAAGGCGCATATGATTATGTCATCCCTTCGGTCCTAATTTGTAACCTTAGCAAGTTGCGTCTCCCGTTAATATTTGGCATTAATTTCAAAACTAATATTGCAGCGAAATGCGAATTTCTATTCGAATGGTTCGTTTGTGTCTTCTCGCGTCGTACGCAGAGGATTACCACAGGGCTCGGTGCTCAGTCCGCTACTTTTTAACGTGTACCTGCGGGATATTAATAATTTTGTTGGTAATAATTGTTGTTGTTTGCAATTTGCGGATGACATCGTTTTGTATGTCAGAAATAAAGCTTTGGTCCCGTGTGTAGAGTTCTTGGAAGCGGGAATTCAGAGTGTTTCGGATTGGCTTACTAGTCTGGGCCTTAATATTTCTTCAAGGAAAACGAAATTTATGTTATTCACCAGGAAACGGAACATCCCAGCCCAACTTTCTATAAGGGTTAACGGTTCACTGGTTTCTAGATCCCATACTACATGCTTTTTGGGTGTTATGTTGGATTCAAGACTTAATTGGAAGGCTTTGATTCAAGATACTAAATCCAAAGTAATTAAAAGTTTATCGGTTTTAAAAATTCTTGCTCACAAGGCCTGGGGTGTTCACCCCTCAACACTTTTATTAGTTTATAAGGGTCTAATCCGTGCAAGGCTGGAGTGGGCGTATTTTAACATCCACTGCGCCGCTAAGAGCAATTTAATTATCCTAGAAAGAGCCCGATCAGAGGTCTTACGGTTAATTTTGGGGATGTTCCGTTCATCTCCCATAAACTGCCTTAGGGATGTGGCCGGAGAGCCTTCGCTGGAATTCAGAGCAAAGAAATTGTCTGTAAGCTACCTGTCTAGAGTTTTCGCAGCGAGGTCCCACCCGCTTATTCGTAAATTAACATACACGGATTTTCTTTGCAGAACTAGTCGTAATTTCCCTTCCTATTGTCGTTCATTCCTGTTTGAAGTTTGGGTCGAGGTGTTTGAATCAATTAAAAATATACATAGATCTGACAGAGCTCCTTGTTATGATGTCCCTCTGGGCCTACAGCTGTTTGAGATCTCCCCCAATCTGGAAATAGGTAAGGTAATTAATAAAGGAGGAAGCATTCAAGCGAGAGTCGTCTTTAATCGTGAATGCGCGCGTCTCTTCGGAGGTTGTTTATTCGCATTCACGGATGGCTCTAAGAGCCCCAACTCTGACTTCGGTGGAGCAGCGTTTCATGTTCCGGTTCTTAATTATACGAGTAAATTTAAATTAGATCAACGAGCTAGCATATTTGAAGCAGAGGCATGGGCTATTCGCGAAGCTCTTTGTTTTTTTAAATCTCATACTGTCAGGAATCTGGCGGTGTGTTCGGATTCTTTAAGTGTCCTGGAGGCCCTTAGGACGATTGACGTTAACCCGAAGGTCCATCCGATCATCTTAGATATTAAATCGCTAATCTGCAGACTTTCACTCTCGAACAGGGTTGATAATTTGATCTGGTGCCCTTCTTACCGGGGAGTACTAGGCAACGAAGTAGCGGACAGATTGGCGGTAGAAGCCCGCGAGGATGGTGTTCCCTGCGATCTAAAACTCCTAAGCAGAGCCGCGACTAAACTGGCTGTCTTACCTTTTAAAAAGCAGAAGACCTTAAGACCGAGAGATCTTTTGAGCTTAAGGGCCGAGTCTACGGTTTACGTAGAGATGTTGAGTGCAAGCGTCCTTGGTTTTTCGGTCAAAATTTTTCTCGGAAATCAATTACCGCATTGAACAGGATCCGCGCGGGCGATTCTAGTTCGGGCGATCATCTTTTCAGGGTGAGCTTGGCTGAGTCTGCGGACTGGCGGTGTTGTGTTGAAATTCAGGATTTGAACCATATTTTCTGGGCATATCCCGAAACTAGCGACTGTTCGACGGCTCTGCAGAAGGCCCTTGTTGATCTAGGGCTGCCTCCCCCTTACGAAATAAGAAGCCTAGCTTTTTCGATTTCGGGTCGCGTCTTGGAGTGCTTATTAAGATTTATGAGAGGAATCAGGGATGTCTGCGATTTAATTTATTAAGTCGGGAATCGCAGATTGTAATATTAAACCATTTTTTATTTATTTATTTTTTTCTTTTTTTATTTACAGTCCCAGGTGATGTACACTAGCTGATTTTTATTTCGTTTAATGTGATATTAGTTGTAATCACTCTAACACAGGTGACTATAAGGTTGACTATAAGGTTATCACAGGGTATATACCCTGTGATTTGTCATTATGACATATATTTTTTCAAATGTTTAATTTTGATTCATTCAATCTACTAAGTATTCAGGCATACCAACTTTCTCACCTTTCCGTCCAGGCCGCAAAAGGCGGTGATACTCTGTGTTTGTTCGTGTGTGGCTACGTTAAAGCCACTTCATTGTTTGTCATGTTACGTATTGGCCGGCGCGGGTCTGTCCCTGTGGCCGTACTCAGTCGAAAAAAACTTTTTTTTCAATCGGCCAGCTGCGGCGTTTTTAAACGATTTGTATAGTATTTAACTAGAACGCGTTGTGGGGAATAAGTTTTTAAACGTTTCTTTGATGAAATTATTTCGTATTGTCAAGAAAGTGCAATATGTTTTTCTTTAATGGCGAGAGTACATTCGGCTTGCAGAATTCAAAGACGAGACTTTTAGTTTAGCAGACATTATACCTCTTGGAAACCAATGCATTGGGAGGTGTAGTACGCTGGGGATCTCGTGCAGGTTTGTGTTGGCAATGAGATTCGATTTGCATTCGGGCACCTATATGTCAAGCGTCCAAACTTTACCTACCAGTCTAGATTCAAACCCATTTAAGTTTTCAATTCGATTTCAGAGTTCAGCCCGATTTCAGTCCCTGTGGAAACTCACTCAGTGATAAAAACCAAAGCCATGATCACAATGGTGGTCAGTCCCCCCCCCCCACCCCCACCCCGCCCGTTCCTGCTCTTCCCGTGTCAGCAGCACCTCCGGTGCACCGCCCGCAGGAGCTGAAGCCATATTGATTTGTGAAAATGTGAATAAGTGATAGAGTGAAGTGCCTGGAGGTGTGGTTGTGTGTTTGTGATCGCAACGCGTGCGAGGTATGCTTGACCGTGCCTGACTGCTGGAACCCGGGAATTTTGGGCTCAAGCGTGAATCTCGACGAAAGATGCGGTTACTCATTGATATCGAACAAACGAGATCAATCCCGATGACGTGAATAATGGTAGCCGACGAGGCTTTAAATAATGAAGGCTGCTAATGTTTTGAGCATCAATCATCACGGTTAGGTTATGCCCGCCTTTAATTCATCGACGCTATCCATACTTGTGTTTTCGAGCTTTCGAGACACTCGGGACGGTCACGGGTGGACTGATAAGTTCGTGTTACAGTCCACCGCGGCTGCAGAGCTGTCATGGGTGGTATCATCTCCAGAATGTATTTGTAGAAAAGTCATTTCGATTACTATTTGACGGAAAAACTGGCTTTTGTATGTCGGGGTTTTGTGTGCGCTTGCTGCGTATCTTGTCCTAGAGCTTCAAAGGAAAATAGATTTTTTTTTTCAAACGGTACACTTAACCCAGTATGATGAGCAGCTGGACAGAGAGGATGCACCGTAGGGCTGCAACTCTGGGAAATGTGGTAACCAGCTGCGGACATCCTTCTTCGGTACCGCCTTATCCCAGACGCTTAGAGAAGTCAGTACAACCCAGGCCAGGATTCAAGAGGAGCGCCCTTTAATTTTTGTTACATTGTGCTTATTTTACAGGGTAAAGTTTGGTGTACCGCTGGACGAAGTGTGTAAAAATGACATACCTGGACCATTGCTCGTAAGTGTGTAGATTATCCAGCCAGGAAAAAATATAGATTGTGTATATACTTGAGATAATGTTGAATCTTTTCAAATCTAGTAAAACATTCTAAGGAATTTATTATTGCATTTAAAAGTTAAATTTCTAAGAAGTTTGGTCCGAATTATATATAAATAAATGTTATTTCTAAGCCTAAGAGCAACACGAAACTTTTCAAATACTAGCAGAGAGGGTTATAAGATATCAGACTGTTTTTTTGACATTGCTATATATAATGCATTATAAATGCATTTGAATGTTGTAGGTACTAATTTTGAAGCTGAACAAAGAAGCCCCGTTGAGAAAGGATGTCTTCAGAGCACCTGGACACCAGGGCAACATGAAGAAACTCATTCACTTCCTTCAGACAGGTCGCTTAGTCAATATGGATAACTTTAGCGTATATACGATAGCCAGTGTGTTAAAAAAGTTTCTACGTAAAATACCTGGTGGTGTTTTTGGACGAGAAGGTGAACAGCAATTGTTCACAGTTATCAGATTGGACAGTATGGAACAACAGAGGGACCAGATTCACAAGTACGTTTATTATCATTAAAGGATATGAATGTTTATTTGGATAACAGAAACGTTAAGATGTAAAATTAATTATAGGATAACATTATAAATACATTGGTCATTGGACATTTTTTGCATTACATAATAATCAAATTTTTATTGATTTTTATAGATGGCAAATGTTTACAATTATGTAGTACGTTGCGATAGTAGACTCGTCTCATATTTCATAACATAATGTTGCGAATGCATCCTTTTCAAGAGCATTAATGTTTATGCTTTACATAAATGTTTCTTAAAAATCAATCAAACAATCAATAATTCTTATTTTTTTATATTAAAAAACAACTAGACTTGTTGATTTTCTAAACGATTTTTCTGACCCATGTACAATAATTTATTTTGCATACAAGCTGCCTGTTTAACGATAAAAATAAACCTGGCTAAAATACACGAATATAACGTTGGCTACAATTACAATGTTTTTTTTTCAAACAGATTAATCACATCTCTACCAGTGTATACCCAACGCTTGCTTGTATTACTCTTTGGAACGTTCAGAGTCGTGGCCGTAAACAGTGAGAGAGCCAGAACAGGAATGTCCAGTGAAGCTCTTGGCGTGTCAGTGGCACCCTCGTTCTTTCAGAGTTGTGTGAGCGACGGAAAAACTGCCAAGATGGAAGATGTTCTGAGATTCAAGGTGAGTCTTCATACTTGCTCTATTGTACCTACTTATCAATACATTTTAGTGGCTTCACTTAATATTGTGGGGATGCCGGAAACATCTGGAATATCCCGTTAATTAATTAAAAATATTGTATAGAATTTATTAGCAGCATTTGCCAAGGAAAGTAAATGCTGAAATAAAGACTAAGAAAATATTTTTATTCTAGTTTTCATTTCATTAGGGCTTGCTTCGTCTGTTTTGCCACTAGACAAATATCAGTGCCGAAGTTTCAACGGGTTTTTTGTAATCAGCATTTTTCGATTCACATTGTAGTCGAACGATAGTCACAGTCAAGATCGACATTATACTTTCGAGTCTAATCTTCTTTACAACCTACTAGGATGCACAATAGAGAAAATTCAATTTTACGAAAGTTTTCAATATAAAAACAAAAAGTTTCATTCACATTGCTGGAGATTTTATGCATGAGCATTGTTCTGAATTGGTGTGCTACTTTTTATGATCAGTGGTTTTTGAAAATTTGTGGTTGCCTACATTCATCATCAGGCGGAGGTTTCAGTAAGTTTACAAAACTAACAATTACGCTACATGTTTGCAATAATTGCTGAGCAGAACAACAAAACTTTGTGTCACTCCCTGGTTGGATATCCGTATGCATTTTAATGATATTCGCATGTGACCTTCCCACAGAATTAATGAAATATTAGAAACACGATTCCATAATGCCATATCTGTTGAAAATCATAGGTTGTCATTCATTCGTATCATTAATTTAGTTTTTTCACTTACTCGATGCAAATTTTCATCACGTCAAAGTTCTTAGTAATTTTTCATAGAAAATTCATTTAATTTAATGTTTGAAATTAACTAATAGTTAAGAACAACAATTTCGAATTGTATTAAATTTTATAAATCATCAACTTACCATATCCCATTTGAACAGTCAACTGCGTGATTTCAATTGTCTACCTTTAAGATTTTCTTAAACGTAGCTTTCAGTATGTCGCTTGCTCCGAAACTCAGTGCAAAAAGTATTATGAAGAAGCATATTTTTTTAGTATTTGGACATTATTTTAGTTAAACTTTAGACCTGTATACCTGTAAAACATCATTTTCACCAACTAAAATTTGACTTTTCAAAATTATTTTACCGTAATTTACATTATGTTTGTTAAGTTGTCTGAATAACGCAATATGTCACAGAACAACGGTTCGAAGGGACGTCAATGGCATGTAATTTAATAATCCCATCCCCGCTCGCTGCTGAATGAAACATCGTTGTCTTCCAATTGTATAACAACTCAGCCCAATAACAGATTCTTACGACGTGCAGTCTCAATCTTAACACCCAGTTAAGTCGTCAGTGGCATGCCTCGAGTTTTAAACCGTGACATACCGGTGCAGCCACTGTAACGGATATGTCTCTACATCTGACACTCCCCATTGTATATTGATCTGTCGCATTTTTCCTAGGTGGCAACTCGCGTTATGAAATTTATGATCGACAACTTTGGAGTATCGAATCTGTTCGGCCGTGAGAACTATGAATTCTACGCAAGGATCACCGGACGGATATTGAAAGTTGAAGAAGATTGGATTTTCAGTTTCCGTTATCCGCCCGACACTGTCGTGTCAAGTGAGTCGACAAACAGATGTATATACTATAATCACTTTAATACCTTGACCACGTGCTTCAGTAGCATGAAATAACAATTACTTACCCTTGCTGTAGGACAATTATCATTGGAGGCAGAGAAGACGTGGTTGCAGTACGAGTGCGAAAGGTGGGGCCTGAAATTCAACTTGGAATGTAAGTATGTTGCCGTACTTGGGAATATACTTTTCATAGAAATATCTATCGAATGATGCATGGTCATTTCAGCCATGTCCCATCAAGAAGAATCTCAATCCACTCCAGCATTAATCCACGTGCCAGAATCGCTCGAGCTTACTTCATCGTTAGGCATGATCCCGGAAAACACTTTACTGGAAAGTTATACGAGGCTTTCGGTAAGCCTAGAGGAAAATGGATTATTTCAGGTAATGAATATAAAGAATTTGAAAAAGGCTATAAAAAAAATATACCATTATTTTTAATTATAATAGTTAATAAATCGTTGAATTAAATATTGGGCCCCAAGTGCCACAACTTGATGTGTTCAACGAAAACTGGTGTAATAAGCGGAGAAGAAATTATTTTTATAGAAAATTTACTTATCGACGTTTTAAAGGCTGACGAACAAATGACTTTGGGCAAAAAAGCGGCGAAACTTTGTCCGTTGCTTTCTCGCTACCTAGGATTCGCATAGCAAAAATTCCTACGGTATATTGGTTCTTACTATTGTCGTTTAGAAATGAAGTGAATTGAAGGGCATCCTGGGAAGAAATGTTTTTTTTCCCGACTGCGCTAAAATAACCACATTCTTTGCCCGCAATACGGGCGGAAAATAGCCTATTATTGACCGGTAATCATTATTAACATGTGCGCATACGCAGTACAATTCCATTACTCTCAGGGAGTAATAGGGCTCATTACTCCCTCCGGAAGCTCTATTACTCCCGGGTCAGTAATGGTCATTGGCGAAGATGACGATTTTGTGACGCAAGAAAGGTGGTTATTTTAACGAAGTCGGAAAAAAATATCGTATACCACAAGGGAGAAGGTGCTTTTTCACCTCGTGTGAATTTCTGCCCTCGCTCCGCTCGGGCATCAAACGTCACACTCGATGAAAAAACGCACTTTCCTCCCTTGTGGCATAATATATTATTTAATAGTAAACATTTTAATACGGCATGATAGCTACATACAGTAGATACGGTCTCCCGATCAAAGTGCGATGGAGGCAATTCTTTTATCCGCACCTAACATAATTTGCAGTGCTCACGTTGTATACCTGTCGCACCGTTTCGGAATTTAAACTACTACAAAAATATATTTACAGACATTGGATGGCTTAAAGGCATTTCACTTTCAAGTGACAATGGTACGAAACAATATACCGTAAGAATTTTTGGCAGTGCGAAACGTCGTTAAGCAGATAGCATGGAGCAAAGTTTAACCTTTTTTGCCCATTTTAGGAATTCAGAATTACGGGGTATTAGCTGAGAAAAAATACTTTTAAAAAATGGTATATATGTATTAATTTAAAATACTTTGAATTGAAAAAAAGTTAAAATGGTACGCCAAGTACTTAAGATAAATCGATAAACTCCGACGTATGTAATGCCAAATACATGCAGTTTTGTATGATATTTTCTAGAAATGCTATCGTATTGTGATAATACAGATAATTAATTGAAGACTCGATATTTCATGAGTCAGATTGTAAAAGTAACTAGTACGGCAGTGATAATACGCCAGTTGTACTTGGCGAGTTCTGTAAGTTAACGTGTGAACATGTATTTAAGTTCAATCAACCATTGACTATATATTTTTAATTGGCAAGAATCACGGCCAGAATACTTACTTTTATAATCTGACTCATGAAATATTGAGTCTTCAATTAATTATCTGTAGTATCACAATATGATCGAATTTTTACAAAATGTTAATTAAAAAAACATGCATTTGGTACTACCGGGAGTTTTCTATTTATTTGAAAACTTTTTGGAAAGATAGTGATATCTCACGAAATGTAATTGTCTCAAGTTTTCATGCACCGTTTATGCTGTTTTTGTGGTATTTGACATCTCTTTGCAAAGGTCCGTTGAAATATTTTAACGTTTCTTTAAATTTTAATGCATTTCCGTTAAGTTTTTTCACTCCGTATTGAGAATTTTTACAGGAGCTTTAAATATATCGCAACGTTATTTTTAATAAGTTTCTTCCGTTATCATTACGATGTACATATTTTTTTAATTTTGCATTTTTCCCCCCGTTATAAGCATTGTGCCTGTATAGGGTCGGCCCAAGTCAGTAGCCAGTCCCCCCCTTGCGGCCGCAACGAACTTCTCCAATGTATCGCATCCGCCTTGGCATTTCTGTCAAGGACATAGGAAAACTGCAGTATACCTATACTTAATCTCCGTCGCTTTCAGATTCGGTTCACGGTGCCGGAGTTACGTCGTGTTTCGCCAGGAGTTTAAACATGGACTATAGCTATATACCTGAGACACACACGTACAATTGCGCGTGTGAATCACGTATATATATGTGGAGGAAATCATGTATATTACGTATGTGTTCTCGATGAAACTACGGCACCGGGACTCGAACCCTCGACAAGCCGCTGCTTTGGTTTCGAAACTATTACACTAACTACTAGACCAACGCTGCCGTTAGGAAAATTAATTAATTCAACAATATTTTATAATAATTTTGTTTATCGTTTAATGTTTTTTCTTTTCGTGAATAACAATATTAGCGAAGTTTGTTCCCAGTTGGTTCATATATGGTGTGGTTTCGTTTAAACAATACATTGAGAGAAGGATCTAGTAAAAATTATCAATCATCTAAGAAAGATTACCATAGCTTATAGTAGTACGGCGCCAGCACGTCACCTATGGTAGAAAGTCTGAGATATCCAACAATTTTTACCATAATATGTATGAAAAATTCTTATAAATCCGGTACTTCCTACCATAGGTGGCACCCTAACGCTTAACTACTATGTGCTATGGTAATTTTTCTTAGATGATTGGTAATTTTTACTAGATCCTTCTCTCAGTGTAATTAGCAATATTTTTTACTGCCGATATTGTTCATTTGCCTAAATAACAATGTTGCAATATAATGATTAGGGCGTTTCTCAAAAGGGACATTTTTTAATTTATTTTCGTCCCATCCTTTTAAAGTACAGATTTCAATTTCAAATTGAACCTCACAAAAGGCGGTCCCTAGAAAAAAATTCTAGGAGGTGCATTCGACGTTTGTACCCAAAAAATGCGACACCTTTTAAAACGTAATGGTAAATGACTGCCTTTTGCGAGATGTTCTTTTAGATCGAAATATATACTTCTCCGAGGTGGGAGATATATACTTCTCCGAGGTGGGAGATTAATTTTTTGTCACTCTTTGTAATGAACCGAACTTTGTAATGAACTCTTTCGATATTACCCCGTTCCACGTTTCCACATAAAGCTTTTCGATCATCCGAAGCATCCTTTCTTGTGTGCCAGCTTTTCTCAGTCTGTTGATCAATAATGTTCTGTCTATGTTATCGAAAGCTGCTTTAAAATCAAGAAATGCTGGATATAATTTCAATCTGTCCTCCTTTAATATACTATTAATTGACAAATTCAAAATGAAGATATGGTCGCGTGTCCCTTTACTACTTCTGAATCCCGCCCGACTTTATTTCAGTAAGTTACGTCCTTCAAGCTGTGTTCCCAATCTTTCTGTCAGTATATTCGTCAGCAACTTGTACCCGGAATTTAGTAGAGAGATTACTCGATAGTTTGTGCACGTATTCGCGTTTCCCGTTTTATGAACTGGTTATTCCTAGCTGTCTCCCATCCTTTCCGTATTATCCCATTTATAAAAAAAAACGTTCAAATTTCTAATAATTTCCTTACACCTCCTTCCAGCATCCCTTTAAAAAATGCTGCTGTCATTTCCTCCTCCCCCGCTAACATGTCATTTTTCATTCTTTCAAGTGCTCGCCCTGTTTCTTCCCACCCAATGTCTCCGTTCAAACCCAATGTTTCTTCCCGCCCAATTTTCCTTCGTATGCTTCCCTTCATTAAGTTTGTTCTACTCCCTCTTCCTCCCGTCTGACCTGCTCTTCTTCTCCTCAATAAATTCTTAAAATATTCCATCAATTCCGTTTTAGTTATTTCTTTTCTCAAATTTATTTTACTTTGCTGAAGGGTTTGATTGCCTCCCATATGCTTGCTAAATTGTCGCAATTTTTTGACCTTATGCCATTTTTCTCCCTAGTGCGCCCTATTTTTTTCGGCTCTTATTTTCATTCATTTATGTCTCGTTCAATAATAATACTTCGATTTTTGGCTCCACTTCATTTTTTTAACTTCTCCCATACAATTCTTCTCTGCTCCCTGATCTTTTTTTTGCTTTCTCCATGGAGGAACTGTTTTCTTGTCCCACTGTTTCTCTTATTTTGGCCAATGGCTCCCCCCTGTCGATTACCTCATCCACTAATGCTGTTTCTGCCCACCGTCTCCCAAATTCCTATGCAGGTTCGTCTCTTAAGTCATCTTTCTATACTAGAAATTTCTCTCGGTTTTATCGCCCTTTGTCCTACTCCCACTAGTCCCTCTACCTAACTGTTTATTGTTCTCCAGAACGAAAGAAACTGATAATCGTCTGCCTCTACTATCACTTCCACTCTTATTTCTTTTGCGAAGAGAATGGTATGCGGAACATTGAAAAAAAATCAATGAAAGCGGAATGTGACGGACCCATATTTTGAATTAGCACTTTAGCGCAGGGAACTCAAGTTTAAACATTTTATTTGGACTCTGGCTAATCTTTGTACGGTCTTTGTACTGGGTCCACGGTAGTGACCCAGCCGCTGCAGATGCCGCGCGCGAGCAGCGGCCGTTTTATCGCGCGCAGCAATAGGCGAGGGCCCTGCCTCCGTCAGGCCCTTTATTCAGTTCATCGAAGAGTTCCGACACTGTCAGGAGTTCGCTTTCCTTCATTTATCTTTTTAAATAAAACTAACTAACAACTATTCGGACTTCACATTTTATTATACGCGAATTACCTCGACCGTATCTGGCGCACCATCACAGGAATCAAAATGGATTTTGCATGGGTTTTAACATTTATTTTTCATGAATCATTGTAGGTAATTAAGAATAATGACAATTAGTATAAAAAATTATTACGAAATATAAGAAAAATAAAATGCCGCCTATATACGTTGTGACGGACCCGTGCAACGAAAATTTCGGGTACCGTCCACGAGCCTCGCTCAACTCTTTTGACGCCCCGCCGGAAGTCCGGCGGGGTGTCAAAAGAGCCTCTGCGTGGTGTTCAGCCCAATTTTAAACTTCTTGTGGGCGTAAAATAGAACTTTGCGATACTAGTACGGAAAAGCTGTCTTTCAATGAAGGTTGTGAAGTTGGCTGCACGAGCCGGATCGAGAGCTACAACGGCACGAGGCGAAGCCGAGTGACGTTTGTAGCTCGAGAGGAGGCGAGTGCTGTCGACTTCCCAACCGCCGTCGGGAAACCGCTTTTTCGTACGAGTATCGCATACTACTTTTTGTGACAAGTGCAAGAAAATTCTCGCTTTTCGTGCCTGTAAAGTGCGAACAAATACCTACAGTGCTGCCAGCTAAGTGTGCACGGAAGTAGCTAGAATATGAAAATAGTGTGCAAAAAAGTAGCTAGAGTGTTAAAAAAGTGTGCCTAAAAAGTTTTCGTCCATCCTCTGCTAGAAAGCGCCACATTCGCCACACTTTACAGGTACGAAAAGCCGGACCTTTCGTGCACGTGTTACAAAAAGTATTTTTTTTTCTTATATCATTTTAGAGTAATATATGGAAAGGGAAAGATATTGTAAGTTTTTTCGATTTAAACATTTTTTTTACTACACATCTATTATACTACATCATACATTACATACATACATCTATGTATAAATCATTGGATGGCTCATATAATTTAAGATGTCTTCGATTTTTTTGCGACCTTAGTTTCCTAAAGATATTTTCTTTTTTTAAAGAGAAAACGTTTTGAGTAGCTGGCGTACCATTTTTGCTATTTTCGAAAAGGAAAACATTATTTGTTTGTTGGTATCACCTGTTTTTGAAATCCAGTAGGTGATTGATTATCATCGACATGGTTGCAGAGGATGAATATATTCAAGCGTACATGGTTTTAAGTATGTGGTGTCCAAATGTTATTCTGATTGAGGGCTACCAATCAAGCACTCATAGGCACAGGATAGATTTAATTCTCAGCTCTCGAAGCTGAACTATGGATGACAAAAAAATGCATCTCAAGAATATAAAACATTGATTCAAAAGTTTCAGTTATAATATTTGTTCCTATTGTTCCTATCGAAAGGGATACAATCAAACATAATTCAAGGCTCCACTAGAATAGTTAATTGTATGGCAAGGGCGTAGAAAGGGAGTTCTTGACGAGTGTGAAAATGCCGCATGAGCCGAAGACGAGTGCCGTATTCACACGAGTTTTTCATCATTTTTCCTAACAAATGCACGAAAATCACGCTTCCCGTTCCCGTGAAGCGTGCGTACAACGGCACTTTTCCGCACTAGTCCTGGAAAAAGACCATATTGGGTTCGTATGCATGCGGAGTATTTTCCCGCAGGCGATGCGAAAAAGTGCCGTTCTGCGCACACTTCACAGGAACGAAAAGCGGGATTTTACGTGCATATGTTAAGGGCGGGGTAAGGTCAAATCATACGAAAAAAGCCATGTTTTCGTGATTTTTTTTCTGACGACGCAGTTAAAATTTCTTTACTCAACCAATGGTACATTGAAGTATGACATTAGAAGAATGTTTCATCAAATTTGTACAAAGAAATATTAAAAAATACGGCAATGGCAGCAATTGTTCGGACGTGTCTCGAAAAAAAGTTGATTTGCGGTGCCCCTCATAACTTGGTGCTGGATCATCTGAAATCAAAAAGTCAAAGTTCATTCGTTAGATAATAGTTTTTCCCAGGTAACGCTGTCGAGTTTTTTTTTTTTTCCAATTTTTTCATTTTTTCGAACACTTTGAAGTGAAAAACACAATTTTTTGGGAAAATATCGGCTAATTTGTTATTGCGAAATCAAAATTATGAACACAACAAAAAAAAACTCGACAGCGTTACCTCGTAAATGATGTACAGAAATAGTGTTTAAAATTTCAAAAGGATCGGTGCAGTAGTTTTCAAGTTATCAGGGGCACCGACTTTAAAAGCGTGAGTTGTGGGAAAAACGCTTAAAGTTTTAAACACAAAAAAATCCAGTTAAAACGTTTGCAAGCGAATTTTATCAACATACCTCACACTGAGTCATCAATGCTAGGTCCATAGAGGATGTTGCTATCATCGATGATGTCTAATGCATCTTTTTGCTCCTGCCTACGAGGAATCCTGCCTTCTTTGGTTTGTCGTTCAGCTTCCTGCTCTGCTCGCCTTATGCGTGTGGAGTCAGTGGATCGCGCCCAGTCATGAGCGCTTGATCCACTACTGATTTCCATGTCTTGCATGAAGGTGAGTAAAGCAAACGAACCTTCATTGAAGACACTGGCTGCCACATAAGCTGCAATTTCAACGACGACAGAGGTTCCACTCAAGTGCTTCGGTGAGATTTTCCAAATAAGTTGGTTCAAACTCTCATTGTTGTTCTGCGTGAAGCCTCCGACACATCGCTCCAGGAGGGCATCTTTGCTCAGATCTTCGTAGATAGGCTTGAGTGCATCCAAAACATCCTTGGGAAGAGCACAATACGTGTGTTTGAACGAATCCAATGCATTAGCAGCTGCAGCTTTTTGCCATTCGCACCAGGAGTCCGCGCCGCTCGGGCATTTTTCGTGCTGTGGATTCTCGTCCGTCGAACAGTAGTGAAAGAACGTTGCCCAGATAGCGTTCTTCATATTTTTTACGGAATCAGAGTGACGTCTGATAGCCAACCCGTACTATACCGTCAATTTATCGATAATTTTGGCCAATAGCGTTCTTCATATTTTTTACGGAATCAGAGTGACGTCTGATAGCCAACCCGTAGTATACCGTCAATTTATCGATAATTTTGGCCGTAAGCTTCCCTTTACCAGACAGACTCTTTTTTTTTATTTTCTTTCCAGCCTTAGTTTCGGTATCTACAACGGTCTTTTTACACGTTTGTCCTTGCCTTGAAATTTCGATAGATGGAGAGCAAAACATCTGCCGGGTGAGAATAGCGCGCTCGGGTCGGGGCGCTCGAGTCGGGTCGGGTATAGGTACAAAAATCCGGCAGGTATAAAAATACTCATAACTTCGTCAATTTTGCTCCAATTGACTTAAAATTTTGACACAATATTCTTCAGATATTACGGATTCAATTTCAAAAATAAAAAAAAAATGCAAAAAAAAAATTAAATACCTTACTCCCCCCTTAAGAAATAGTACTTTGCGATACTAGTGGGTATAAGCGGACTTTCGGCGAAGGTTGGGAAGTTGCTGCACAAGCCGAGTGCTGTAGCGCGAGAGAAGGCAAGTGCGGCCACTTCATAACCGCCGTCAGGAGTCCGCTTTTACGTATAAGTATCGCATACTACTTGTCGTGACGAATGCATGAAAGGTGCCAGGTTATGTTGCTGGCCGGGCGCGACAATAAAGGAAAATCAGACGGCGTGCACATGTGCACAGTATTTATGCAATGCTTCCAGTATTTATGTAGCCTTCTTGAAAAACACCACTTTAAGTCGTGCCCGGCCCCCACATAGAGCAGCACTTTTCATGCATGAGTTACAAAAAAATATTTACGAACTTGGATTCTACGTGAGATATTTGCCACCTCCGGATGGAGTCAAGAGCAATAAAATCTGTACATAAAATTATTAAACGAAAATAGCGAATGCTTACAATACGGTTTTTCCTCAGCCATCGAAGTAGTTGTCAGAGAAAAGAAAATCTATCTTGTCATTAGAAAATATTCACTTGGGGCTCTCAATTATACGATTTCTTTATATTGTTCCCATCGAGGGTGGGGAATGTCTGATAGAATCCAAGCGCCATCAGGAAAAGTCTTACGTATGTTTCGATGAAACAGTAATTCATCTGTATCGGACAGACCATTGATTCCACATGAGATATTAACCTCCTCCCGATGAAAAGTACAGCAATATATACTGTAACGGGACGGACTCGGGGCCCCCCGTTTTCGGCAGCAGGAAGATGGGAGAAAGATGGGCAACCCCACCTTGCACCTTCGGGGGTCCCCACTATCTGCGAAATCGATGCCCTCTACGCAAATTCGGTCTATTGCGAGAGGCAGGAATCCCACTACGGAGCACGGGGAAGAGCTAAGACGATGAAACCAGCGGGAGCGCACAACTCACTCTCATTTGTACCCTGCACATCGTTTATCTATAACGTCTCTACGCTCGAGCCGGAGCTCAGCTCCGTTGTTAGCTTTAAGGTCGTAAGTCCGTTGAACATCAGGCAGGGCCCATGTGGGTGAAGCTGCTGCATTGCGCAGTTAGTAACGCTCATTACGGAACGTAATTATAAGATCGAAATAATTGAGAACCTCGTTGTGAACGATAGTGACAGCTTGCGAGGTAAAATAACGAGCAAAGCCCAACGCGAATTGTTAAACACCAAAGGGTTACACTAAATAACGGAATAGCACCACTTTCTTTTATTCTGATTCTTTGAAGATAATTATGAATTCATCTGGCATTTGAGACCTTCGTTGTGAGCTACGGCGACAGCTTGCGAGCTTAAATAACGAGCAAAGACCGACGCGACACAGTTAAACATCCAGGGTCATCGCGTAGCGCGGTTAGGCGCGTTAATCTTATTTGCTAGAAACTCGTATTGACAATCCGATGAAATACGAGTATAAATCAGGTAGCGTTCCTTAGCGTGGAAAATCTCACACGCTTTCCATATCGTGTTTAAAGTCAAGCAATTATATTCGATAAATTGAGTGTTAAGCTCCCTACGCGCGAATCTCTCGTTGCGTAGGAATATTCTAAATTTCACATTTCACGATTTATAGCCGTAATTATTTTTCGACTGAACGCTATCTCCGAGCGTGCGAGATAGCCAAGGTTTGTTTTGTTTACATCGAAGACAAAAGGCTGCGAGTGTCGAGGAGCACCGACGTTCGGCTGTCCGATCGACCCACGGGTCGTTCCACGTAGAACGTCGGCCGACTCGGCACTTTGTCTATCTCAATTTAATTTTTGTTATTATCGCATGTGACGATTATCCCAGGCCATAAGCCGCACGGATATTTCGTATTTTTCTCTCCTTTCTTTTTTTATTAGAATCATTATATTTTGTCTGGTAAACTCGAGTCTTATATCGAACGTCACTTTACAGCCAATTTCCATCTCGCGCCGTGACCTCGAGTTTCCGAAACGTTTCAATACACAAAAAATCGATTTTTGCCCTTCGATTTCTCACCATACAGATATCAGCTGTTCGTTAAAGTATTACTTTCACAGTACTATATCCAGATTTTTCGTCGTTTAATTCAAATATTTCACCATATTTTTATGGTATTTAACAACAAATATCTTACATTCTTTCAAAAACGTCCCGTTGTTTAAAGGATATTGGGATCCAAATCGCGGGAGGGGAACGGAATAGGGGCTCCTCTAACTTCCTTAGTTAGTGGGCGAGTGAGAAACGCAAACGAAGCGGCTGGACAGAGATAAAGTCTTTCGTGTATTGAATTTGCGGGTCCGAATATTATGATTCTCAATCAGTCGCGCAACCGCAGTTTTTTTCGGGCATATGAAGGAATAGCCGAGCATACGGAATAACCGAAAAAACTGCGGTTGCCCGACTGATTGAGAATCATAATATTCTGTCTCGCACAATGTCGCATATTTTTTTTCCATATTCCTCGGTTCATTTGGCAAATAAAAGTCCTTTACAATTTTCGTCTACGACCTATATTTTCGGCGCTACACGTTTGTTAAGTAGAACAGTTTTGGTCTATTTGCAACTTTCAATAATTTATTGCTCCGAATCTACAGGTTATAGAGTAAAATTGCATAAAATATTTTCGAGTCAAAATCAATAAAAGTAAACGAAAAAAAATATCCAAACTGAAAAAAACAATAACTTATTTTGTTAATAAACAATTGCGATTAACAATTAAACGACCGAGATTTCCGCAAAACACATCATATATTCGTGATCGGGAGGTCAAAATCTATTGAATTCAACAAAGTTATATCGGCGACCTCGGATTGCATACAGAGGCACGTCTGGCGTCTGGACTATAAGCGTCTCGCGTAAAAAATTAGTACATTTCGATACGAGTTTAGAAAACGTTTTTCCGACGAGTATGGAATAAAATTTTATGTCACGCGGTGCGAAAATTGCGGTTTTCGCACGCAAAGCGTGCGCAAAAATCTCCATTTTCCCACCCAGTGATATAATAGTACTTTGCGATACGAGTGCGATAAAACGGACTTTATGAGAAGGCTGCGAAGTGAGTGGCACGAGCCGCACGAGTACCACAGGAGCACGAGCCGAAGGCGAGTGCTCTCTGGGCTATGAGTGCGTTTCGGGCGAGTGCTCTCTGTGGTACGAGTGCGACGAGTGCGACTCACTTCGCAGCCTTCTCATAAATTCCGCTGCACCACACGAGTGTCGCATACTATTTTATGTAACGAATGTATGTCAAGCGATACAGTGACAAAGCGGGGTCCAGGGACGCAGGCCCGGGGCGGGGGGTTCGGGGGGCGGAGCCTCCCGAGATGAAACGATACAACTTTATTAAGAATTTTCATTTATTTGCACGCCGTAACGATATCTTCACAAACCGTTTTTTGTACCTTTTATTCAGACATTCTTTAATTTTCACTCATTTTTATTGCACGAGAAACACGAAACAAGATGCTAATACTGGAGTTACATTGAAAGGAGTCGTTCGAGATAACCTGGTATATTCACGCGAGACGTGACGCGAGACCACACGAGTCGTGTAAAAAATTACTCGTCTGCGCCTGCGCACAGTATTTTTGATACGGTTTCGAGTATTTACGATACAGTTTCAGTATTTACGATACGGTTTCAGTATTTACGATACGGTTTCAGTATTTACAATATAGTTTCAGTATTTACGATACGGCTTATTGATAAGCGCCACGTTATGTCAGGGCCGGCACCCCCATAAAGTAGCATTTTTCATACATGAGTTACATAAAGTACTTTACGATACTAGTACTGAAAAGCGGTCTTTCGACGAAGGTTGTGAAGTTAACTGCACGAGCCGGATCGAGAGCTGCAACGGCACCAGGCGAAGCCAAGTGACGTTTTTTAAGTACTGCGCGTCGAGATATCGCCAATAGAAACTAGCAACTTGAGTCTGGGAAAATTTAATAATTCGTCAGGGAAAGTCAAGGGATTTTTTTACACCAAAAAATGGCTCCTGTCACATGTAACCTCAAATTAATTTTGCTTCCATAGAGGAAGTAGTGCTTTGTATTTTTCATCAACTTTCGAATGATGTTAGAGTCATCATTTTCCCCATGCAGGAAAGCTCTTTTTTCGTATTAAAAAATCAAATTATTATTATTATTTTTTTAACTGAAAATACACCTTCGATTCTGGACTCAATTCTACAGGGAATTTGGGTAGTATGCTGATTCTGCAAAAAAAAAAAAAAAACCCGAAAGTGGGACCTGCGATACTTGCGTAGTACAAAAATAAACAAATAAACTATTACTTCATATAGATCGTATAAACTCGACTATTATTTAGGCAATGAAAGGGGTTTGCCCGTAGTTGATAAATTTAACTTACACCGTTGGGAAACTTATTTTGAAATAAATGTTCTTTCAATAAAGCTTGTTGGATGTGTTTACCTCGTTTGCCTTCTGCTCGTTGTAAATACGTGTTAGTGATTTGTATATCACTGCTCCCTCGAACATTCGCACCTAATTTCTTCATGCTACCATGTTCTTTAAAACTAACGGGATTCATGTATACGGTGTTAGTCTGTAGTCGATTAGCCTGCGCATCTGATCGTTTTCGTTGTTAATAACTACTCGCCGCCTGAAGTTGAGCTCGTCTCGACGAAGTTAATTTCCGTAGTGCATTGTGACTAGTGATTAGGTTTAGTTATTTTTTTCCGCATTTTTCGTGAGTTCTTCATTGGAAGTTGACCCTGGAACGTATTCGTAAACATAGGCTCGGTCCGAAATAACAGAAGCGATGGTATTCACTGATGGTGCTGTAATCCTTTAAGATTGAACAATCATCTCAGGACATCCAATTTACGAACAGCTTCTGATAAACTTGTGGAAAAACGGGCATGCGTTAAAGGGCCTAAATTATGTGAATACTGCAGAGGAAATATGATGAGTACCAAATATCAACCTGTGTCTGTTGACAGGCCAAACTAAGTACAGGTAGAGGTCAAACTCAACCAGATACTGAATTTGGCCTGTCTACATACTCTGGTGGCCGTTTCGTGCTCTTTAGTTTTACTGTGCAGTATCCATATAATTTATGTCCAGGCCATTTATGGCATGCCACGCATGGAATTTTTTTCACAAGTTTGTCCGAAGCTATTCGTAAAATACAGTTCGTGAGATGCTTGTTCAATCCGACAGGATTAGGGTAAATGTCCCACTGCCCACAGCCAGTGGCCGGACAAAGCGTGCGTGCAAGAGAGACGGAAATGCGATTTTTCATGCGTGTCCAGGGACTCTTATTTAGTAACCGACTATCTCGGGTTCGAATATCGGCGATCAACAATCAGATAGCAAACTGACGGCACAGGTTCGTATGATATTGTGACAGCACAGCGTGTTAAACTCAGAATCCACCTACACTGTTCCAACACTATATGGGAAGTTCCGCCGTCTTGATGTGAAGCTCCACATCAAACTGAAACTGTGAAAGCAACTTCTGTTATCAAAACGGCGTCCGGTCTGTAGCTCTTATAATTTTTGAGATATTTGCATGAAGAATTCGACATAAATAAATTGTTATGGACCCATATTCCCTATTGAATTTGGCAAGAATCAAATGACCCGTTAAAATTTTATAATATGTTCAACAAAAATAAAAATGTTTACCTCACACAGATGCACATTTCGGTTTCAAATATTGAGGCTAAATAAGTGGCAGATTCGTGATTAGTGGGAGAAATGTATCAAACGTAGTACCAAAATTAAGAATTACGAGCATTTTTTAACAAAAAATGTATAATCAAGAAAGCAGAAGAGCTGCAGAATCTTCCGGATCGTCACTACACTTTATGTCCTTCTTATTGTATATGATAATCAAAAAGTATATTAAAATTATTATTGGTTTTTAAAACGATTTTTTTTGCTCCACAGAGGAAACTTGATTTTTCATAAATATGGAAAAATGGTGTAAAGTAATTTGCACATGACTTCCTCATTTATTACAATTTTGCGCATGGCTTCCTCTATAAAGAAGCCAAAAATAGATTAATAAAGTTTTTCATAGAGAAAGCTTCGCGAAAAATTGTAATTGAGACCGGTTTTATTTTTGAAAACAAGAACAATAATTATGAAAGCCCCACCCGGCGCGGTCTGGGTCAAGGGCTACCGAGGCTCTATTTGATGATATAAATAAATTGGGCGGCATTTAGTTTAGGAAAACTAACAACCTTTGATAAATGACTAATTTTCCTGGCTAGCTTTAACTATTGTTCCAATAGTTTAAACGAGAGGAAGACAGGGGGGGGGGGGGCTAGGATTGGAGGAACCGAGGATAATTAATTAATGTGAAATCACTATGCAGAAATAATCGAGCAAGAAATGAAAATTTATTTAGACTTGACTTAGTGACACTATTCTAATGTATTCTTCACATCAAATCCACACAGTTTTGACAAAGATACGTTATTGACAATCTTTCTATTATCCTATGTTTTACAATACTATTAAGGCAAAATATCGCACGACTACTCAAGGGCTGACCTGCCATACTCTAAAACAGTCGACGGGCAAGTGTCGATAAAGAGTCCATGATTCAGTGAGCGCTCAATATTTCGACGCTCGCATTGCCGTGTTGTGAGCCCCTCGTAAAACCCACGAATCAGAATGCCGCATTCAATTGTACGGTGGACTCGTCGATATTTTGTCTTGTTTCGCTAGTGTCGGCGAATTTTGCCTTTGACAATTCAATCCGTACAAATAATTTAGACAACACAACAGACGAAAACTATAATTAATAATTTTGTGTGTCAAATGTTTTTCCTGCGTTAGCACTCGAGGGGTTCGGCGAATGCAATGACGTCGAGGAACGGCGGGTATTATTTTCCTGTCATATAGTAAACGAGGGAACCATGTGCAAATTAATTTGCACCAATTTTTTCTTATTGTATTTTTGCGTGGTCGCCAAAATATTGATCGACTGAATTGAATAACGGCCAATATTTCGAAATTTTATCATTACGAATATTAAAATATCGAAAAATGACTAGCTGGAAAATTATATTTCGGACAGATCGCTAAATCGAATAGTCGTTTCGCCAAGAGGTTATTTTTTCGAGTGTTATTTTTCATTCGAAAATACATTTTCAGAAGTTGTAGGTCAACATTTTGAACAAGTAAATGTCGGAGGACTAGAATGTTGAAGTTTAAAACGGAGACCAGGTAATATTTTTAATAAGCCGAATTTCGAATGATTGAAACTTGGATACGCGCAATATCGAAAGAGCAAAACACCGAGAGTCGAAACAGCGAAAACGAAAAGCAAATGGCAAGAATTGCTGAAAATGACATCAAAAGAGCTTACACATGTGAGCTGACGATTTGTAAGCTGTGGCTATTTGCAGTCTTTCGCTATTTTGAATGTTCGATTTTTCGATAATTTGAACTTTAGACTTACTGGTCTTTCCTTATAATCAATAAAAAATTATGAACACTGTTAATATTTGTATTTTCTGATTTCCAGGACTTGAACTTTTCAGTGTTCGAATTTTAGTCTATTCTAAGGTTCACCACTTGAAATATCGCCTATACATATATTTATTCTCGATATAAGTTACATTCGCTATATTTATGTCGTCAATTTGTATTGACTACTTAAGGGGATGCTGGAGCTATTTTTTTCCCTTTTTGCTTCCTCATAGAGGAAGCTTTTTTTTTCGTAAAAAAAACATTTTGCGATTTTAGTGTCAGAGTACTTAAAATGGTGCAAAACGTTGAGAAATGCGATTTTTACCTGGCGTCCGGATGTGTGTGTGTGTGTGTGTGCGTGTGCGTGTGCGTGTGCGTGTGCGTGTGCGTGTGCGTGTGCGTGTGCGTGTGCGTGTGCGTGTGCGTGTGCGTGTGCGTGTGCGTGTGCGTGTGCGTGTGCGTGTGCGTGTGCGTGTGCGTGTGCGTGTGCGTGTGCGTGTGCGCGTGCGCGTGTGCGCGTGTGCGCGTGCGTGCGTGCGTGCGTGCGTGCGTGCGTGTGTGTGTGTGTGTGTGTGTGTGTGTGTGTGTGCGTGCGTGCGTGCGTGCGTGCGTGCGTGCGTGCGTTGAATTTGGCCGAAATCAATCCAAACGGTCAGATTTGATGGGATTTTGATTTTTTTGAAAAATAACTAAAAATTGTCTTATTCGAGTAAATATTGAGGTATCTATGTAAAATTTGATACGGGAACGGACTAACACTGTATAATGTTTGGTATGAAATTTGGTAAACATTAATCTAACCGTTTAGATTTTATAAGATTTTGAAATTTTTTAATCTTTTGGAAAATGTTTATTTTATGTTCAACGCGAGTTTATGTATCAAGTGTCGCCCTAGGAGTAAAATAATGTGGAGATTCGCCATCGGTGGGGAAAAATACATAAGACATGGCCTCGCAATGCCGAATCACGCAAATTTCAGTTAGCAATTTTCTACAATAAATTTTGCGGAAAATTATGGCCAACTTTTATGAAATGTAATTTTTATAAAATGGAGGAATTTTTTTATCAGTCAAAAATTCTTACAATTTCTAATTTCTTACAATTTTGTGCACAGCTTTTAAATTATTTTCCTGCTCTGAATCTGAACCGGTCAGTCGTGTTACCTTAAAGTCAAACACGACGTTGATGTTAAAAAAAGCTGAAAATTGAAATTTTCATATTGCTTCCTCATAAAAGTTGCAAATTGTAATTTTCATATGGTTTTTTCACTATGTTCCATTATTCGCGAAGCTTCTTTTATGAGGAAGCCAAAATACAGAACATGCTTTCTCATAGAAGAAGCTTTGCGAATAATGGAATATAGTGAAAAAACCATATGAAAATTACAATTTGCAACTTTTATGAGGAAGCAATATGAAAATTTCAATTTTCAGCTTCTTAACATGCTTTACCCGTTGTACCGACGGAACTAGACAAATTTTCAGTTCCGACGTAGCAGTGTTGACATGATTGTGATATTGACATAAACGCTTTGATGTGGAGTCGAATTTTTACTGAAAACTTGCAAGGAATTAAGAAAACTGAATATTATAGTTTGCGACAGAGCATGCACGTAGTGTCACGATTGACGTACAGGTGGCTCTGCATCATGCCCTACACTATATTCATGCCGTTGTCATCGGCTTTGATGATCCGTCGCAAGTCGATAGACGAAGTGAACGCAATTGACACTATGTGTGATTATCTTTAGTGTGAGCAACTTTCCGACGATTTTGGAATATTCAGAGACCTTCGAAGAATTAGCATGCACGCTCTTTTGACGTATACTAGATCGAGAATTGTTTATATCCTGCAGAACCGATGCTGTTGACATTTAAGCGGCCATGTTGATTTTCGCGACAGTTTACATATTCGATTTTCAGTTTACAATATTCGATTTTCTTTATTTTTCGGAAGATTTTGACCGAAATTCACGTGCACGCCGAATCGTTTATATTATTAATCAGTCCTGTAAAATTTATGAATAGTGAATATTAACAACTCGCCTGTTTTGGTCAGTAAAATAGGAAGGTCCAGCATCCCCTTAAGGGCTCTCAGAAGATCTGACGTTGTACAGTCGAACGATCGTTATTTTTCTATTGCGAAATATCGGCTCTTATACATCCTAATCGTTCAAAATATTGACCCTCATCTGTGTTTTTATAGTTAAATATGGAAAGGTAAAAACTTTTATTTTTTATTTTTTGACTACATACAGTCGTTTCTTCGTAATATCGCACACTCGGGGCTTTGGATTAGAGTGTATGCGAAATTATGGAATGCCCCCACTCTATTCTAATAGTCTGTTCTTTAGAAAGAGACGGATGTAAATGACGCAAGCGCAAAGCCGCCCGGGGTGGCTCGCCACCAGAGTGACGCTGTCGTACTGGTGGTGTAGGGGAGACCGGGGCAAAATAGCACAGTGGGGCAAAACGGGACAGCGAGGGCAAAACTCAATCTTACAATAATTTTTGTATGCTCCATTTTGTCCCGACGATACATCCGGTTTTTTAAACCCGTTTTGCCCCACGTACCACCATCGCCACCATCTAAAAGTTATTGGAAAATTCTGTTTTGTCTCATCCCGTTTTGTCCCACTCTCCCCTATTCCCCTCACAGTGAGCCACCTTAGAGAGAGAATTGAGGGGAAACGCGATATTACGGACAGTTCACTGTAATTACTATACTAAATATATACTGATCTGTATAAATCTGTTTACCGCAACTTGGATCATGTGATTTAATTTATTATCGATTTTTTTAAAAGATTCTTTCGATAAACATCTTCTTTTGGAATAAATAAAACATTTTAAGTACTTGGCATACCATTGGTCTTAAGAAAAGAATACTTGCGGTTTATGTTCATACCTGTTTTCTTCAAGAGTCTCATCGTGACGTTTTTCGTTACGCACCAGCTGGTTGTACTCTACCGAGATATACATATATTTATACTAATGGAGCTGGTGGCTCGCGCGCTCGCATGGGGTAGAGGCGGGAAGTAAAGTGGTGGAGGCAGGAAGACCTCTCACCGCCTCCACCCCGTTATGGACTTATTACCTTATTATTTTAACTCCCTAAAATAACAAAAGCATACGTCCTTCAAGGGGCTTAGAATATTAAAGACTCAAGACCCCTTCTAATTCTCTTCCAGGGCGGCGACGGCGTCGGGC
Source organism: Amblyjoppa fuscipennis (assembly GCA_963575735.1). Taxonomy (NCBI): domain Eukaryota; kingdom Metazoa; phylum Arthropoda; class Insecta; order Hymenoptera; family Ichneumonidae; genus Amblyjoppa; species Amblyjoppa fuscipennis. The sequence continues at coordinate 6,154,251 of OY754492.1, read as the reverse complement.
CTTTTATATATTACTCGCAACAATGCGCTCTCTTCGCTCGCGCTTATTTAATTTCTCTTGGGTTAGGTGTGCCGACCTTGCTAACGAAACAGACGCTCCTGATTGGCTACGAAAACTGGTTTCGCGATTTCGATTATTTCGATATATCTATCTCGATCATTCGAGTGTCATGTATTTTTTAAGAGGGGATAGAAAGAATATAGACGGGAAATATGTCAGCTTCATGACGCACGTAACGGCTCCCGTTCAGTAAAGCTGACACCCCCGCCCATGTCGAAATATTCCTAAGTCCCCCTTATGTAGTCCACTCAACTTGAAATATTCTAACAAGGAACATCACTTTGGTGTCTCCCTCCGATTTTTATGAAACTCACGTATGTTGTAGGGAATGGGAAACTAAGTGACGTATTTTTTTTAACGTCGAAAAAACATTTCTAAGAGGTGAACTCGCCTTTCATAGTTAGCCTTTCATGTCGAGCGGTAATTGTGCAGTTTCACCCAGAATGCGTCAATCGAATTTAATGAAACAAAAACTGAAATATTCTTTATCGAAAATAATGAAAATTTCGCGTGAGGTTGAAAAAAAATTAATTTGCAGGGGTGAACCCCCTGATTCTTCAATTTTCCACCTTCCCCAGCAAGTTGACGAACCGCAAACGGACTGAAAAACGGACACGTCCGTTGGGGAACGAATCGGACGGTAAAAAATATCAAAACGGACTGTATATTTTTACATTTTCGTTTCTCGTTATTTAAATGTCCCAATCGATTCAAAACATTCCGGTTGGCCGTAGTCAATATCGGGCGCGTCGTCTGATGTTTTTTTTTATAGTTAAGAGGATGACCGGTTGTCACCTGGAATTATCCTTTTACGAATTCCGCGTTATTTACTGATAGAAAACAGCTTGTTCAAATACAGAATACTGGAGAATATTGCTGGAGTTGAGTGGTTTTATATAATATAATTTATAATTCCTTTTACAATACGCCAATGTGCGCATTACGGTCATCATTTGTAGCAATCATGGCTCATAAGTTGTACAGAAATGATACTCTTCAAGAAAATCAACATCTGATGATGGCCACATTATTACAACCTGGTACTTACAGTGCGTTTCAGACGATGAATCGAAACCAAAACTCACTGGATTGTCGAATTCGTCTGGCTTATCGGTTATATAATTACTTTGGAACCATGCGTATTTGAAAACATTTGTATAACTGGGTGATGGGAGTTGATTATGTGCGAGCGATTGCAGTTTGGTTATATTGTTTCTCGAGTGTAAATTAATATTAGAATTAAGTAATACACTGTCGGAAAATGGTCGTACAAAATTTTTCCATATTCGGAAAGCAAAAACGTGAAGTGCTTGGATTTTCCCCGTTCTGCCTTTAGGTATTCTCTTTGTGATTATGTTTTTGCTCCGAGGCGTTGCTTTTCGAACAACTTCTGGGCAGTACCCACTCCACGAGTCTATCAGCGATACGCTGTCACGGCCGGTGTTGAGCAAGAATACTTTTCCAACCAAACTTTGAAGTGCGCTGTACATAGAGAAGATATTGGTTATCGATATACTATAATTCAACGTATGTTAAATATTTTTTGGTTGTGCATTCATCCTCTACAACTTATTTGTTATCTATAGCGTTTCGTGTTATGAATTTATTAATTTTCTTGGATATAATACGATGCGATTTCTTGAACTTCCAAAGCCAATTACGAGAAGCTGTAAAACGAATGTCTTCATGACCTATATCGTTGTGAGCTTATAGAGCCCACTTCGATAGTATGAACAATGAAACCAGCATCTACAGCGGCTTGCATGTTTTTCAAACTATACTCAGAGATTGGCGATAATTTCTCCTCGTCGGTCCCATCTTTGTTCATATGATTTGCCCAGTGTCTTAATTATACAGATTTGACGTTGCTGAATTTCTGCCGGACGATATCAAGACTGCAATTATTTTCTTACCGGATCTCTAGTATTCGACTCCTTTGCGTTTGTATTCGTACCTTGAGTCTTCTTCGTCCAGAACAAGTATCAGATGGCTCTTGAAAGTCTAACGATTATTCCTCGATAATTTCAACTCCGTTATAATCGTCCATGCAGTCGATCAAAATTTTTTCGAAATTCTGCGGTGTGTACGATTAGGTCGCATATTAAATTGGTACAGTAACGGCGGTGCGCGACGAAACATTACGTGATCTTAAATCAGGCGGTATAATTACCCACAGGATATAGATATATGACTCACTACACCGTAGGTTGTCTACGGCGTCGGTCCAAAACGGACGTGTTCATTTTTCTGCTAGACGTTTTCGACTGCACAGATAATTAACCACATTAAATTAAATAAAAATAAAGTAACGTAGCGTCGGGTGCGAAGCGCCCGATCGCTAGTGAATGTATTTATTTATTTACTAGCGATCGGGCGGTTCGCGCCCGACGCTAGATTACTTTATTTTTATTTAATTTAATATGGTTAAATTATCCGTGCAGTCGAAAACGGTGGAAAAATGGACACGTCCGTTTTGGATAGACTCTGTAGACAACCTATGGCGTACGGTAGTAAATTGTGTATCTATATCCTGTGCGTATTTACCAATTTGGTATAGGGGAGAGCGGGGCAAAATGAGACAGTGGGGCAAAACGGGACAATGAGGAAAAACGCAATTTTCAAAAAAAATTTGGATACCCCATTTTGGGCCATTGATATATTCCAATTTTCATTTCCTTTTTGCCTCATTCTTCCATGCAAAAATTATTGAAAAATTGCGTTTTGCCCCATTGTCCCATTTTTCCCCACTGTCCCCTGCCACCTAATTGTACCCATCTCTTGGTGCCTCGGTTTCCTGCTCGCCCGCTCTTCTGCTCTTCCTCTGTTTCGTTCTCTCGCTCTCGCTCTCCCGCTCTCTCGCTCTTCCGGTCTCCCGCTCTCTCGCTCTCCCGCTCTGTCGCTCTCTCGCTCTCTCCCCCCCGCTCCTCGTTCTCTCATTCTCTCGCTTCACGCTCCCCTGCTCTCCCACTCACCTATTCTCTCACTGTTCCACTCTCTCGGTATTTTGCTGTGTCGCTCTTCTCATTCTCTCGCAGTTCTCGCTCTTCTCATTCTGTCGCAGTCCTCGCTCTCTTCGTTCTCTGGCTCTCCTCTTTCTCTTGGTATCCTCGTTCTCCTGCTCTCCTCGTTCTCTTGCTCTCCCCGTTCTTTTGCTCTCCTCATCCTCTTGCTCTCCCCGTTCTCTTTCTCTCCTTGTTCATTCACTCTCCCCGTTCTCTCCCCCATGGAAATAAAGTATATTTGGAATATATTGAAAAATGTATTTAACATGTATAAAATATTGTGGTACGGTTACCCAACGGCCGAGAATCAAAAAACCCCTTTCCCCCTAATTTAGTATTTTTGTGGGCGCTAGGCGCGTCCGTACGCGCCGGGGAAAGGATGGATGAAATGCCCGGCTTGTTGCGGCCTTATTCGATGGTACAGCGGGCTGGTCAAGGGCGTTCGAACTCGCTTTGAATGAATCGCGGAAATAATTTTTATCTGAAGAAACTAGTAATTTTATTGCAAAACCAAAAGACTCGACTGAGAGGAAACCGGGCAAGCCCAGGGGAAAACCTCTCGCAAATAAATAATCCCGCGGTGGCCGAGACAGTCGTCGACACTCGCGTATTACAAACAGAAGTACTGATTAAATTACGATCGCTCTCTCCGATTCTCGACAACCCGAGAATACGCCCAACACTCCCCCCCCCCCCCCCCCCCCCACACACACACACAAGGCACACCGCGGCGCGAGACGGTCCTCGGTACGGCCGGCTCGAGGCGAACACAAAAAAAAACCTCAAAAATCCCAACTACTATACCGCGGAATAAATATTCGGAAGAATAAAACACACGAACCGCCGATAGACCGCTCGCCAATCCCGATAACCCTTAAGCAAACTCCGTGGGCACGATCCCGAGGTGGCTCAAACGCGAACTCAAAATTAAATTAATACTCAGTCAACGGAAACTAAATGAAAAGAAATAAATAAATGCGACGGCGCGAACAGGATACGGAAATGTCGCGATTTCGGCGGGTGTCGGAGAGACCGACCCGCTATTCCACACAATGGCCCAGAGGCCCGATGTTATCTCGGAAAACGCGATCCTCGCGCACGCCGACGTAAATTAAATAGACTCGTATAAACGGCCAATGATTCGATGCAACAAACAAAATGAAATAATAAACGGTCCCTGGGACGGACAAGCTCACCCGTATGTACCGCGGTAGATAGATCCGGCTTCGAAAAACGATGCATGTCGGATTCGGCTCCTTCTCTTTGTTTCCGCAGAATTCGACAGGTATTGACAATCCCGTCCGTACGTCGTCACACCTCAACGGAGATTCTCCCAAGTTCTGGAACGCTCTCGCTCTGCCTGCCCTGTCCCTACCCGGCCTAATCGCTCACGCTTCCGCATCGTCGGTAATCGTCGTAATCGATCGTCGATCTTCGGCGCCCGAGCGCGTGCCAAAACGCTGCTGCTCGCCGCGCTCGGTGCACATGCACATGGCTCGGCGGCAAATTCGTGTGCCAATGCGCGCGTGATTTTTCCCTAAGGTGGTCTCGACGATGATTTCTCCCGAGGTGCAGCGGTTGGCTGAGATGAAAGTATAAGAGATATATATTGCACATATATTGTGAATATGAGTTTCATATAATCAAAGTATATCTGGTACATATCCGAAATATATATACTTTACATTTCGGAATATGCTTCGGAGTATGATTCGTATACTTTGGGGTAATGGATTGTTAACCGTTAACTTATTCATAATCTGACAGCATATAGAATTAATCAACGACAGTTAATTGATTGTCGAGTCATAGTAGATAAATAATTATTGATTCTAGTAAAATGATAAATGGGCCTCACGGTATACGAATATAAAAAAACGTTTTGCGCTCTGTGCCTACGTTTTACGTTCATAAGCATTATAATTATTGGTATTCAGATCGAAAAAAAATCACTGTACATGCAATATTTTTTTCTTGCTACATGACATCGAAACTTTAACATTAGCATTAACAATTAAAATAACATTAACGTATATGCGTCCAGCATAAGGCCATGACATGCCTACGGCGCTTTAAGTTTCAAATAAAAATCATCATTTTCTAAAATCTGTATAGCCGAGTGGGTTAAGGCACAACGTTCGTACTATACGACCAGGGTCGACGATTCGATCCCCGGCGAGTGACAAAATTAATAGCGTTTTTCCAGAATATTCTTGTGCCAGTCGGTAGAGTAAGTTCATATATATAATTAAACGTGAAAATTACCTCCGAAAAGTACTGTTCAAGGTACCATTTACTTAATTTTCATTTTTTTTTTAGCTGGGATTCAATACGTAGGATATACATAGGATATATGACACATACATCGAACTTACATCTCGAATACATTCGGAACTACACCCGACATATACGTGGAATATACAACATATATATCTAAATTATATATTGAATATATTTTTCGAATACATTTTTTGTCCGAAAAAGTACGTATGGTGAATACATTTTTAATATGTTTCTCGCACAAGTCATGTCCAGTTTGAATATATTTTTTATACATAAAAAAATATATTTTTCAGTACACTTTATTTCCATGTGGGCTCGCTCTCCCCGTTATCTTGCTCTCCCCGTTTTCTCGCTCTCCTCGTTCTCTCGCTCTCCTCGTTCTCTCGCTCTCCTCGTTCTCTCGCTCTCCTCGTTCTCCTCGTTCTCCTCGTTCTCTCGTTCTCCTCGTTCTCGTCGTTCTCTCGTTCTCCTCGTTCTTTCGTTCTCCTCGTTCTCTCATTTTCCTCGTTCTCCTCGTTCTCTCGTTTTCCTCGTTCTCCTCGTTCTCTCGTTCTCGTTCTCGTTCACGCTCTCTTCGTTCTCGCTCTCCTCACCCTTTCGGTCTCCGTTTCTGCTTTTTCTAAAATAGATTTGAATAAAAAGTATAGTACCCGGTGTAAATATTAGGCTTAACACTCATCATTTGACGTCTATCCGAAATATTGTTCCCATTAGACACGAATTTGTAATTTCTTGAACCACAATTGAATAATTGATCTCTAGTTTATTTTTCCGTAAAACATGATAAATCTCCGAGTTTCCGCCATTCCATTGGCAGATAATGATACCACTGTTTGAAAATATCGAAAATCGTAATAGTCGAAGAACATAAAAAAATAGATCCAATAGAGTGCTTGCGTGAGCACGTATCACACATGTTCATACATGGACATATTTCGCGAGTAATACGCCCTGAGACGTTAAAAAGTAAAATGTCCTGTTCAGCAGCAGTTTTGCCCCCATGTTCGTTAGTCCCCAAATATACGAAACTTGAAAATGGCAAAAATAGCCACATTTGACCCGTATTCCACCCAGAAACACGAAAAACAAGGGTTGCAGTAATGTAAAAATACACATAAAGACTGTTATTAGTTTTCGGTGCATATAAGGTAAAGAAAATAATAAAATACGCTCATCAATGTGCTCGCGTGTACTTGCATACATATACGTACATACACGGATATGTTCGGTGTGTAATTCGCCATCGTGAGACGCCAAAAAGTGAAATGCTGTCGGGCATTCAGTCCATCTTTGAGACCGTATAATATTGCGCAGCGGTTCGGCGTTCGTATTTGTCGTTCCCCATCCGGACTTAACTCGATAGTGCAAAAAATTTATTTAAGATTTAAGATTTAAGATTTAAGATTTAAGATTTAAGATTTAAGATTTAAGATTTAAGATTTAAGATTTAAGGCCTTAGGCCACCCTAGAGGCCGAAAAAATAGGCTTTTTTGGGATTTTTTTGAGAAATTTTACGAAATAAATCGAGATTACAGAATGGGACTTTATTATACATATCATTAACTGCATACAATATTTTTTTTGAGGCAATTTATTTAAAAATGGCGGCGGTACAACGTTTTTGCGACGTCTTTTTTTTCTATGCTCCACGGCCGGAATAACAACTCCTCTAATTTAATGAATTATGATTAGGGCCAGAATTTTTTCGATTATATATAGTATAAGCTAGAGAGGTACGCACGATTTTTTCGATATATTGTTTTTCGACAAAATGGCGCACTTCTAAAGTGGAAAGTGAGAAATTTGCCTAAAAAATCGTCAGATAATTGTTAATAACAAATGAACTATGCAATATAAAAAAAAATCTTACGTACTTCTATAGACAATGTATTTTCGAAGATATATTCAAAATTTCAAGTCAATCGGTTGAAAATGGTTTGAGTTATGTTTCCGGCCAACTACAAAAATGTAGTTTTGAGAAAAACGCGTTTAAAGTTTGGAGTAGTAGAAAATCATGAATCATTTTGCAGTACCTTTAATCTGCGATGCCTGCACCATACAATTGGCCTTCCAGATTATCTTCCTGCTCTCGCATTTCTTTTCTGCTCGATCTTGCAGCGATTCTGGCCTCTTTTACCCGGTCTGATAGCAATCTCTCTGCAAGCTTTATGCGCTGTTTGTCGATCTCCATGCACATTTCGTAGCTGTTCAGGCCGATTTCGAAATCCATTGCCTCCATTATGTGTAAAATTGAAGAAAACCCGTCATTAAATACACAAACTGCAATTTCCGTAGCCACATCCAAAACTGTTTTCCCACTTGAAATATTTTTTGGGGCCAATGTCCACTCAGTCGAATTAAAGCTTTCGTTGTTCTTTTGCGTATAACGCCGATGCATCGAGTTAGAAGATCTTGATTGGTCAGTTCTTCATAGATTGGTTTGATAGCTTCGTAGACTTGAATTGGAAGAGCCGGCTTGTGTTTGTACTCGGCCAAAGTAATCGTCGCTTTGGCGCGTTGCCATGAGCACCATAAATCCTCTCCAATAGGACATTTGTCGTGCTGCGGTTTGGCATCCGTAGATAATTTGCGATCCAGTGTAGTCCATATACTGCTTCTCATGTTCTCGACTGAATCACTGTTTCTACGAATCGCTAATCCATAATAAATAGACAGCTCATCTATAAGTTTTCCAGTAAATTTGCCCCTTCCACCGAGACCTTTTGTCTTCTTTTTCAAATTACGTAGTTGGGTGCCCATTTGCTTTTGCATGTGATCTATACACTCTTTCTTGAGTACTGTGAGATCCTCATATGGCTTAACATTTGTAATGCCTTTGAAAGTCTTAGAATCATCGTCACCAATGTAGTAAAAGTATTTGACCGGATGCAAAGTTTCAGAGCGGCGAAACATCTCAACAACTGCATGGACTTCCATTTTTCCTGCGGATCCATCGTGATTTACAGCGCTTTCTCCTACATGACTTTTTACCCACTCCGCATATTCGTCGGTATCTTTTTTTTTAGACCAATGTTCACACGCCTTACAGTATTTTGATTTCACTACACAATCAACGATTTTTCCAAAGTTATAGCCAATAAGAGTCACTAACCCATACAGAGACGTAAATCCACGTTTTCTCCACGAACCATTGCCTGACACTACAATTCCATTTTCTCCGTTTTCAATCGAAATGGTTTTTTTTTCTTCCGCAGCTCCTCATCATACTATTCTGGCAAACTAAATTGGTTGCAGTGTTCATTCTTTTGACAACCTTATCGTAAAATGAGTGAAAGGTAGTCCAAGGTAATTCCATGAATGCAAAGATTTTCCTGATTCCGTGCCAACCAACTCCAAGCAATCGCATGGCAATTATTATTCTACGGTTGATTTCATAGCCTTTTTCAACAAGTGGACAACTCAGTATCTTAGCCTTCTCACACTTTTCACAGGACACTACAAGTTTGAATCCAAAACCACGCTTACTGCTTTCGGTAAATTTTACTTTCGATTGGGATATCTTGCAAACGACAACGTCGGAAATAGCCGAAAAACTGCAATGAAGTTAATTATACGATAACCAAACGCTGGATTCACTTCGATATCGTATAAATCTTCCAATTGCTTTAGTTAGTAAGAACAAATCAATACAACAAAACAAATCAACTCAATAATTGCGCCGGAAAAAGAAATTAAAATTTACAGAACTATCGAGAAAAACGACTGTTTGTCGACTAGCGTCCTTCTTGACTGCTTGGCCATGTCTAACTGTCTGAAACAGCCGTTCCACAATTCTAAACTCGCCAGACTAGTCAGGAAATAAATATTTTCAATAACATCTGCCGTATACCTGCTCTAGTCCCCTAACGGACCTTCTCGCTAGCGCTAACAAAAGGGACTCGCTGCGGACCAGACGGCCTTGTACTAAAACTCGAAAACGGAGTACTTAAAGATTTTTCTCGGCCATAATCTTTTGGGACATCATTTTTGAGGCCTTAAGGGACCCTTTAAAACAAAGAAAAAGGCCTTAACCCGTATGGCGCCCGGAAACACGAAAAACCGGTTGTCACCGAAGTTGGAAAAAACACATAAATACAAAGAGAAAAAAAAAAAAAAAAATTGCAGCGTACGAGGTAAAAAAATACACGTAACAGAGTGTTCGCGTGTACTCGCATACACACGCGTGCACACATGGACATATTTTGCGAGTAATTCGCCCCGAAGCGCCAAAAAGTAAAATGTTGCCGGACACTCAATCCATCTTTGAGAGCAAATATTTTCAAATTAGAACATTCGATAGCAGTTTGGCGCCCATATTCGTCTTTCCCCAACCGGACGCAACTCGAGAGTGCAAAAAATTTTAGAATTTAATACATATTCCACCCAGTAACACAAAAAACAAGGTGTCGCCGAAGTTGGAAAAAACCCATAAATGTCGATAAAAATTTTGTTTTGTGCATATGAGGTAAAAAAAAATGCACTCAATATAGTGGTCTCGCCTACTCGCATGTACACGAGTGCATAAATGGACAGATTTCGCGAATAATTTGTCTCGAGAGACGAAAAAGCCAATTTTTTCCCAACTTTGAGAGCAAATATTTTTGAATTAGTCCATTCGGCAACGGTTTGGCACTCATATTCGTTGTTCCCTAACGGACGCTACTCGAAAATGCAAAAAAAAATATAGGGGACACAAAAATTTATTAACTTTATTATATACTGGCGATCGGGCACTTCGCGCCCGACGCTAGGTTACTTTATTTTTATTTAATTTAATGACCTTAAATTATCCGTGCAGTCAGAAAACGGCGAAAAAATGGAGACGTCCGTTTTGGCCCGACTCCGTAGACATCCTACGGTGTATCACAGTAAAGTGTTTATCTATATCCTGTGGGTAATTATACTGTCTGATTTAAGATCAGGTAATGTTTCATCGCGCACCACCATTATTGTACCCATTTGGCATACGACCTAATCGTACTAGAGCTGCAATTTCTTCGGGTATCCGGATACCGGGATCCACCTGAATTATTCGGGTATCCGCATACCCGGATCCTCCCGAACTATCCGGGTATCCGGATATTTCGAACAGTTCGCCATTGGATTCGATAAGCTGGTGATCGAATGGGATGGAGCGAAGCCTAAACGCCAGACATCTTCGAACCCGGCGAATTATTCGAACCCGTCGAACTCGTCGAATGGTTAAATTGTTCAAACAGTTAAAGGGGCTCTGTTCGAAGCTATTGAATGTTGTAATGTGAATAATGTAGAATTGGTACATGAAGACTTCCTCGAGGTCTAGCTTAACTGGAGCGTTACCCTCGCAGTCTAGGTGTACTCCGAAGACGTCCTCGAAGTCGAGTATTTCTCTTGCGATCTAGATTTACCTTCAAGACTTCCTTGAGGTCAAGCTACACTTCGAGGAAGTATTCGTGATACACCTAAACCACGAGAGAAACACTCCTATTAAGTGCGAATAATCCAAATTTTTAGTAATATCTTGAATAATTAATTATGAATTGAATACGAATAATTTAATTCGAAATTTGAATTGAATATTCGAATATTTTGAAGAATTATAATTTTTATGAATATTTATGAATACTTATGGATAATTTGAACATCAAAGTCTAAGACAAAGTGTAAGCCCACATGCGATCAGAGCTGAGCAAAAATACTTAAAAATACTTGAAAATACTGAAAATAGAAAATACAAGGGGAGAGCGGGGCAAAATGGTGCCGTGGGGCAAAACGAAATAAAAAATGGTGATGTATAGATGGGGCAAACAATCGGCATGCATCAATGGGGTAAAACGGAACAAAAAATCGGGATGTATCGATGAGGCAAAACCGTCCAAAAAAATCGGGATACATCGGTTGCGCAAAACGGGGCAAAAAAATCGAGATGCATCGGCGAAGCAAAAGGGGACAAAAAATCAGCATGTATCGATGGGGCAAAATCGGGCAAAAAATCGGGATGTATCAATGGGGCAAAACGGGACCAAAAAATCGGACTGTAACGATGAAAACAAAATGGGCCAAAAAATTGGACTGTATCGATGGGACAAAATGGGCCAAAAAATCGGGATGTATCGATATGACAAAACGGGGGGAAAAAATGACGATACGTCGATGGGGTAAAATGGGGCAAAAAATCGGTATACAGTGGCGGGTCAAAACGCGGCAAAAAATCGGTATACAGTGGCGGGTCAAAACGCGGCAAAAAAATCGGGTTGTATCGATGGGCCAAAATGCGGCTAAAACATCGGGATACATCGTTGGTGCAAACGAGGCAAAAAATCGGTTGGCACCGGTGGAGAAAAACGGGAATATCAGGATACATCGGTGGGGCAAGATGGGACACAAAATCGAGATGTATCGACGGGGCAAAACGAGGCACAAAAATCGGAATGCATTGGTGGGGCAAAATGGGATTTCCTCAAATCGTAGGAGGCAAACGGGATAGAAGAGGATGGGGAGCCAGACAGGCAGGTCTGTCTGGCTGGCAGATTAGCGTGGAAAAATACATTAAGTAGTATGCCGGAGCAACGACGAACGAAAAAAGTTTATCCGGAATTTTTATAGCCAGTATTGCCGAAATTCCATGTATTTTGCGGCACTTAGGATATATCGGTCGGGACGGTTCCGACCAAGTGAAGTGCGAGAGTGGTGTATTTTTTCGCGTTGAACCGGAATTCGCCAGTCGTTTTGCATAAGAGTCGAACACGATGTTGACGCTGAAAAAGTCGAACATTTACATTTTCATATCGCTTTCTCATAATGTTCCTTTATTCACGAAGCTTCTTCTATGAGAAAGCATTTTATGCGTTTTTGGCTTCCTCATAGAAGAACCTTCACGAATAAAGGAACATTATGCGGAAGAAATGAGAATAAATCAATTTTCAACTTTTATTAGGAATCGATATGAAAATTTCAATTTTCAAATTTTGTTTTAAAATTTAATAGAGTCCTTTACATGTTACCCGTTAACTGGTGCGGTGGTCTAGTGGTTAGCATGCTCGCCTCTAGACCTAAATATCGGGAGGTCGACGGTTCAATCCCCGGTTCTCGTAGTTTCTCCGAGAGTCAAAATACGGGCGGGACGAAGCTCCAGATATATATATATATATATATAGGTCACTCACACCTTAGTAATTCTAAGTGTGAGTGACGGATGTATATGGCTGTAGTCCGTGTTTACACTCTCGGTGAAACGCGACAAAGCTCCGACGCCGGGAATCGAACCTGAGACCGGGCTGTATCGGCATAGGTTTTCCGCAGTTTCTCTATGCCTATGGCAGAAATGCTGTACACATGCTATGCGTATGGCAAATGCGGAAAGTAAATATAGAACAATTCATAAGACTCTCGGTAAATTTAATTGTGATCATCGGGCGATCATACACTATCTGTGTACAACTTTTTGTCTCGATAGTTAAAAAATTGGAAGCGCTAGCGTGCGTACATATATTTTTGAAGAAATAAAAGATCTTCCCGTATCCTATTTTGCCCCAATTCTACTGTGAGACAATGTATCATTTTTACTTATCTCATTTAGCCCCAACCGGTTTCGCCCCAATCCCATCGCTTTACGCCGCGCTATTCCCTTGTCCCAAGTGCCCCGATTCCATTTTGCTCCAATTACATCATACAGAGGACTTCATTTTTCGCAATCCCATTGTGCCCCAATCTCATTATATGCTATCGTGCCCCGGTCCCATTATGGTCCGGTATGCCGTTCTGCCCCGCTCACCCCTATATCCCCTTTTTAGCCCCACTTTGCCCCACTAATAGAATCCGAATTTTTTCCCTGTTTCCCCCCACCGATGCATCCCAATTTTTTTGCCGCATTTTGCCCCACCGATGCATCCCCTATTTTCATATTTTGCCCCGTTTTACTCCATTGATACATGCCGATTTTTTGTCTCGTTTTGCCCCACCGCCACACTTTGCCCCATTGATAGAACTCTATTTTTTGCACCGTCGATGTATGTTGATGAATGATTCATGAATATTTGAATAATTCGTATTGTTCATGAATATTCGTATTATTCAAATTTTCAAATATTCAATTCAATTGAATTCAAGTACTAATCGCGCATCCCTACTATTAAGGTTGACTTCAAGGAAGTCATCGTGATATACCTAGACGGCGAGAGAAACGCTCCTCTTAAGCTAAACCTTTAATTATCCGGATAGTTCGGGTATCCGGAAATCCGGATTTGAAGCATAGGATTCGTCAAAACCGGATAGTTCGAGTCCCCGGATACCCGACTACGAGTGGCTTACCCGACTACAAGTGGCAGCCCTAAATCGTATACCGCTCTCGTTGCCTCGCTTTCACTCTCTCCCACTCTCTCTCTCTCGGTCACCCACACTATCGCTCTCCCCCTCTCTTGCTCTCTCGCTCTCTAGCTCTCCCGCTCCCCGCTCTGCCGCTCGCCCACTCACGGGCTCTCTCATTCTCCCGCTCCACGCTCTTCCACTCACCCGCTCTCTCCCTCTCCCACTCTCTCGGTCTTTCGCTCCCTCGCTCTTTCCGTTCTCTCGCAACCCTCGTTCTCTCGCTCACACCGTTCACTCGCTCTCCTTATTCCCTCGCTCTCCTTGTTCCCTGGCTATCGCCATTCACGCGCTCTCCCCGTTCACTGTCTCTCTCCTCGTTCACTCTCTCTCTCTCCTCGTTCACTCGCTCTCCTCGTTCTCTCGCTTTCCTCGTTCTCTCGCTCTCCTCGATCTCTCACTCTCCTCTTTCTTACTCCCTTCTTTCTCGCTCTCTTCGTTCTCGTCCCTTTCGTTCTCACTCTCCTCGCTCTCTCGGTCTCCGTTTCTGTTGTTTTTTTTTCTCAAAATAGATTTGAATAAAAGTAATAGTACCACGGTGTAAATATTAGTCTTAGTACTCATCATTTCACGCGTATTCATAATATTCCTCCCTTTAAACACGAATTTGTAATTTCTTAAATCAGAATTGAATAATTGATCCCTAGCATATTTTTTTCCGTAAAACATGATAAATCCCCGAGTTTCCGCTATTTCATTGGGAGGTAATGATATCACTGTTTGAAAATATCGAAAATTGTAATAGTCGAAGAACATAAAAAAATAGGTCCAATTGAGTACTTGCGTGTACACGTACGACACACTTTATACATGGACATATTTCGCGAGTAATACGCCTTGAGACGTCAAAATGCAAAATGTGGCCGGACATTCAATCCATTTTCGAAAGCGAACATTTTCAAATTGGGACATTGGGTAGAGGTTCGGTGCTCATATTCGTTGTTCTCCAGTCATTCGCAACTGGAAACTGCAAAAAATACCCACATTTCGGTCGTATTGCGCCCAGAAATACGAAAAACAGGGTGTCGCCAAAGTTGGAAAAAAACACATAAATACCGAGAAAAAAAAAATTTTGCAGCATATGAGGTAAAAAAAATACATCTAATAGGTGTTCGCGTGTACTCGCATACACACGCGTGCATATATGGTGTGACGTGATTTTTTGGAATCACCGTCACAAAATTAAAGAAAAAAGTATCTAGTACTTTTTCTTGCGAAAATACCGAATTTTATGGTATGGATCTCGTTTGCTGCCTCTCTCGCTAATCGCGGTACGATTTAGCTTATGGGAATACAGTTCCAACAAAATTAATTGTTTTCGTTTTGGAAATTTTGAGCTCTCGTTAGCATAGATTTCGCGTTACTTTATTGGCGAAGGATCGCGACCCTTCTGCCATAACCTACACCCTGAGCAAACCGTGCATTTCTGCAACCGTTGCTCTCGCGAGTGTATTGGTGTTAGCTCGTTACCGTCCCGTTCCCGTTTTTATCGTTTTGTGTTTTGTCCTTGCGGAGGTCGGTTCCATCGACCTCCAGTTTAGTCCGGTTTGGCGATTTCGGCGAAACAAAAATCCGCCCTGCGGAGGTCGGTTCCATCGACCTCCAGTTTAGTCCGGTTCGGCGATTCCGGCGAAACAAAAATCAGCCCTGCGGAGGTCGGTTCCATCGACCTCCAGGTTAGTCCGGTTGTTAATACCGGGGAAACAAAAATTAACTGGCGCCCACCGGGACTCCAATGCATTCACGAGGGTGGACGGCCGAAGGTGACGTTTTTTTGGTTCTCGATTTCGCGTTTTGCTCCCGTCTGGTTTGAGCTTCGGTTCTCGATTTTCGGTTTTGTTTTTTTGTTCGAGATTTCCGTTGAGATACCGGAAAATACGTCACAATGGACATATTTTGCGAGTAATTCGCCCCGAAGCGTTAAAAAGTAAAACGTCGCCGGACATTCATTCTACATTTGAGAGCGAATATTTTCAACTTAGGATATTCGATAGCGGTTCTGCGCTCATATTCGTCGTTCCTCAGCCGGACGCCACTCGAAAGTACAGACAATTGTCGGACTTAACCCGTATTTCGCCCGGAAACACGAAAAACAAGGTGTCCGCGAAGTTGGAAAAAAACGTATAAATGTCGATAAAATTATTTTTTTGTGCATATGAAGCAAACAAATTGATCCTGTAGAGTGCTCGCGTGTACTCGCATGCACTCGAATGTATAAATGGAAAGATTTCTGGCGCCATTTGTCTCGAGAGACGAAAAGCAAATTTTTTTCCCAACTTTGAGAGAAAATATTTTCGGATTAGTACATTTGGCAACGGTTTGGCACTCATATTCGTTGCTCCCCAATCGGACGGTACTCGAAAATGCGAAAAAATATAGGGGTTACGAAAACTTATTAACTTTATTTTATATAATAATAATAATAATTATTATTATATATAATAATAATAATAACTATCCATTAACAGACCGACCGAGGATCCCCAGCGGTCAAACAATCCTTTTTTTTTCCCGTTGTGGATAATCGCTTTCAAATAAAAAATAATAAGTCAGGTGCAGGACTCGAGAACAAAATACACAACAGGTCTTATACTGATATTGTCGATAATAGGCAATGGACGATATCACGCAGTCGGGACGATGCCGAACACCAGACTTCTAAACCTCCCAAAAGATCTACCTGATCGCTCGATAATCGCGACATAACGATTTCCAAGTCTTCTTATTCAAGGACGCCAGCTAAATGCGCCGTAATTTACCCGATAGAAAGTAACAATGAAGCGTTCCACGTTTCTGGTGGGTCTAACATCCTCCCGCATGTGTAGTAACTTACAGAGTGCTTCCGAGAAGAAACGACGGTTTAAGATATTATATAAGAACATGAGATCTGCAATAATGCTCTCCGGTGCTCTATCGAGTGGATGCCGAGGAAAGTCAGCATACGTCTGTAATCATGGTCATCCGCCGCCATCGGATGATCAAGGCGAAACGAGGCAAAGCGCAGGAATTTGTGTTGGCCCTTTTCGATAAAGTACATATGTACTTGCGTGTGGGGGGACCAGATGACTGACGCATACTCAAGATGCGATCGGGCCAGTGCTGTATACAATGTTAGGAAAGCACGCGGGCAATCATTTAGATATACACAATAATTTTAGATATATGATAAACAAAGAAGACCGTATCGCCAAGTGTAACTCGCAGATCCCACACGGTTTTAAGCACACTCAGTCGTGCTTCATTGATTGTGTAGAGCGAGCGACGTGTACACAATCTGCGCGAGAAATGCACCGCAAAACACTTTGAGACGTTCAGTTGCATCTCATTCACTTCGCACCATGAAGCTATACCGTTTAAATCCGATTTTGTATGTGTCGTTGCTCTCCTAAACAATTTGCTATTTGGTGTAAGTTCCCTTCGATAGGGTGGGGGCATCGAGGAAGCAGGGGAGTGGATCGAGTAGGAGTTGATTATTTAAAATTCCTTGCGGCTCCTGCCCCTGGCTTTGATTATTCTAAGTTCCTGTTCTAAATAAGTTTTGGACATTCAACGGTGGAATCCTCTCCACCCGATTCTTGACACGATGGTGGCACCGGCGACAACGTATTGAGGGGTCACCCAGGAGGGGCATAGCACATTTCAGACCCTCACCCCTATAAAGGAATAGAATATTTCAGGTTGGGCCTATCATTGATCAACTTCGCATTGCTATTATTAACCAACTTCACGTTGGCATTATTTCCCGAATTCACATCCCTACTATTGGCCAACTTCACGGTTATTGATAATCAACTTCACGTTCGCATTATTTACCGACCTCACACCCCTACCATTGGCCAACTTCACCGTTATTATTAATCAACTTCACGTTGGCATGGTTACCAACTTTATACCCCAACGTCGCCAACTTCACGGTCATTATTAAGCAATTTCACGTTGCATGATTACCAACTTCATATCCCCACTTTGCCAACTTCACGATCTTATTATTTGTCAACGTCACGTACCTATCATCGACCCCTCTTACTCTATCATTGACCCCTCTCTAACACTTTTACCGAACCCTCCGACCCAATTATTCACCCCCTGATCCTATTATTAAGCCCCATTGACCCAATTGTTGACATATCTGACGCAATTATTGACCGCTCTCCCCTCGGTGCTTGTACACGGCGACGGCGGCGGCGAAATCTTTATGTATTACAGAGACTATAGCTTCAGGTAGATCGCGGGCTTGCGTGGAGTTTCGAACAATCATTGCCTCTCTCGATCTCCCCCTTTCCTGTAAGGGACTTGGAATATTTCTGCCATGGTGTGGAGGCTTCACTGTGCGGGAGAAGCTACCCCATGCAATGAAGCCGATATTTTCCCTTATAAGGAAGGGGAAGAAGGTCATCTTCATAGAAATGGAGCTCCGTATGGTGAGGTTGACCCCCTCGATTCTTGACAGAGCATAGACGGCAGTGACGGCCATAGTGTTGAGAATCCCCTCTTAAAAAAGACATGACACTCGATTATCGAAATAATCGAAATCGTGAAGCCAGTTTTCGTAGCCAATCAGGATCGTCCGCTCTTTAGTAAGGTCGGTACACCTAACCTAAAAGAAATGAAATAAGCGCGAGCGAAGCGAGCGCGTTGACGCTAGTTTGTACATATTATAGAGATATATGAGGTATTCCATCCGGTTTCGAATGGTCAAAAACTCGACCCTCTCCAAAAAAGTTCTAATTTTACCACGATTCATGATTGTTTACAAGATGTTTTTGTGATGTTTCGGAATTTTTGGATTGTATTTTTTTGAGATATAAAAAAATTGCACTTTTTTTTATCTTTATAAAAAAATCTTATCGTAAAAACTATTACCTACGCATCAGCCGGTTTTACCTTACCGGCGATTCTTCTCTAACAGCGGTTGTGCTCTACACGAGATTTTTCTGTACCGCGCCTAATGAAGTTTCACTTTAATAATAGACAAATTGGTCACTATTCGTACATCTATTTTACCTAAATAACGGCAGGTATCGTAATAAATGTAATCTACCCAATAAAATTATTTCATGCAGGCTTCCAGCCGCTCGTCAAGTAATGGAAGTCATCATTCCCGCCATGCCGTAATGACGCTCGATGAATTGAGGGCCGTTAATAGATACGCCGAAAGTACTAAAAGTCTCAGCTATCTACCACAGGTAGGTTTGGGACAGGATTAAAAACCAATCTGCATTTATCGATGTCCGCTTTCATGAATAATTCGGTCGTTCCTTCATCAATTTTCTGAAGATTGTGTAGACAAATATTAGTACCTTTTTAACATATTTATATTCGTTTTTCATCAAAGTTTAAACTTTATGTACTCGACATTGCCAATTAATCAATGTTAATGCTGCCCAATGCTATAAGGAATAAATGTTGAAGGGATAAAAGACTGCACTGTTACGCGCATATGCTGTACTGGTTTATTCTCATTTTTGTGTTTGCTTTATTACCGCGTGTTACCAATTATTAATCATTCTTTAATCATGACGTTTAAAATGCCATAAAAACATTTTTCAAACTCTCAGCCCGTATCCAAATTCTTCATTATTCTCGTTGCCATATGATCCGATAGTTGAAGTTATGTCCACAAAACTTACTCCGAACAATGTTTACTGTTATGGTTTTGTCCTCTCTTTACAACGATTTGTTCGTTATAAAATTCGTTGTCATATGGAGGATCAAGACTTCGTCACGATCTGCCATGGACCATAATATTTAAAAAACCGTTTCGCGTAAGATTTCGTGTTTTTAACGTGACTGTTGCTATATGAATTACGTTTGATTATACCATGCATTCAGTAAATGAACTATTAGATCTTTATGTACACAGTAAAGAATCCTGCATGGCTATATAATATCATTTATTGATATTAATAACAACGATCTGATACATTTGCATCCCTAGTTCTTACACTAGTCTGTAAGGGTTATTTGTAAAACTATGTATTCCGCAATGTCTTATTAATATAGAATCATACGGCAGTCTTTTTTCGATATTTATTAAAGTGTATACATAATGAATTCTGTGCATTCCAGTCCAGTCACAAGTATATCTTTCCGTTACTAATTTTGCATCCATTTTTCTGGCTTATATGAACTCACAATTATTCTGACATCATGAGAACGGACTAATCGTAACATTCATTGTCGTAATTGGCCCGATTTTTATTTCAGGTACACGAAAGACAAACTGCGCGAATGCGAACACGGTCCGAGTGGTTCTTAACACCCGTAGGAGAACGATTGACCGGAACAGACAGTGATCCAACGGCCATGCATATACTCAGAGGATCAAATCGATCATCCTCCGGGAATATTGGTAAGATCCGTAATTGTTTTGGTTTGTTTCTGTAAAACATTATTCGTTAAGGAATATCAAACCTAATTGTAATAGATCAGAGTATGAGAATCCCTTAATCATTCGCTTCCACATACCGGAAGACCTTTTTATATATACAGTAGGACTTCGATTGTATGGACACTTCGGAACCGGATGTTCATAGAATCGAGGCTCTTTAAGCTCCGCCCCTAGAATACATCGAACCGCTCACGCGCTTGTGCCCAGTATCGTATCATGTAGTCACGGTGCCCTTACATATTATTTTTTCATTTTTTTTTTTGTATTTGCAAAAACGATACATATGTAATATTTATGGGTCATTTTGCATATTTAAAAAAACGATATACAGCATTTTTTTAGCACTATTTATTATTTGTAGCATTCTCAACATGAACAGAAAACTTTGTACTTTGTAACGAAACATAAATTACATTGAAGTATGTTATACGAGGTTAAAATTAGACAACAATCATTAAGACGAGAGTATCACACGAGAGTATCATCCGAGAGTATCACACAAGAGTATCATCCGAGAGTATCATCCGAGAGTATCACACGAGTATCATCGGAGAGTATCACACGAGAGTATCATCCGAGAGTATCACACGAGAGTATCATCCGAGAGTATCACACGAGTTTCGTTTTTTTTTATATTTGTAGATGTCTCTCTTCTTCTGCGAAATTCTTAATCTTTGCTAGCACTTGTTGATCTTCGGGTGTACACTTTTCGTGTTTTTCGCACCATTTAGACACATCGTCGATTGCAGAGACGATATGATCTGCCATCATACGTCTAGTCGTTTTTGTGTCTTCTGTTTCTGTTGGCGACAGTGAGACAACCGTATCGATATTTTGAACCGTATCAATGATAGCATCATCGCTCAACGGTTCCCATCCAGGGAGATTATTATCTTCATTGATCCATGAAAGCATTTCATTCTCCGAAACGTTGACCTCTGGTATTTGTGCGAATATCGTGCGTGTATCGGCTACAGCTTCGGCTTGCTGACTCGCCATCTCGTCGGCAGCAGATCCTTCGTGAATGCCAGTGGCTACGCATGGAAAAAAGGCTTTCCAAGCTTTCGACAAGTTGGAGCTTGTGATTTTCTCCCACGAGTCAGCAATAATTCGGCAGCAATCATTAAGATTTAGTGTCTTAACGAAATCTTCGACTCGTCCCTCGTGGTCTAATAACAACCTGCGAGCAAGAGATTTGCGATATAATTTTTTTACGGTTTCAATCACGCTCTGATCCATCGGTTGAATAATAGCCGTTACATTCGGCAGCAAGTACTTAACTGCAAAGTTTTTATCGATAGCGTTCAAGACATCCTCTGATGGATGCGACGGAGCATTGTCCAGAAGTAACAATACTTTGCTGTGATCGCTCGTTTTGCTTTTCTCCGCTTTGATGACAGGGATGAACTCATTAGTATACCTGCGATAGAAAGCGAGACTCCATGAAACAACTCTATTTTGGATTAATCATAATTTTTTATCACGTTTGGCGATTACTCGGTTAATCATTATTAAACTATTCAATCTACAATCAAAATTAATTAATAGACATTTTTCTTCTCTATTTTCTATTCCTATTCGTCTTACCAATCCAGGAATGTTGATCGGTCCATCCAGGCGCTCGATTGTGCTTTGTAGCAAACGGGAAGAGCCGTAACGTTCTTGAAGCACCTCGGTTTTTTGTATTTTTCAATGATGAGAATGGGCATCTTGTGGGTTTTTTGATGAGAATGGCATCTGTGCGAACCCGATGCGTTGGCACAGAACATTGCTGTAACTCGATCTTTGTTGACTTTACGCCCGGGGGCAGTATTCTCGTCACTGTAGACCAATGTCTTGCGTGGCAAAGATCTCCAGTTAAGTCCAAATTCATCCGCATTGTAAATGTTATTTTCGGTGTATCCATTATCTTCGACAAATTCTCTGAATTCCACGACGAATGTATCGGCGGAGACTGTGTCACTCGAAAGCTTTTCACCTTGGACACTGAGATGATGAATACAATGTCTGCGCTTAAAATTGTGCAGCCATCCATGACTTGCCTGCATAAAAAAGTAAAATTAACATTATATTATGCTTACACAAAATTATTGGAATATATGCAATGTTGTTAACATATGAATAACAAATGTCTGTGAATTGAAAATATTATATTTAGGATATGAAAAATTTACAATATAATATTAATTAAAATACATATATTACTAGCAATAATTATTTAAAACTTGAACAACAAAATTTGACGTACCGTGAACGTACGATCACCATTCACCAACTTGTTGTTCAGAAGAAGTGCCTTCTCGCACATCAATGGGCCACTGATCGGTTCACCGAGGCTTCTTTTTTGGCAAACCATAAATATGTTGCTTGATCGAGGGCTTCATTTTTTGCCGTTTTCAAACTTTTTTTGTTTACAAATGGAGCACTTGATGAGTTCGCGAGAGCACGAAACTTGTCGTTATTATAGTTGAGGTTATACGAACGCGCGCGAAACACCGCATTCTCTGGCAATATCACACGGCCGCGTGCCTTCGTCGAGTTTGTCCAGCAATTTGAGTTTATCTTTGTTCGTGATTTTTTTTTCGGTATTTCCATGATGGATTATCCAATATCTACTTTTCGTTATATTTACGACACGTAACTAACGGGGCGCCGCCGAATGCTACCCGGACGCAGAACCGTATGTACGATACTGGCCATATTTATATGAAAATGTATATATATGTGTTAGTAAATGTAGAGTACATCCCTACATTTTGGAGGGGAACGGGGGTGAAATGGTACCGGTAAACCATGAATCGTGAAGCGAATATTAAGGGAATGCTGGAGCCGTTTTTTCCCTCTTTTTTTATCCTGTTTTACCTGTTTTGCCGACGGAACTAGAGCATTTTTTCAGTTCCGACA
Organism: Amblyjoppa fuscipennis; assembly: GCA_963575735.1. Taxonomy (NCBI): domain Eukaryota; kingdom Metazoa; phylum Arthropoda; class Insecta; order Hymenoptera; family Ichneumonidae; genus Amblyjoppa; species Amblyjoppa fuscipennis. The sequence goes on along the minus strand of OY754492.1, from coordinate 6,131,268 downwards.
TAGCATTGTTAATATGCTACACATATGCGTCAAATCATGCAGGGTTATGATATTGACATAAACGGTTTGGTGTACAGACGAGCTTTGATTGAAAACTTACAACGAATCAAGAAAATCGAACATTATAGTTTGTGACAAGGCATGAACGTAGTGTGACTATTGACACACAGGTGGCTCTGCATCGTGCCCTACAGTACATTCGTGCTGTGTTCTGCCGTGTTCATCAGTTCTAATTAGCCGTTGCAAGTCGATAGACTAAGTGATTGCAGTTTACACTATGTTTGATTATCTTTTGAGTAAGCAACTTTCCCATGGCTTTGGAATATTCTGAGCACTTCACAGAATCGGCATGCACTCCCTTTTGACATATGCAAGATCTAGGATTTTTAATGTTCAACAGGACGGCTGCTGTAAACATTTCAGCGGCCATGTTGGTTTCCGCGACAGTGTGTAATATTCGATTTTCTTCATTTTTCGAACAATTTCGACCGAAATTCGAGTGCACGCCGAATCGTTTATGCTACTAATACAGTCCTGTAAGATTTGAAGCATAGACGTCGCATAGTTACGACGAATAGTGAAAACTAAGAAATCCCTATTTTCGTCGGTAAAACAGGAGGGTCCGGTAGCCCCTTAATCACTGCTTGCGAAAGAATCTTCAGACCACTCTCTCTTTGCAGGATATATTGTTGAGTCCTACCGAAAATACAAAGAAATATAAACTTGAATATTTTGGAGAGAAACGAGTCTGAATGACGGCCAAAATGTTCCTCAAATATCCATCTGTAGCAAAATAGTACTTTTTGTAACACACGCACGAAAAGTCCCGTTTTTCAGGCCTTCATTGAGAAAGTGGCGCTTTTTAACAAGAGGTGCGATAAAAATACCGCAGATCACCCTAGTTACTTTTTTGCAGGCTTTTTGGCAGCTACACACATAAAAAGGGGAATTATTGTGCATTTATTACAAAAAGTAGTATGCATTTTGTACATTTTGATACGAGTGCACAATAGTATGTTATGCTACAAGGGAGGAAAGTGCGTCTTTTCATCGAGTGTGAAGTTTGCTTTCTGCTTCACCGAGTGTGAAGCAGAAATTCACACCCGGTGAACTGGCACCTCCTCCCGAGTGGCATACGCTATTTTTTCCCGACTGGTCTAGAAAGTTGACGAACGGCTGCTTTTAGAAAATAAAAACTAAAAAATGGACTGAAAAACGGACACGTCTGTTGGGGAACGAAACAGACCGCAAAAAACGGTAAAACGGACCGTACGTTTTTAGATTAGTAGTTTTTCGGTTGCGGGAACTGAAAAGGGACCAATGCAAATTTTTCGAAAAAAAAAATGTTCGGTCCGTTTTCGGTTTCCGCAACCGAAAAAAGTCCAAATGCCAACAAAAAATATACTGTCCGTTTTGTCGTTTTTTATGGTCCATTCGTTCCCCAACGGACGTGTCCGTTTTTCGGTCCGATTACGGTTTGTCAACTTGCTGGAGTATGCTAAAAAGTGGCCATATTTCTATGCCTGCAACGGGGATGGAAACTGGCCGAGTCTTGACAAGTACAAGGAAAAGTAATTTAGGGGGAGGAAAAGTGACTTAGCGGGAGGAAAAGTTCACTTTTCCTCCCGCTAAATTGTTCACAACAGTGCGTAACCATAAAAATAACTTCGAAAATAACCGCAGAAAACAGGTACAATAGTTATTAGTAGCGACGGAATAATCCACCAATACTCAAACTTCTTTTTACGGTAGTTAGCACGTATCAAAAAAGGGTTTGAGAATATTGAAAAAAACCGGGTTCGAATTGTCATCGTGAATTATATCAATTAGGATACAATAATATAATTACGCGTTTCGGAGAAAGAAATAAACCTGACGACCTAAAGTTGGGCTCGAACCCGAGACCTTTCGCATGCTAACGTGAAATCTTAACGCTACGCTACCACCTATCACTTGAATTGTTGTCATTGCTAGCGAGATTTCAGTTACAACAATAGTTTTCTTATCTGAAGTGAGTGGGCAATGAATACTTTATTTCTTTATTTATTGAAAGTATTACTGAAAAGAAAACGTACTTTATATGAGTCCTGTGTACAGTTTCTTTTTCTTAACATTTACTTAAGTAAATTACATGTAAAAATAAATGATAATAAAAAGAAACTTTACACAGGATGCATATTATACTTTTTCTTTTCGGTAATAATTTCAGTAAATTAATAAATGAATAATAAAATATTCATTATCAATCACTTCAGATATGAAAGCCAGGTTAGCATGCAAAAGGTACCGAGTTCGAACCCAACTTTAGGTCGTTAGGTTTATTCCTTTCTTGGAAATGCGTAATAAAGTATTGTGTCCTAAATTTATATAATTTACGATGGCAATTCGAACCAATTTTTTCCAGTATTACCAAACCTTTTTTGGTACGTACAAACCACCGTAATAAGAAATTTGAGTGACTGGTGGATTACTCCGTCGACACCAATAACTGTTGGAACTCTTTTCTGCGGTTATTTTAAAAGTTATTTTTACGGTTACTTGTCATCGATAATAACCGCTCTGTAAGCTTATTTGCGGCTACTACTGTGGTTATTTTGTAGGTTACTAAAGAAAAAAAACAAAAAAAACGTTCGCAAGCACAGGCAGCCTGAACTCTCTCCGCATGGTTATTTTTGCGGTTATTTTTCTTTTAAAACAACGGTTACTGTAGTTGCTAGGGTTATGAGCGGGCGTGGGCATTGCAGAGTGTCCAGTTTACATAGGAGGCCTTTGCGCCATACACTGTTGAGAGCCTTCGAGATGTCTAAGATTAGAGTTGTGGATTTGTTGTTTGCGAGTTTCTTGATTACGATGTTGGACGTCAATGTAGTGAGACCATGAAGCGTCAATCTTTGGTTTCTGAATCCAAACTGATAGTCTGGTATACAGTTTCAAACTGTTTTCTCTAGCCGGATCTTTATGATTCTTTCAAATAGCTTTCCGATTGAGGGAAGCAGTGGGATTGGCCTGTAGTTCCCTCCGTCGCTGGGGTCCAGGCTCGGTTTGGGTATTGTGACCGTAATTGCGGTTTTCCATATCTTAGATTTATCTTAGATTATCTTAGATTAGAATATGGAGTGCTTGAAGCAGAAATTGAATGATTCGATAATGAATTGGTGAGCTCGCGAGCGTAACTTTATCAGAATTCCATTTCGTACCTTGTCAATGCCAGCTGAAGTGTTTTTGCAATACTGTTAGATCTTCCGAAATTCTTGAGGCGTTATTTCTTCGAATTCTTGAACCATTTCTTCTGAGTGCGTGAAGTATTATTCGTCATGCCAGTTTAATATTTCCCAAAGCTTTAAAGTGCAGCAATGGGGACTATTGGCGAATTGGAACGTTTTA